>JAAXCT010000363.1:0-586134 GCA_012490785.1 Eragrostis nindensis
TTATCTTTTGCTACTCGTGTCATTTGTGACAGACCAAATTTCCCATAAGGAGAAGCTGGCACTGTATACCTCAATTGCTAGGACCAGGAGGCTAACACCGTTTAATCGTACACAAGAGTGACATGAGATATCTATAATTTAATTTAAAAGATGAGAATATCATTGAGATAACATACAACAATACAAGACTCAATCGCGAAACAAATCACAAGTACAATGAAGACTACCACGAAGGCCAACGAAGCTGACATCATCGACCTAGGAAGCTAAAAGAACTGATAGCCAATGAAAGACTTAGTGAGTCCATCTCATCGTCAACTTGAGTGTAGACGAAACTCTCCTACATTCCTCATCGTCCTTGTTGACATCGTCAAAATTGTAGCTTTATTAGTTTCGAATTCAAAGTAGCAAACTGTGCGTACGAGGATACTCAACAAGGCCCAAACTACTTCAGTTGAATGCACCCCTGATGGCACTAACCGGAATATTCTGTTTGTTATGGCAGATCTAAACATTTCGTGCACTGCAAACTGTTAGATGTATATGTATTCTTGTCGTTTTCCCCTCTTTTATAAGGGGTTTTGTGTATATTTACCTACACCTGTACATGTATATATTTGGACCTAGTGTCCCATAATGAATACAAGTGCTATTCATAACATGGTATTAGAGCTAGTTTAAGGGATTTTTTTTTTCTCTGCCGCCGATCCCTCTAGCGCGTTGCACTTGCGCGCAGCCCCACCACCACCAATCTGTACATCTGATCATCTTCGATTTCTCTTTGCAGTTGGTTTCTTGGTTGGATCTCATCATCGATCCACTTCCACTGCTCTTTGGAGTCTTCGATTTGGCTTCTCCACGTCGGATCTTTAGCATTTGGGACGAATCGCCGTCCTCCTTCGATTGGACGGGCCGCCGCCGTTCTTCTTCACTGGACGGTTGCCGCCTCCATCGCCTGCGCCGCCTCGCCTGGACGTCGCCGCCGCCGTTCTCCACTTCGGGCGCCGCCGCCGCCGTTCAGTATCGCATCGCCGCGGTCGTTTTCATTCGCGTCGGCTCGATTGAGTTTTGAGCTGTCTCGTTCGGCTCGGCTCCTCGGCTCCAAGCGTCGGCTCGGCTCGTTCGTCGGTCGGCTCTAAGGTAACCGGCTCAGTTCGGTAAAAAAGAAAAAAGAAAAAAAAGAGGACTACTTTTCTGTTTCTGTTGGCTGTCTCCTGCGCGGCTTGTTCTCGTTGCTGCTCTTGTCCAACACACAGACTGTAGGGTACTCAAAAAAAAAACCTGCTGCTTGTGCCGCTTTTATCTTGCGCTCTCCCGTCGACATGCTCCTTCTGCCACACCTGGAGGGGTTCCTATTGTTCGCTGTCCAGTGCTTTTCAATGGCACCAAATATCGTGATTGGGTTCCTCGTCTTCGGATTCATATGCGCGGTCTGCGTCTTTGGGAGCTTCTTACTGGCGAGCTGCCTTGCCCGCCTCGTCCTAGTGCTCCTACACCGCCTGTACTTCCGGTTCCACCTACTCTTTCAGCGACTGCTACTGCTGAGGAGAAGACGACTTTTGAGAAGCTGCTTGCCGCTCATGATGCTAGAGTGGCAGTTGCAGGCTGATTATGATGATATCATGGCTTCTTATGAGTCACAGTTTGCTGCATACAGGACATGGATTGATGAGGATGCTCGAGCTGCTTCTATTCTTGTTGCTAGCATGGAGGATCGTTTTTCTGTTGATATTGTTGAGTTTGAGTATGCACATCAGATGTGGGCTTTTCTTCGTCTTCGTCTGCGTACAGCCTTCTGGACATTCCACTCTTCTTGCTGCCATACGTCAGGAGCAGCTTGTTCAGCAGGGTGATGGCACAGTTGATGACTTCTATGGTGAGATATCTGCTATTTGGCGTCAGCTTGACACTCTTGGCCCTCAGTTGTCTCCTAACACTTGTCAGTCCTGCTTGAGTCAGAAGCAGCACTTGGAGCTTCGTCGTACTTATGATTTCTTGACTCGGCTTCGTGATGAGTTTGAGCCACACCGTGCTCAGCTGCTTGCTCGTCACCCTTGTGTTTCTCTCATGGAGGCTCTTTCTGAGATTCGTAATGAGGAGACTCGTCTTCGTGCTGCTGGTCTGTTACAGTACTCTTCAGTGTTGGCTGCTCGTTCTTCCTCGACATCTTCTCGCTCTTCTTCGTCTACAGCTGCTACTCCCCCTGCGGTGCCTTCTTCTGGGGCGCCTTTGTCTGGGAGCCGTGGTGGTGTTCGTGAGCTTCTGTGTGATCATTGTGGACGAGAGGGACATGTGGAGGCCTTTTGTTACCGGAGGAAGAAGGAACAGAGGGCTCGTGCTCGTCGGTCTTCACAGGGTGCTACTAGCTCCAGTACTGGAGGGTCTCAGAGGGGTTCTGCTGGTTCTGACACACAGGAGATCATCAGGTTGCTCAGTCGCCTCGTCACCTCTCCGCCATCAGGAGCTGCTGGTTCTGTGACTCAGCCCACTGCACTGACAGGTTCTGCTGCTGCTTCTCAGTCTTCCACTGAGGGATCACGCACTTCTTCCACTCCAGGTACTTGTCCATGGATCCTTGATTCTAGTGCCTCTTTTTATATGACTCCATATCGCTCTTGTCTCTCTTCCATGATTTTTCCACCTCGCTCTTCTTTTGTTCATACAGCCGATGGATCTCCTCTTTCTGTTGTAGGGCAGGGCACTCTTTTATCTGACTCTTTTTCTGTTCCTGATGTTTCTTGTGTCCCTGATTTGACCATGCAGCTTATGTCAGCCGGTCAACTTACTGATTCTGATTGTCGTGTGATTCTTTATTCTGATTTTTGTTATGTTCATGATCGTTGCACGGGTCAGTTGGTTGGCACTGGCCCTCGGCACCGTGATTCACAGCATCTTTGGGAGCTTGACTGGCTACATCTTCCTTCCACTGCATCTGCCAGTCATGATGGCTTCGCCTTTGCTGCTTCGTCGACCTCGTCTTTTGCTCAGTGGCATCATCGCTTGGGTCATATTTGTGGCTCTCGATTGTCTGCTATGATTCGTCGTGGTCTTTTAGGGTCTGTTTCAGGTCATGAGTCTTTAGCTCAGTGTCAGGGATGTCGGCTAGGCAAGCAGATACAGCTTCCCTATCCTTCTAGTGAGTCAGTGTCGCAGCGTCCTTTTGATCTTGTTCACTCAGATGTATGGGGCCCTGCTCCTTTTGTTGCTACAAGAGGTCATAAATATTATATACTTTTTATAGATGATTTTTCTCGCCACACATGGATTTACTTTATGAAACATCGTAGTGAGGCTTTATCCATCTATAAGATTTTTACTGCTATGACTCGCACTCATTTTGACACCTCTATTCGTGTTTTTCGTGCGGACTCCGCAGGAGAGTATCTTTCTGGAGCTCTTCGCCAGGTTCTTTCTGAGCAAGGCACTCTTGCTCAGTTTTCATGTCCTGGTGCTCATGCCCAGAATGGTGTTGCTGAGCGTAAACATCGCCATCTTCTTGAGTCTGCTCGCGCTCTTATGCTTGCTTCTTGTGTTCCTCCTCATTTTTGGGCCGAGGCTGTTTCTACTGCGAACTATTTGGTTAATATTCAGCCTTCATCGGCTCTTCATGGAGGGATTCCTTATGAGCGTCTGTGTGGCATGTTGCCTGACTACTCCAGCCTTCGTCTCTTTGGCTGTGTGTGCTATGTGCTTCTTGCACCTCGTGAGCGCACTAAGTTGACAGCTCAGTCTGTTAAGTGTGTTTTTCTTGGCTATAGTGCTGAGCATAAGGGATATCGTTGTTGGGATCCAGTTGGTCGTCGTATGAGGTTTTCTCGGGATGTTGTTTTTGACGAGTCACGTCCTTTCTACCCTCGTCCCTCTTTAGATACCTCTTCTGCGTCTTTAGTTGATCCACTTTCTTTCCTGACTTTGCCTGATGCCTCTATTGTCAGTACACGCCCGATGCCTCCTCCGCCGGCACCTTCCCCACCGGTACCTTCTCCCGTGGTACCTTCTTCACTGGCGCCGTCTTCTTCTCGAGAGTCTTCCTCGGGTCCTTCTATGGATCCTAACTATTCTGTGAAGCCACCAGTAACGCAGGTTTATACATGACGTGTTAATCCATCCTCTGATGTGTCATCCTCTCTTGATGAGCCTTCTCCTATTGAGCCACCTTCTTTGAGTGACGCATCTTCTTTAGAGGATTCTACGCCTGAGCAGCCTATTAGACGTGGTGATCGTATTCGTCATCGTCCTGATTTTTACTCTCCTTCCGCCTATTCTACTACGGTTCTTTCTGAGCCTACCTCTTATCGTGATGCTATCCTTCATCAGGAGTGGCAACATGTTATGGCTGAGGAGATTGCTGCTCTTGAGCGTACTGGTACGTGGGATCTTGTTCCTCTTCCCGCACGTGTCCGCCCTATTACCTGCAAGTGGGTCTATAAGGTTAAGACCCGCTCTGATGGTTCTATTGAGCGCTATAAGGCTCGTCTTGTTGCTCGTGGTTTTCAGCAGGAGCATGGCCGTGACTATGATGAGACCTTTGCGCCTGTTGCTCACATGACCACTGTTCGCACTCTTCTTGCTATGGCTTCTGTCCGTGAGTGGTCCATCTCTCAGCTTGATGTTAAGAATGCTTTTCTTAATGGTGAGTTGCTTGAGGAGGTGTATATGCGTCCTCCACCTGGGTATTCTGTTCCTGAGGGTATGGTTTGTCGTCTTCGCCGCTCACTTTATGGCCTTAAGCAGGCTCCTCGTGCTTGGTTTCAGCGTTTTGCTTCTGTGGTCACTGCTGCTGGGTTTTCTGCCAGTAATCATGATCCAGCGCTGTTTGTTCACACCTCTGCTCGTGGTCGGACTCTTCTCCTTCTTTATGTTGATGATATGATCATTACAGGAGATGACTCTGAGTATATAGCCTTTGTGAAGGCACATCTCAGTGAGCAGTTTTTGATGTCTGATGTTGGTCCTCTCCGGTACTTTCTTGGGATTGAGATTTCCTCTACACCTGAGGGGTTCTATTTGTCTCAAGAAAAGTACATTCATGACCTTCTTGATCGTGCTTCACTCACTGATCATCGCACTGTTGAGACTCCCATCTTAATGTTCATCTCCGTCCTGCTGATGGTGAGCCTCTGAGTGATCCTACTCGCTATCGTCATATTGTGGGGAGTCTTGTTTATCTTGGTGTCACTCGTCCTGATATCTCTCATTCCGTGCATATCCTGAGTTAGTTTGTTTCTGCTCTCACCCAGCTCCACTATACTCATCTGCTTCGTGTCCTGCGTTATCTTCGTGGGACTATATCTCGTCGCTTATTCTTTCCACGCTCTAGCTCTTTACAGCTTCAGGCATATTATGATGCTACCTGGGCTAGTGATTCCTCTGATCGTCGATCTCTTTCTGCTTTTTGTGTGTTTCTTGGTGGTTCCCTCATTGCTTGGAAGACTAAGAAGCAGACAGCGGTTTCTCGTTCGAGTGGCAGAGGCTGAGTTGCGTGCTATGGCTCTTGTGACAGCAGAGGTTACTTGGTTACGGTGGTTGCTTGAGGATTTTGGAGTTTCTGTTTCTATGCCGACTCCTCTTTTGTCTGACAGTACAGTTGCTATCAGCATGGCTCGTGATCCGGTAAAGCATGAGCTCAGTAAGCATGTTGGTGTTGATGCTTTTTATACACGAGCGCAGGTACAGGATGGTATTGTTGCTCCTCAGTATGTGCCTTCAGAGATTCAGCTGGCTGATTTGTTTACAAAGGCACAGACTGGAGCCAGACACAGGTTCTATCTCTCCAAACTCAGTGTTCTCGATCCACCCTGAGTTTGAGGGGGGTGTTAGATGTATATGTATTCTTGTCGTTTTCCCCGTTGTATAAAGGGTTTTGTGTATATTTACCTACACCTGTACATGTATATATTTGGACCTAGTGTCCCCATAATGAATACAAGTGCTATTCATAACACAAACATACACCAAATTATCCCTATTACACTTTGTGCAATGTTCAAAACTGAGCTGAGTGAGAACTATGAGATGATGAAGCCTTTTCAAATCTCTCCGGCCAACTAACTTTATATCTATATTCGTGGAAATCAGGTTCACCGTGATGGCTCCCAAGTTCCAGCATTGAATCGTCGTCTTCAGGAGAAAATGTTTTGGTCCAGGGTGTTGTCTTATCATCCCAATGCCTAACATTCCCTATCGTTCTGATAAATGTTTGTTTCTCATTCATCCTTTTTTGCGAATGGTTCTCATTCATCTGACCCAGTAGAAAAATTTAAAGAAATTTACCTACATTTTCTCAAAAAACAATTTACCTATGTTTCCTATTCTGATTCTCCCGGCATGATATATATGGGCACAGGGGGACTTTTATACAACTACTTGACGCTCCCAGTCAGGACTAGATAGGTTCAGTATCGTAACCATGTTTGAGGTCAATAAAGAGCTAGCTAGTTCCGAACTTATCTTTAAATCTCTGAGCTAGCTCAGAACTCTTGGTCCCAAACCATGCAGGTCGAACGTTCGCGACAGTATGGTTAACAAGTACTTCCTTCGTCCTAGAATATAAGCATTTATGGGTTTGGTCAAAGTCAATAGTTTTTAACTATGACTATCAATAACCAAAGAATCATAATGTTTGATCATGTATAAAGGGACATTGAGAATCATGGTCATTACGGCATTGCAAAACTTTCAGTGGGGCCTGTCTCCCCAAGTTACTGTAACTTGCTCCAAATGGTATAAAGTTACATGTTATCAAAAAAAAAAAATCCTTGTGGGATCAGTATCACTGAATAGCCCAGTCGATGTCCAAATACACCATGACATCAGAATGATAACTTCGATGTAGAAAGGGACATTACGAGTTCTGTTGAAAAACTTGAAGGCTTTGTATATAGGCTCACGTCTCCTGGTAATGTGAAGGTCAATAGAAGCCCAGCAATTTCTTGCAATGCTGCAATTCAGGAAAAGATGCTGCAAAGTTTCCTCTCTGTCTGAACCACAACCGATCACTACAACTTCTGGACGCAGGTGGGTAAACTTTGATCTCTATCTGAGCCACAACCTATAACTGACACATACCTGTGAAATGTTGAACGTGATATAAATCGATCATTCTTTGGTTGGTCAAGGACATCACGCATTACAAGTACGGGTTATGAACAAAAGGACATAATTTTGTTACGATTAATTAAATAATGGGTCATTCTTTTTTCCAAGAGGTGCCATTTAAATTGAATGCTTCAACTGGCACATCAAATGCCTCTTTGTACCTTGTTAGCCTTATAAGAGGTAACAGTCCCATATTTGCTTCGTCACAAAACTCGCACCTTAGTTTCTACGTACCTTCTTGCTATATATATTTTCTTCGGAATTCCAATTAATCGGTTTGTATTCCACATGCCAACTAGACCTTGGGGAATTCTTGAGGGAGTGAGGTAAGCTAGCGCCTAGCTTCATGGAACTGCAAAGCACTATGTGTACATGTGCAATCGCCGGCTTTGGGATGGGTGGCATTGGGAAAACGTGGTCTTGCAGTTTCATGCGGATGTGCGTCCTTCCACTCCTGCTCTACCACGGCAGCCTTCTTCTACCACGTCGACAGCATGCTCTTCTGTGAACAAGATTTTGCCGTCATTTGCGATTTTTCCACCCCAAAGCTTGGTTGCCCGCATCAGACCGAGACAAGCCGCCGTCTCTAGAGGAGGAGGCATACAACGGAGTCCATGCGGGCGATACGATTTGGGAGCATGAGCTGCTGCTGTCGCCTCACAAGACAACGATGCTCACCTCTCTCATCATTAATTCAGGTACAAATAGGCAGATTTGGGTGATGTTTCACTATATAAACCAGTGTATTAAACACCATTTTACATGCCCTAATCACCAAAAATTACTCTCTCCGTTTTTAAATTGTTACGCCGTTAAATTTTTGAGTTACGTTTGATCATTCGTCTTATTCAAAATAGTTTTAAAATTATCATATATCTTGTTATGAATTATTTTATTACTAAAGAAAATTGAAGCATAACTTATAATTTTGTATAGAGTAAAATGCACTGGAGGTCCATGAACTTGTCCGTCCGTGTCATTTAGGTCCATGAACTTTTATTTTGCAATTTTAGGTCCACAAACTCTTCTGTTTGTGTCATCTAGGTCTATGAACTTTTGCTTTGTAGTTGTAGGTCCGTGAACTTGTCTGTATGTGTCATTTAGGTCCATAAACTTGTGAAGAAGCGTACAACACATCCATACACCTTTACTAATCATTCAAATCCTCACATACGCACATCATGTGACCTTGGCATATGAGTCCCGCTTCTTAGTGCCCTATCCTTCTATTCAAATTCTAGTAAATCACCTCGTGCCTCCGATTGTTGTTTATCGATCGACATTTTCCTCCGTCGAATGTATGTTGCTTTGAGCTCCCTTTTTCTGGCAGTTCTCGTGGATTAGCTAGGATCCTTCGTGTGAACTTGAGTTTAAACGCTTGTGCCGAGGATGGTGACTGCAGATGCATATACTTGAACGAGCAAGCTCCCTTCTCTAGCAAGGTTTCACGAGCTTTGACTTTGGTCAAACTCTTGTTATGGTGTGAAAGAAAAGTTATTGGACCAGGATGACACAAACAAATAAGTTCGTGGACTTAAAACTGCAAAATAAAAGTTCATGGACCTAGATGACACTTGGAAACAAGTTCATGGACCTCTAGTGTATTTTACTCTTTTGTATATTTGAGTTAATATTTTGAATAAAATGAATGGTCAAACGTAACTCAAAAAGTTAACGGCGTAACAATTTAAAAGGGAGGGATTATGCATTTACTAATGTTATCTTCTGCATATAATTGGCAATGCTATGAGCCAGATCGCAGGCCGCATTTTATTGCCGCTATGCGCTGCTACTTGTTTGTGGGTTGTGCTGTGGGCCACTGGGGCCGCTGGTGAGCAAAAACTAGCCGAGGGAAAGAGATTCTTTGTGAAAATACGTATACAACTATATGTGAACTTTTCTTCAGAAATTTAGGCATTCATATGAAGGACAATGAATCTAATGAGCTCCGGCAGTGCTGGAGTAGGTACGTATTCTTTGATGCATGCATATGCGACCTTATAATGCAATGGACAAGTTTGTGACATATCCTCAGCGCAGTACGTATGTAGCAGTAGCATGTCAGCATGTGACATCTGACTGGCAGTTCGGCACCTTAGGGCTTGTTTGGATTGAAAGAAAACTTTTCCGTTTCTGCGTTTTTCCTGTGAAATTGAACTGTTTTCTGTGAAATTCCTGTACGATTCCTGTGAAATTTTCTGCGTTCCAAAGGAGGTCTTAGCCGGAAATGTCTAGCTGAACCCGTCAGTCCGTTGGGTGGTTTTGCACAGCAGCAGCAGCCAGCTGCTTTGCTTGCTTTACACCTCTCTTCCGGCCTCTCTCTTTTCTTTCACTGATTGACAGGGAGCATGATGGATACTGCAAATAGCTAGGTAGTAAATAACACTCTGCAAACCAAGCAAAGGTTTGGTTTGAATTGACCAAGCTGCATATGCATCGATCGATGTTTTCATCAACTCATGTGTGACCGAGAACGACTAAAATCAACTCATGTTTTCATCAACTCATGTGTGACCATGCAAGCCCACGACGTGTCGAGTGCACACGAGCGATCCCATGGCCGCCAGAACATTTTCTGCACCAGCCTCTCCTCACTGATACCACGAAGCATGCATGCCATCTTCATATCTTGAACAACAAAAAGGCAAAAAAAAAAAAAAGCAGGCTCCCTAGCACTCGACACGTCGTGGGCTTCGGGGCCCCACATGCGTCCGCTTTTCCACTGTGATCCAGTGCAGCTGCTGCATTGCTCTCGATCGCCGGTTGCTTATTATCAGCTACAGCCAGCTCTCCATCCCCCTCTCGGCACTGGCGACTGAGATCAGGCACGCAAGAACGCATGCTGGTAGCTAGCTCCAAGAATCATCCATTGAGGCTCTGGTCCGGCGCTCCCCATTAATTCCTAGGGCTGGATCTGATCTGATGTGATTTTATTTCTCAAAGTTTAGTTTGCAACTAGGACGATCGACTTGAGTTCATCACAAGTGTGTCCGTGTGTTGTTGTTGATGATCTCCTACACTACAACCTAGCAGGTCGTTGGATCCATGGGCGAGATGGTCATGCATGAAGCAGCAGGAGGGAAGTAGAGTTACTGAGAAATTCAAGTAAACTTCATTCCATCAAGACATGTTCGATCTAAACGAGAGGGAACAGAAGGAAAATGTATCCAACACCTGCAAGCAGTCAGCTATCCTTGGCCGCAATTGAACCTTTTTTTTTCTTTTTGTGGACGGCAAATGAACCTTTATATGCCTCCAACACCATGAAGCCACATGGTATAATTTCACAAATCACGAGTATATGTATTTATTTTTCGGAGCGAAAAATATGTTGAGGCGTGCTACTTAGCAACCGTTCAAATTATTTGAATAATCAATCGCACCACACACGGATAGCTGCTGAACAATACAATATAGGACTTCTTAGGCTGACAGGAGCCAATAAGAGTAAATGCTTCCTATCCAGCCCCGCTTATTTAACTACCTCACCACGCTAAGTTCCATCTTCTGAGTGCCAGTCAAGTTTTCGACATGCCAATTGGACATTGGAGAATTCTCAAGCAACCGATCCTAATGCATTTGCGGTGCCGTTCCAAAGTTGCTTCAGCTTCTTGTGCACGCAATCAACAGATTAGGGATGGGCGGCACCGTGGAAATGTAGTCTTGCACCACATGGGTTGAATGGCCTGAACCCTGTGGTTTGATACTCCTCTGGGAGCATATCTCGTAGAGAACTCAGCTATGATCAGTTTTCCGCGTGCCCATCGCTACAAGTTTCACCTTTCTGATTCTCAGTCACTGTCGTATTGCCTGCTCTTGCAACAGTTCTGGCTTATCTATACCCTCACCCGCATGGCGCAGGCAGTAACTCTCCTCCAACTCGAGCAGCGGGTTGCCACGGAAATCCTTTTAGAAATATTCAAGTCAACTGAACCAAGCCTTTCTATTAGTGCACTTTGGTCCTTCGTTTATCATCCGACAAGAAAAAGGCCATCGGCCATGTAATACATACAAAAATTACCATGTTGGTGATCCTTCAGTGATAAAACATTTGAATGTCTCAGTGTGATAATGAAAACACGAGTAGACAAGATCGTGATTAGCTTACAATGGCATCCTCAATTGTTTGAATGATACCACCAGAGGTCATGTGTCTTGAACATATATTACCGAGGTTATGTGGTTTATTTTTGCGCTACCAAAATGTTCTCACATTTTAGATAAATACTATTGAAGCTCAGTTTGTAGAATTATTCGCTGCAATAAGAATAATGGAGCAGGTATTTTAATCGTAATTTGGAATGAAGAAAACGTTCTGCACTTCCTACTAGAGTTACTGAGAAATTATAGTGAAGTTCATGCTATTCAAACATGCTCTAAAGAAAGAGAAGGACCATAAAGACATTTATCCATGACCTGCAAGCAGTCATCAGCTACCCCATGCAGCAAATGAACTTTTTATATGCTCCAAATACCACGAATCCATGTGGTACAATTTCACGAATCACCGAGTAGAGTACACTTTTGTCAGAGGGAAATAATGTTGAGACGTGCTACGTACTCTGATCTATCACTGAACTCAGACCGAATAGTTATGACATTTACCGGATATTGGATCTCTAATTACAATCTATTATAATATCCTCATGATTTACAAAGCTACATTGACGTTTTCCTCAATTCCCATCCACCTCTCCAACCCTTGTCGACAGTAAACTGTCAATATAATACTTAATCGTTTGCGATAAACATTTCAGACCCCTCCCCGCAGTCTTGTGTCACGCACATACCTTACTATTCCATTTTCCTAAGTTCCGATCCAATTTCCACATGCCAAGTACGTCTTTCAGAGAATCCCAATTGGGTGAGCTGGGCTAACCTGTGCACTTTGTGCGCTTGCAAAACTTCAAGAACCGCAGGATTTGGAATGGGCGGCATTGGTGAAACAATGTGGACTCACTTCAGACCAGTTTTATGTACTGGTGTACAGGCTAGTGCAGGCACTGTCGAAACGAGTGGTGTCATGATCTTCCGTTGTGGCGTCAGGAGGAATTGTGGCTTCTACAACCAGTGCTCATCAATGTTGTCTTGCTCGTACTTACTTCCGCACGACACATTACACTTAGTCTTACCTGAAGCACATTCAGAATACTATCATGTAGCGCGTGCGCTCTGAAAATCATTCCTCCATCCTGTGCCATTTTAGTCAACGAATTATGGAAAGCATCAACGGGCCTGATGGTAGAAAACAATTTATGCTTTCTCTTCAGTTTGATCAGCATTTCGTATAAGAAATCGAATAACTAAATTTTGCATAGCTACCACCAGTTTTGAAGAAAAAAGATAACTATATGCAAGAAAAATTCCAACAAATTAAAGCAAAGATGAAAAAGAAATGAGATTCTAAACTCGAGTAAGATTGTTTCCATATTTTGTTTCCTTTCCAAAATCCGTTCATGAATGGCACTTATTTGTGGCTGTGTTTTTTTTTTGCGAGGGATTTGTGGCTGTGGTTAACTCTAATAATTGTGTAAACATGTAATTGATCTGCTATTTCTTGTTTTGCCGTCTAAGGCGGAGGGTGTAAAACTTATTGTACATTTCGTGCCTATTTTCACCCTTTCCTTTCTATAAAGCTCTGACATGCAACGTGTTCGAAAAAAAAAATGAACTGAACTTATGAGAGTACCTTCGCTACTGTTCAATCAATTTTATCAACCACAACAATTTTTTATAAGTACAAAGACACGTCTCACGAGCATGGTATGCGAGTTGTGCATGCATCAAGCAAACTATTAGACAGCAATGAACCATAAAGGTAGAGAATTGCCTGTTGTATTGCCTGCAGATCCAACCGTTATGGCTTCTCTAGACCCTCGCCCAGGCAGTAACTCTCCTCTTAAGTTAACATTCTCACGGCGGGTTGCCAGGGAAATCCTTGTTAGAAATATTCAAGTCAACTGAATAAAGCGTTTGAGCTTATATTATATTTTTTTAGTGCACTTTGGTCCTCCTCGTTTATCATGCGACAAGAAAAATGGCGTCGGCCATGTAATACATAAAAAAATGTACCATGTTGGTAATCTTTCATGCCTCCCGGGCTTTCTGCATACAAAAATCATCAGTTGGAGACTTCAATACTCATTTTCTATCTCAACTGTACATGGCATACATGTCTGTACGCAAACTTGTATCCATCACCTGCTAATTAACAGTCAGCTATCCCAAGCAGCAAATGAACCTTTTATATGCCCCCAATGTCACGAAGTCACATGGTACAATTTCACGATTATAAATCACTATTTTCTTTTGGAGAGGAAATGATGTTGAGTCGACGTGCTACTCCGATCAGCTATCACTGTGCGCAGACCGAACAGTTATGACATTTACCGTCTATTACAATATTGATGTTTTCCTCAGTTCTCACCCACATTCGATCCAGCCCTTGTCGACAGTTAATCTTTATTTGTTTGCAAAGCGGTGTGGTAGGCCCATCAAGGTACTGCAGTCTTGACGCGCGCACGTCCCAACTTCATTCTATTCCATTTTTATTTTTCCCCTGAGTTCCGATCAAGTTCTCCACAGGCCAAGTAGACCTTGTAAAGAATTCTCAACGGAGTGAGTTGAGCTAATCTTTGCACTTGACACTGATGGACATTGTTAAGTCGTCCACGGGCAATCACCAATGGTCGGGACGGCATGCGAAGACTTGACCTTTGTCGGGACGGCCGTCTCCCAGATGAGCGACACATTGCGGTCGCGGCTGTCAGCAGCCATCAAGGTGCGGTAGGCATCGGGGGAAGTATACCTGATGGAGTCATTCCAGACAAAGGTGCGCTCGTCGTGGCCGGCGCCAAGGGCGAACCCGTGCAGCATGTCTTGAAGTGCTTGGAGCTCCGCAGTGAATTGATTAGATAACTCGGGGCGCAGCTCAAGGTGCATGCCATTGTGCAGGACAGCCGCCACCGAGGAGTGTGGACGGGTAGAGTGGGAGAAGAGCGCAGGCCAGTGGAGGGGGCCAACCGGCAGCTAGTCGTCGAACCAAAAGGAGGTGGCCGATCCGTTGCGGACGATGACCCGCGTCAAGGAGCGGTAGCGCTGCAGCTGCTCCTCGAGTAAGTGGCACAGGAAGGAGCCGTCACCGTGGTCACTGGCGACACCGCCATTGAGATCAGAGAGAAGCCATGCCTTCCAAGGCGCAGGCTCGTCGGAGAACAGCTTGTGGACGAATTTAAGGAGAAGGCAGTCGTTCTGGGTGGCGAGGTCTTTGACTCCCAGACCTCCATCCATCTTGGCGAGGCACACTTTGTCCCAGGCGATGAGGCACCGCGCGCCCGAGCATGTCTCGTCGCCTGTCCAAAGGAACGCCCGACGCCGCCTGTCAATGGCATGGATGAACCCTTGGGGAGGAGGTGGGAAGACATGTGGTAGACCGGCAAGCTGGAGAGGACTGCGTTGGTTAGCGCAAGACGCCCACCGGAGGAGAGCAGCCGGCCCTTCCACCCCTCCAGGTACTTGTCGCACTTGGCGATGACTCGATGAGGGGTTGGAAGTCAAGGTTGTGCAGCTTGGTGGCAGAGAGCGGAAGGCCGAGGTAAGGCTGCGGAAAACTTGAAATCGGGCAGCTCAAGGCCGACTAGTGGGTAGTGGCTGGGCCGTGACAGTGGCGGGGCCAGCATCCTCGAACTGCCTAGTGGAGATAAGTGAAGATTTTCCTGTCAATCCATGGCGATACAGTTCCGCCGGGTTGATTCTTGCGGACCTTCCCTCCACTGCGAATTCGTCCCCACCTGATTCACTGGCTCCATGATGAAGAGAAGCGGGAGCAGGAGGGAGAGAGGCGGGAGAAAAGTGAGAGGCGCAGATGACCAAGAATTTGGGTTGGGGACGAGTCTGAAGGCCCTCAATGGCATTTCTTTCAGGCTTCATTGGGTTTTAAATGGCATCCCCAGCATTTAATGGGATGAAACGTATATGTCGATGAAACCCTAATGGGACCAATCGATATGCGTGTCCTAGAATTGTACATTTAGATTACTCCAAATGCACCATTTCATTTTTGTTTTTTTTCCAATGGTGCCACGTAAGCACACAAACAGGTATGTTTGATGATTGAAATGGGCCTTGCAATGCATTGTTTCATTTTTATTGTTTCCAAAGTTTAAATGCAAGAGACAATTTATCTTTGAAAACAGTGTACTCATAGTTTCATATAGATGAATCTACTCTCATCTCTCTGCTCTTTAATTTCTTGCCACATCATAAAGAATAGTGACATGGCACCTCATTGAATAGAGTAGTCTTATCCATCCATGGTGGGTACAAACAATTAAGGTCCCCAACATCTTATTTAGATTGTTACCTTTTTCACAAGGAGGCATGACGGAAAAATATCAAGTAGGTGACAGGCAACATAAAACCTGTCACCAAAAAGCATAAAGTGACGGGCTTAAACAGGGACCCTCGACACTTTCCTGGGTGCCGTGGCAACTATCCACGGGTAGTGATGGCCAAATGGGCCGGGCTATTCGGGCGGGCACGAAGCACGCTTTTTTTGGCCCGACACGAACCCGACACGGCACGTAATTATTTCGGGCCGGGCTGGCCCGGCACGTACCGTCGGGCCGTGCTTGGGCCGAGGGGTCGGCCCGTCAGGCGGCACGGCTCGGCTCAAAAGCAATATGGCCCGATGAAGCCCGACGGGCCACAACCTGACCCGATACAGCACGGCCCGTAAAAAACCAGCCCGATAACGAATGCAGCCCAATCCAAAAAAAGGCCCAACCCAACAGCGCCCCGCTCCGTATATAAGCGTCGCCCGTCCCTTCTCCTCCCAAACCCTAGTCATTCTTTCCCCTCCTCGCCGCGGCGCAGCCGCTCCCTCTCCTCTCCCCTCCCCGTCTCCGGCCAAAACCCTAGATCCACACCGCTTCTCCCTCCTCCTCTCGCCGACGCACGCCTCTGTCGCCTCCTCTCAGCCACGCACAACCCTTCTGCGCCGCGCACAACCCTTCTCCGCCGGCCAGATCCAAGCTGGTGCCTCTGCGCCGGCTAGATCTGGGACCCGGTCGCGGCCATGCCGTTGTCGGAGCCGAGCGAGGAGGCTCTGCGTACGGCGGAGAACCTCCTCTTCGGCACCAACGCGACGACGCGAACAAGGGCCGCGGCACCAACAACGAGGACGGCGAGGCAGGCGGCGACAAGGGCCGGGACGACGACGCCGAGGCCGGCGTCAACAAGGACCGGGACGAGCGCATGTCCGGCGACTGGCGCATCTCCTGCAACTGGCGCATCTCCGTCGACGGGCGCATCTCCAGCGTCGAGCGCATCTCCTGGGGCTGGATCGAGTACACCTGCTTCGACTGCGCCAACCGATCCGGTAACCGGCTCCAGTACACCTACACCAGTCAGTATCGCGAGCACGACGAGCAAGAAGAGAGGAAGGAGGTGCACATCACAAGCTTGGAACGACTTCGATCCTGTCTACACAGAGGTAAATGGCCGGCAGGTAAAATCTCATGCTAAGTGCAAGCACTGCCATAGTGTGCTCACTGGTGGTTCATGGGGTGGCACTAGTCATTTGCTGCGCCACCGCCGTTCTTGTATTGCTAAGTCTGAACGTGCTACTAGGGTTCAAAGTATGCTTCAGTTTAATCCTGATGGCTCTGTTCGTTCTTGGGAGTACAATCCTGATGTTGCTCGTTTAGAACTTTGTCGCATGATTGTTGCATTAGACCTTCCTATTTGCTTTGGTGAAGCTGATCCATTTGAGCGTTACATTTAGCGTGCACATAATCCTCGTTTTGCTCATGTTTCTAGACAGACCACGACTAGAGACTTTGTTAAGTTTTTCAATGATCGTCGTGCTGCTTTGATGCAAACCTTGCAGTCTACTGTTTTCTCTGTTGCACTGACATCTGATATATGGTCTGGTAAAGCTAAGGAGGATTACATTAGTGTTGTTGCTCATTATGTTAATGCTGATTGGCTTTTAGAGAAAAGGGTTCTTGCTATGAGGCTTATTGATTGTTCACATTCTGGTGTTAACATTGCAGAAAGAATTCAGCAAGTTATCTCTGAGTATGGCTTGTCTGATAGAGTTTTTTCTATTACACTTAACAATGCATCTGCTAATGTTAATGCTATGGATGAGTTGACTCCTGTTTTTTCTGGTTATGTTGGTCCTCTTTTGCTACATCAGAGATGTGCATGCCACATCCCTCTGCTTTATTCTTTTGCATTTGTGTTGGATCCTAGAGCCAAGATGAGAGGCTTTAGCAATGTTTTGAAGCTTCTTTCTGATGCTACTTCCACTGATTACTCTACTTATTTTAATACTGTGCGTACTGAACTAACCAAGCTTTTTGGCAAGTATGAGAACAAATTTGTTGCAGTTCGTTTGCAGAGGCAGCCTCCTTCGGTAAGTACTGGCAAAAGGAAAACAAACTGGGGTAAGATATTTGCTTCTCCTGATGATGTAGATGCATGTGAATCAAGTCCTTTGCCATCTTCTTCTACTTATTCTCAAGTTTCTGAGCTGCTGTTATACTTAGATAGTGATCCTGTTGCACCTGATGAGGACCTTGACATTATTAATTGGTGGCATGAGCATAAACAGACTTATCCTATATTATCAATAATGGCTAAGGATATTATGACTGTCCCTCTTTCAACTATCAATTTGGGGTCTGTTTTTAGTCTTACTGGCAGGATGCTTGAGGAGAGAAGACGTCGCTTGACCAGTGACATGGTGGAGATCATCACATGCTTGAAGGATTGGCAGCTTGGAGATGACCACATGCAGGAGAGCGTCGAGGATTCCCATCTGGAACTTGAAGAATCATACAAGAACCTCAACCTGGATGGTGAGGATGGGGGTGGTAGTGTGGCTTGAGTAGCTGCAAAGTAGTGAAGTTGGGCATACCATTTTGAGAGCTGATGTGATCCATTTGTATTTTGTAATGTAGGTGTCATAAACATGTGAATTGTGATGATGAACACCTTATTGAGCTGGGCTGTACTCTTTTTTCCCTTAGGCCAAAAGGTTTTTAATGAGGCAGCCAGCAAACAGCTCAAATGTAATATAATTTTCCTTTTTTGGCCCATTCTGTTGTTTGTTTTGATTTTTTTGGTTTTTGGTTGATTTCTGAGTGTGTTTTGAATGGAATGATGTATGAGTCGATGCAAAGATGGTTGAATTCTGTCATTTTTTAGTGTATTTTGATTTTCGGCTATTTTCGTGCTGTCGGGCCATCGTGCTTATTGGGCCGTTCGGCCTTTTCGGCACGGCCCGACACGAAAATACCATTTCGTGCCGTGCCACGGGCCGAGGGGTCGGCCCGTGGGCTGGCACGGCAAGGCCCGTAAATAATTTCATGTCGGGCCGGCCCGTAATATAAATGGGCCGGGCCTTTTCGTGCTCGGGCCGTGCCATGCCGGGCGGCCCGTTTGGCCATCACTATCCACGGGATGGTCGATGCTTTGCTAGCATTGTTACGCCATGCAACCTATTATGAATCCGCTTGCCACCCACCCCACATGAAGGGATGGCCAGGCGCATGCACATATCACATTGTTTGCATTTTCATCCTTGCTTATAGTGTAAAATAGTTAACTTAAGTATTACAAGTGTTATGCTAACCCTCACGCCCATAAACAGCCATGTAGTAGTTCCGTCAATACCTACACCATAATTGAGACACTTGGCCTGAAACTACTACTATACACAAGTGTAGTAGTACAAGTAGATTTATTTATTTTGCACAAGAGTATTTCTGGGAAACTTCCTCGAGATTAAAAGTCAACTACTGATTTGGTCGCGGGCCAGGTACCGTAACATAAAAGCAACCCGAACACAAATAGGAATTGGAAGAAAGACAGGGAAGTTCGTAGATGACAATGACAGAAATCTTGTTTATTGGACGGCGATCTTCGAGGGAACGTCCGTGCAGATAGTTTTGTCACCTTTGCCTAAAAAAGGGATCGACAACAGTTAATATTATAATCACTGTAAAAAGACAACGAATTGCTAAAAAAAAAAGTCTTTCAGCGATTCGCGTTAGTGCAGGTACAATGCTACACGTAAGCAGTCTCAAAACCCGTCTCATGCATTACTATATAAAATTTTTGATAACATGGAAGAGAGAAGGGGAGGTGAGAGAAAGAAGCGGTTGTTTCGCGAGGCAACCACCTCGTACGCTAAAATTTAGGAGTATGAGACGGCTTTCACACCATTGTAGGAGTTGTAGTTACCATGCAACTCATAAATATTCCTTTTTTCATCCATAAATAAAAGAAGTATAGTACTTCTTTGAGACAACTAAAACAACCATCCATTGTATATGTGGTCTCATAAATCGTCTTATAATTATAAGACTGTCTATGAGACAACAACTTTGTACCTGCTCTTAGAGACAGACCATCAGAAGCGAAAGAACGGCAATATGTTGACATCCTGCATCCCGAGAGCACGGTCAACGTGCCCACCAAGAGGGCCGAACAGACCTGTCGTCTCCGGCTGCCTCTGGCGTAGGGCGCGCTGGAGAGCCTCCAAGCTCTGCGGATCGATGCTATGCACAACATTAACCGTGACCTGGACCCTTCTTGTCTGTGCGGCCATATCGACAGTATTAGTACCATACCCTGAGTGCCCCCCTCGATCGCTGATGTAGCTTGAACATGTAGACCCTAGATATAACAAATGGGGAATGTCGTAATAATTATCAGCTAATATATTAGACAATAATATGCAAAGATTGCCGAAGTTTCAAACCACTTGCTTACCGTGATGTGTAGCCAAAGTCCCTCTAGACTCTGCTACGTTATGGAGGTTTGCCCACGCGACTTTGGATTGTTCACGCTTCTGATGGTCTGTCCCTAACGTTAGGAACATACTACTAGAGCGTCCAGATTCAGGGTAGCCAATGCGAGTTGTGTTCACAGATGGCCCTTGAGACTGCACATGTGAACCTGTGCGTCCAGCTGATTTCAGTACAAGTATAATCTTGCGTTATGGATGCAGTGAATTACTTCCAATACACAAAATATGCAGTACTTTCATTTTTCTTAAAAGTATCATATTGTATATTCAAAGCTGTGTATAAGACGGAAGCTACAGATGTCTAGATATAACAAATGGGGAATGTCGTATAATTATCAGCTAATATAATAGACAATAATATGCAAGATTGCCGAAGTTTCAAACCACTTGCTTACCGTGATGTGTAGCCAAAGTCCCTCTAGACTCTGCTACGTTATGGAGGTTTGCCCACGCGACTTTGGATTGCCCATGCTTATGATGGTCTGTCCCTAACGTTAGGGATAGACCACCAGAGCGTCCAGATTCAGGGTAGCTCATGCGACTTGTGTTCATAGATGGCCCCTGAGACTGCACATGTGAACCTGAGCGTCCAGCTGATTCCAATACAAGTATAATATTGCGTTATGGATACAGTGAATTACCTCCAATACACAAAACATGCAGTACTTTTATTTTTCTTAAAAGTATTCATGTTGTATATTCAAAGCTGTGTATAAGACGGAAGCTGCAGATGTCTAGATATAACAAATGGGGAATGTCATATAATTATCAGCTAATATAATAGACAATAATATGCAAGATTGCTGAAGTTTCAAACCAATTGCTTACCGTGATGTGTAGCCAAAGTCCCTCTAGACTCTGCTACGTTACGGAGGTTTGCCCACGCGACTTTGGATTGTTCACGCTTCTGATGGTCTGTCCCTAACGTTAGGGACAGACTACCAGAGCGTCCAGATTCAGGGTAGCCAACGCGACTTGTGTTCACAGATGACCCTTGAGACTGCACATGTGAACCTGAGCGTCCAGCTGATTCCAGTATAAGTATAATCTTGCGTTATGGATACAGTGAATTACCTCCAATACACAAAACATGCAGTACTTTTATTTCTCTTAAAAGTATTCATATTGTATATTCAAAGCTGTGTATAAGACAGAAGCTACAGATGTCTAGATATAAGGGAATGTCATATAATTGTCAGCTAATATAATAGACAATAATATGCAAGATTGACGAAGTTTCAAACTACTTGCTTACAGTAAGGTGTAGCCAAATTCCCTCTAGACTCTGCTACGTTATGGAGGTTTGCCCATGTGACTTTGGATTGCCCACGCTTTTGATTGTCTGTCCCTAACGTTAGGAACAGACTACCAGAGCGTCCAGATTCAGGGCCCATGCGACTTGTGTTCACAGATGGCCCTCGAGACTGCACATGTGAACCTGAGCGTCCAGCTGATTCCAGTACAAGTATAATCTTGCGTTATGGATACAGTGATTACTTCCAATACACAAAACATGTAGTACTTTCATTTTTCTTAAAAGTATTCATATTGTATATTCAAAGCTGTGTGTAAGGCGGAAGCTATAGATGTCTAGCAGACGATGAGTTCCACAAGAAAGGCGCATATAGACCAGAAATCATTTCCTTTCTTCTTCGCCGTATAATTGCATCCTGATATACGTGATGTGTATAAGAATTAAGCACTGCTACCAAACAGAAATATTAGTTTGTTACCATGGTGTCCCCCAACGCGTCTGGCTTCCGGTGCAAATGGCTGCATCTGTCGACGAGTATCGGACTGGTGCCTCCGATGCAGCCTCGTGGCCGGTTGCCTTTCTCCAGCCATTTCCCTCTTGCAAATTCTGGGGAGGTATCGTTTCTCCAAGCGTGGCCCATTTTATAGAAAGGTCAAATTCTACCTAACCATTTTCTTATCAATAATGCTGTGCGTACGACTGGATTCATGGGCCATATTGTTCGTGGTTGCGTGGCTGCTAGAGTCCATGGATCCTTGTATGCTGATTTGATGATCTCTGGAGTCATTTGTGTGTGGTGGTACTAACTTCAGTTTGATATAGAATAATAGAAATAAATTTACATCACCCTCACCTGTTCAAGGTTGACTACTTAACCCCTTATACCACCAAGAGCTTTTTTTAGCCTGATAGTGCTGGTTTCTCCCAGAAGTGAAGTAAAGTTGTGGGAATAATCCCACATTATTTATTTACATAGGTGAAGGTCAGCATATAGCTTTTTTTTTCAAACATAACACCTCTGGGTTAATTCTTTTTACACGAAACAGTGACGAAAAGTATGAGAGATGTGCTATGTGCATGTGCTAGATGGACGGTAAGCGGATTTTGTACGCAGGATGTTACACCGCGCCTATAAACCAGGTATCCTCCCCCTCAACTATCAAAACCATCTACATAACCCCTGGAGGTGGCTTTACTGATGTGGCAAGGTACACAGACGCTAATGTGTCATTGGCCCACTTGTAAATGTTATCTCTCTTCTTTTCTTTCTTTCTATCTCTCACACAAGGGTGCCATGAGTCGGTCATTCCTTTCCTCTGTTCCCCTCATCCATTTGTGATGTTCGCACCACGCGGTTCCCTACTCAATTGCATGTCATTGCCTCGTTTCCTTTTGACTCGGCTCGGCTTGGTCTTCTTAATGAACCAAGCCGAGCCTTCATCATAGCTCATTTGTTAACGAGTCAGCTCGTAAGCTGCTCGCGAATGGTTCAATTAGCTCGATAGGCTTGATTATATAGAAATACTCATTTTAATTCTCTAATAAGATGGTAGTTTTATGTTAGGTGAAGCTCAGTTTATCATCCAATGATCCAAATAATAAACCAAGTTCAGTATAGATAAAAATCATGTTCAATGTTGGATTATTTTTTATTTTCATTTATTTTTCATCTTTCTTGACTTAGATTAATATGTATTGTGCAATATTGTGTTATATTATGATTTTGCACTGTTGGCACATGCTAATATGTAAAAAATACTTAAAATTACCTAAATTTTGTCATAAAAATTTTAACATTGCCTGGTGAGCCTAACAATCCAGCTCGATCATTCTAAATGAATCGAGACGAGCTTCCATTTTAGCTCGTTAATCTCAATGAGCCGAGCCAAGCTAGCTCGTTATCAGAACGAGCTTTAACGAGCCGAGTCTTAATGAACCGAGCTGGCTTGTTATCCACCTCTAGCTTCCCATGAGATTGCCGCATCTTGTCCACAACCTCGTCAAGTCAAGTGGGGCCATGAGCTGGCTGTTTCGTGCTAATCAAGAATGATTCATAGCAAGGCCCCTGCAGTAGGGCCCGGGTCCGATGGAGCGCAATCCATGCCTTGCCTGACCTCTCGGGATGTAGGCGCGATTCGCACGAGAGCCTCGCCGGGGGGGTGGGCGGGCGTGGGCACGTTCACCCATCGACAGGAGTGGTTGCACTTCATTTATTGCGAGATGCGTGGGTTGGTTCGGCGCTTCTCACACCTCTGACACGGTAAAGGCTGCACTGTAACGTTCACAGTGCAACTTGCACACTTACAGAATAACAATAATGACCGGCTCTGATCGGTCACCCAAGGGCATGATTGGTCAAGAGATCAGCTCTGACCGAAGCCGACATGCAGCTATAGTTGGCCGGGGACGGGAAGCGCTGAGCTGAACGGGCGACGCATTCTATCATCGTCATCCCTTGCACGGGGCAGGGGCGCTACAGGAATAGCACAGTAACCCAATAGTGGCAGGACAACGTCAGGACAGGCTATAGGGACAGTTCGAATTAACCTCCCTCGATCCCGCCGTCACCCACAGTTTGCGGCGCCGTGAAGCACCGGGAAGGGAAAGTCATCTGTTCACACACTATTTCTCACTCTCTTGGATGTGGGCGGTCTCCCCTTCTTGACCTATAAAGGAGGGGAGTGGAGAAGGGGAGAGGGGGATTGAGCCCACACGAACTCATTTGGGACACCACCATTCACGCACACGCATTCAGAGACTTGGGTGCTTCTTCCCCCTCTCGCCCATTTATAACCCCTACTACGAACGGAATAGAATACAACACTCCTCATACTGGACGTAGGGCATTTTGGCCTGAACAAAGCCTAAGCCTTATGTTCTTCACACCAACATCAGGAACAAACCACGCAGTTGCAAATTTACTAGTCGGCCGGTTTCTTAACACCGACACATAAGAAGGAGAGAAACCACAGAGCAAATCACACTTGGCTTGTTATATTCAAATGGGGCAACAATTGTTCTTTCGTCATCAGTGACATGCCTAGGTAGACATAGTAAACTTGGTAGAAACGCTGCTGATTTTGTCAAATGCTGGTCTAGCTAGCCAACTCTTTCCGACAAAATTAAAATTCAATTGATTGAGCATGACCAATGATCTAAAAAATATTGATTTGATGCCTATGAGATGCAATTATGCCAATCTAAAGGGTAGTTGAATGCAAGTAGTATGTTTCTCAATGAATCTATTGTCTCAGCCATGAATCAGCAAACTTGATCCGCTGGAGTACTTTGACCTCAGATAATAATTATTGATGAAAGTAGTTGTAACTGACCTCCCAACAGAAGTAGGCGTATAAAGGTTTTCGTGTCACACAAAACTATGCGATTACATCAGAACTGTTTTAGTGTATCAGAAATTTTTTTGAGAGCAAATTGGAAAACAACATGTCATGCATCAATTTATCACATCTAGAGATTTAATATGCTATGTAAAATTAGTAGTTTTTAGTACAGCGCTCACAAACCATAGAACTAAAGAAAATTGTTGTTTTATAACCTAAGAATATACTAAATAGAATTTATCATAGTTTTTAAAATTTTTGTTTATCAAACATACTTTTGAAGTATAATGATTAATGAATAACTTGATTCGCTGGTGTACTTTGACCTCAGTAAATAATTATGAAAATAGTTGTAACTGACATCCCAACAGGAGTAGGTGTGCCAAGTATGGCCATTAAACTAGATAAAGCTAGCTATACTACAGAAACGAAATCCGCAGACGGGGTTTGGGCCAACAAATCATTACCGTAATGAAGAATGACAACATGATCTTGACGGACATTGTTGTCCAGAGAAACCTTCATCTCAAGCGAATTGGAAGCATCCATCCCTCATGAATATGAAACTTTGACAGAAATATTTGACATATGCGGCAGCAAGGGTTAGCACGCCCTTGTGTAGTGCTAGGGTACTATATATAAATTTTTACTTGTAACTTCTTCCACTTGAAACACAAGAACATATACATATATTAATGGTGTTAAATCATATAAATGTAAGTCAAATTATTTATCTGACTGCTGTATTGTCGCCTTGTGTTTTTGTCAGCATATTAAAATTTTATCTGCGTATTTGACTTTATTGCCACCGCCAATGTGTGCTCCTATGTTAGCGACGCAGATAGCTAGGAGTGAGAGCTACTTCACAAGGACGATACTCTTACTCTAACTAGCTACCATTACTACAATATGCACCAAGGGAATCGGCTCTCAACTGAAAAAAATTGGATAATCAAACCGACTGGTGGGAGGTGCCTACAATTAAAATAACAAAGAAGATGGTACAATTGCATCCTTAAATTTCTTTTTTGGAATTTTATAAGGCAATAAAATATATTTTGAATGGTACCTCTAGAGCTCATGTATTTGAAGATATAGCACCAAGGTTTTGTGGTATATTTTGGTGCCGCTAAGGTTTGAACATTTATACTACAATTTAAGAACTGTATTGTTCATTCTTAATGCTGCAATGACAAAGAATAATGTAGGGGGAATTTTCATCTTATTCGGGAATGTAGAAATGTTCTCTTTTTCCTGCCATCAAAGCTTGCTCATCTAAAAGAATGAAAGGGAGCAAAAAGAAATTTGCCATGACCTGCAAGCAGTCAGCTATCCCTGGCCCCAAATGAACTTTTTATATGCCTCTAATACCATGTTCCATGCATGCAACCACATGGTATAAGTTTACAAATCACCTTGTACAGACGTCTATTTTTCTGGAGGGAAAGAGATTTTGAGACGTGCTACTCTGCCCAGGCCAAATAGTTATATATGACATTTTTTTGTTGTGAGTTATATATGACATTTTACTGGCAATTATACCAGATATTGTAATATCCCCAACGTTCTTATGTAACAGCTACATGGACCTTACCCCCGCAAAAAAAAAAAAGCTACATGGACCTTTTTCTCTGTTCTCACCCACCTCCAGAATCTGCCTAATGTCGAGTGTCAATCCTTATTATTTGGTTATGTGGAGAAGTAGGCTCATGAAGCTAAACATTTCAAAGGCCTCACTGCAGTCTATGCACCCACGTCCCACCTTCTTACTATTCCGACGGCAGATGTAACCTCCGGGTATCTACCCCCATACCTCTGTGGGTAACTAACACGTCGGTGAGGCGAGGGCCCCCCGAGGGTAGGACGTTATTTTTGTATGGAAGTAACCATCGGTGCATGACGGTCGAAGACAAGTTACCTGCTCTTCCGTATGATGAGAGGCGAATTGAAGAGGCTGCCAAAGAAGGCTGAGTTCGATGGCGAAACAGGAATAGATGAGTCCCTAGTTAACCGCGGAAAGGGCAGGAGCAGGACCCAGAGTTAACCGCGTTGGTGTTTAGCTTTTGATTCTGAACTAGCCAGAGAAAGAAGATGCAGCGTGGAGGTGCAAATTTATTCAAGATTACGGTGGCAAAAGGATCATTTGGCAGGTGGCTGAAGTGAGTAGAGTAGGCTACAGCCGTGGAGAGAGGCTTTAAAAAGCAGGGCATGGAGCTCAGTGAGCTCAGGTGTCGTTACACAAGAGGTACGAGGCTGGAGGTCAAGTTGAATATGGTAGAGGAGAGAGTCAGACGGCCGATAGAGGCATGTAGACGAGCTGGATGAGAGACTAGTGGACCCAAAAACCTTTCAAGACCTGACCGCACGGCGCACCTCCCCTTTCCGCAGCAGCGGCGCCGGCGGCTCTTAATTTTCTCCCAGTGTTAGACAGTGCCGTGTTAGGCCAGCTCAAGGCTTTTTTTCTATTTGTTTTCATACAAAACAAAGATTAAACTTTTTTTTTAGCAATAAACAAAGATTAAACTGGCCATGTCGTGCCGGGTCGAGCTACACAGGCTTCGTAATGGGCCGAACGACCCAGCTACTAAATGGGCCATGCCGTGCCGGCACGACGGCCATGCGCCTAGGCCCAAGTACGGTCTCAGCTTGAGCTATGGCCCTTCTATGAACCAGGCCAAAATGGCAGGACCACAGGATGGCATTTTTAACACCGCCCATGTGGCAGGTTATAAAAGACTTTTTTGTTAAGGTTTCTACAATGTCTTCTTTAGCGACTTCACATGTTTTCCAACTAAAGGAGGTGCTTCTTCTTAAAAAAAGAGTAAGCCGTATCCAAAAATAAGGTGAAGCATGAAGCCACAAAATGGTAGCTTCACCAGCTTCTTTTCTCTACGGCGCTCTCATTTTTCCATATTTATCCCTAAAAATATGAAGAAGCTGCAGAAAAAGCCGTTTTGCCAAACGTTTGAGGCACAGCCGCAGACAAACCAGCACAGCCGTTTTTTCAAAGAAACCACAACCACAGCTAAAATCGGCATAACCACAGCCCTACCAAAGAGGCCCTAAGTGTTGTAGTCCCGTGCATCTCGAACACAAGGAGGCAACAGCACGAACAGATATTTATCTGTAAAACATATGGCTGTATTCACCTAATGAAACCGTTCACGTCAAATTGAGTGGCTGGACATAAGCCATAATTTGGGTATGTTAAACACATGGTCATCTTTTATTGTTGCTGCTGAAAATTCCAATTACATACACATGCTGCCTAGATTGCAAATTACATGTAACAGACAAGTTGTCCATTTCCATGGCTAATAAGGAACGTTGGCCACAAAAATGTTGCAAGGGGCAAAAGCCACTTTTCTTCTCCATCTCATTAACACCTGTTAAGCCAAGAATTGGACTTTGATGGGCAATAAGGCAAAGAAATTGAACCCTATGGCCACTAGGGGAGTTAATTCTTTTTTCCCTAGCTAATAAGAAAGCACAAGTTTTCTGATAGTTACGAAGGAATTTCCCCTTTCTAGTACCATCGCTGATGTAGATGTATTTTCTATTTCTGTGGTAGTTGTTTTTGAGTGTTTTATTGTTAACAATATTGTCATTTTTAACGGCAAACTTGAAGAGATAATTTTTTTTAGACAATAGCTATATCGCCCTGCTTTAGTGAAAGAAAAAGTAGCCTAACCGGGGATACCGGCTTACACGGTGATGAGAACACGACGACGGTGTCCGTAATTTAGTCCCGATCTTTCACGGTACCGAGCTCAAACAATATCTCTATTCTGGATTTTACTCGAATAATAACCAAAGTTGTGTGCCTTTTTAAATTTTGCTATCTTGGCTCAAATCAACACAGTAGCAATTCGTGACTAGCTTGCAGGTTTATTTTGCCGAAGGAAAACAGTAGCAGCAGCTAGGAAACAAATTCCTAATCACGTCAACAGAAACTAGGAATAGAGAGCAAGGAACAATCCAGTAGTAAATGCACGGCAGGAACAAGTAACTCAAATTGAATTTCCTTCGACCAACCAGCAGGATATATAATAGATAAAGGGGATCGGCTTACAACCAGATCGGCAACACACCGAGACCTGAATAAAATTCTCCACCCGTGCCCAGAGAAGAACACGATCAGAGAATGGGACTTCCAGCCGGAATTTCAGACGAGCACCAATAGGAGATCAATCTGCTCTCGCCCTTCACAATCCTCAAAGGATCAGCTTCAACTCTTGATAAGAGATGGGATCGCCGCCATCTTCATGTCTGGAGGAAACCTCGACAGGAGAAAACAGCGATAAAACAAAACCTAATCTCCCGTACAAGGCCGACTCGGCCTAATTAAGTGCACGCAGGCACTAGTCCGACTTGGACCCAAACCAAGTTTAACAACCATGACTTGACCCTATCAGACTCGAACCCAAGTTACCCAACTATAACTGACGCACATGCATAAATGTTATTATATTCCGGCAGCGATACTAATGACCCTGATTAAGTAACAACTCCTTGGCGTGGATAAATGTCAGCATCTCTTGATGCTGAACAAAACTCCTTGATCTCGACAGCCATAGAACCAATCTGAATATATTGTTTCACCCTCTTATCTTGCATCCTATAAAAATTGGCTCCAACAAATAGATTCTTGGATGAGGCAAATATTCTAGAATTTTCTTTGTCCTTCCTCTTCCAATATTTTTCATCAAAGATAAAATCACCAAACTGAATATTGGAATAATCACCAAACTGAATATTGGAATATTTGGAAATATTACTAGTACCATTTCTTCGAGCATTACACTTCCTTGGATATTCAATAAACCTAGCAATGTCAGGAGCCATGGGCTCATCACACGGAAGTTCACCAGGTCTAGTGTCATCAGAAGTTCACCTACAGTGTTTAAGATGACACAAGCCAAGAGCAAAATAACGTTTTACTAGCTATTACAAACCAGGGGCGAAGAAAGACATTACAAGGGCAAACACGCCCTGCTTATGTGAAGCCAGTAGTAAATTCCTATCATGCTTTTCCGCATACTTGATGTGTTCCATGAGGACTGACTTCAACAAGCATAGGCAAAGCCATTTATGCCTCTCTCACGGTAATGTGCACCATGGAATTGCTCTCCAACAGAGCAGGCATAGAGGGAGGCATTTTGCATCGGAGGAGAGAGAGAAGCTAAAAATACATTCCCTCTCTCCCTCCTATGCATTCGCAAGCGCGGGGCCGGTGCGGGGCAGGCGAGAGGCCGCGGTGGGGAGCGCGGGGAGGTGAGGGGCCGTGGCATGTGGCGGGGAGGCTGTGACGGCGGCTGCTGCTGCTGCTGCTGCCGGAGGATGTGGCGGGGAGGCGAGTCGGCCGGCGATGCCGTCTCGGATCCGGACGACGACCTGAACTGGAGGTGCGAGGAAGAATGGTCGCCGCGTGCGAGGGACAGCCACGTGCGGAGGGCGGTGAAGCTGGACATCCTTGCAGCGCACCCCCTCTTCCCGCCGCTCCTCATCCTCCGCGCCCAGCGCTGCGCCGCGCCACCTCCTTGGCCTCCCTAGCTGCGGCGCGCGCCTCGCTCCCGGCCTACGAGCTTCCTGCCCGGCCGGCGTGCTTGCGGCGTGCCTCCGTACGTGGCTGTCCCGCGTCCGCGAGCGCCGCGTGCGCGCCGGCGAGCGCGTAGCGGTGGCGCACTGTGGCGGCGAGCAGCTCGGCACGGGCGCGGCACAGCGCGACGGCCACCTGGTCGTCGAGCTTGGACTCCTTGCAATCCATGGCGCGGGAACGGCTTCCTGCCGACGCGAATGGAGCACGCGCACACGCGCAGTCTTGCACAGCTCTGGACTGAAGTGGAGCAGGCAGAGTGGCTGCTGCTGCTACTCCAACTCCTACTAATCGGCTTCTTGTTTGGCTAGTTTTCCCGTCGCATTGGGCAATTTGTTTGCCAGCGATTCTGCTTGTAATTGTTCGATTTGATCTTACTTTCAGCATGTATTGTCCACTGATTAATGTTCAAGCAGGAGTTCTTGAGAATTTACAATTTCTTTGATTTTGGTCCAGCGGTTTCCTTGTTCGGTTTCCTTGCGCGAGTGTGAGGACGAACGGGACAGACACGGCAGCTGCCCATAGAGCCCCAGAATCGCTTCGCCGTGCTCCTCCTCCTCTTCTCCTCGGATGGCTCGCACGCGTGCCACGGCAGGGGCGGTGGGCGCGCGCGAGAATGCGGCAGGGGCGGTGAGCGTCGCCGGCGCAAGCGAGCACGGGGCGGAGGTGGAGGGCGCGAGCGTGGGAGTGGAGGCTGGGTGTGGCGAGCGGGAGGTGGGGTGGGCGAGGAAGATGATGAGAACGAGTTAGCTATCCTTGCAGCTGCTGTTGGAGGTGAAGTGATGAGAACGACAGGCAAACAACTGTTCAGGCAATGCAAAAGGACTTTTGCATCTCCAAATTGGCTCCCATTGTTGGAGTCAGTCCGCCATCAAGTTTCAGTTCCAGTCGAGATCCTCTTCCTTGAGTACCACCTTCCACCTCTGCATAAATGGTATCATACGGTAAACTACATATTCTGGAGACAAATAGAGCTGATCTCTAAAGACAAAATCATCTATAGTTGACTATAGCGACCAACAGGCCACTACCAATGGAAATTTTTTTGGTGAAAAATCATTCTAGATTGGCTTCTAGTATCTCTCAAATTGGAAGGTACTCTAGTCTAGTCAAGTAAATCTCTCAAATTTTGCTATGGGGCAAGGAAACATTATATGATCGGAGGTTTCATTTGCACCACAAATTTTGCTATCTGGAAATTTATGTCCCCCTTCCATTTTTTTCTTGATCAATTGTTCAGCAGAAGGTATCCTATCTTAGTGTAATTGCTACAGAAATATATGTTGGTAACCTAGCTTCCCAAATTCTACTAGTCTCAGTGCCAATAACGACAGGGAAGATATGGTGTCTGGATAGTGAATGTGAGAATTTACCAGACCTCTAATAGGCCCATCATCTAACATGTGTTCTTGCCAAGAGAATTTAGGAGAGCTAATGAGCTTACTAGATGAACCATACAATTTTCTCCCTTTCCTTTTCAAAAGCAAAGGTTTTGCCTTGTGCTTTATATTAGTTGTCAGCATAAAAACATCTAAATGTTTTGTGATAATGAAATCACTAACTCGCAGCATATTGATTAGTTTATATTGGCATCCTTGCCTCTGATGGCATTATGAAAAAAGAAAAAAAAAATGTTTGAATGATACCACCAGAGATCAACTTGTTTGGAACATATACTACCGATGTAATGCGGTTTATTTTTGTGCAATCGAAGATTCTCACGTTTCAGAAATAAAGTACAATTTAAGGCTATTTTGTCAAAACTCAATGCTGCAACAGGTAATCAATTGTCGGCCGAGGACATTACGCACCACACGGATGGGTGCTGAACATATAGAGGACCTTTTAGGCCGATTGGAGCCAATAAGAGTAAGCCCTGCGAGTGTTACGGGTTAGAAGTCTCATATTTGCCTCACTTCGTTATGTTCTACCTTCTGAGCGCCAGTTAGTTTTTTACATGCCAACGGGACCTTGAAGAATTCCCAAGCAAGCGAGGTGAGCAAGCTACGAGATACTTGCTTCAGCTTCGGGATGGAAGGCATCCGGGAAATGTGGTCCTGTACCAGTCTACCGCATGGGTCCGGTGTCCTGATCCCTGTGGCTTGATACTCCTGTTGGAGCATATCTCGTAGAAAATGCTGCTTTGACCAGTTTTCCCCGTGCCCGACACCACTTGTTTGTCCTTTGTGATAATTAGTCCTTGTTGTATTTCCTGAAGATCCAACCGTTGCTTAAAAACCTCGCGCAGTCAGTAACTCTCCTCTTAAGTGAACATTATCGTGTACGGCAGGTTTCCACGGAAATTCTTTTTTAGAAATATTCAGGTCAACTGAATAAAGCGTTTGAGCTTATTATCTACTCTTTCTTTATAAGTGCAACCGACTAAACATCATTAACTCCTATTTCTCTGCAACCACATTAAGCCACATCACCTCAATTTTTGTCACCGTTAGATCATCAACTTGGATTTACATCTAACCATCCAATCCATCTGTTTCTCTGGTCTAAAAAAAACGTCTGTTTCTTTTTCCTTCCTTAACCTACATAATCCCCAAGCTAAAACTGTCACAGCAGCCGCAACCATTATCCATCATGAATGACATAAGCTAAAGAGACTCACGATTTTCTTCTCTCCTATTTCTAATCGGTTGCTTCCTCTCCTTAAATAAAATAATCATAGCAGCCACCGCAACCCATTATTGTTCACGAATGCCATAAACTGAAGAGTTTCACGATTTTTCTCTCCAAATTCCAATCGGTTGCTTCCTCCCATTATTGTTCATGAATGCCATAAACTGAAGAGTCTCACGAATTTTCTCTCCAAATTGCAATCGGTTGCTCCGTCTCCTTAAATACCCTTTCATTATCTTTTTTACCTCATCCTGCATGCGACCATGCACATCCTTTCACCCCATTAGACTCTCTCTCTCTCTCTCTTCCCCACATTGTGTTCTTGCAATCTTATTATTGGGTTTACGTCAGTGTTCAGATTGGTGGTTCGGCTAAATTCATGCTGATGTTCCTTTTCATATCTGCAGGTTCCTATGATCCTATCAATTAATTGATTTCCCTTTGGATATATATTATAGCACTATAGCAGGAGCTTTGTATGTCCTTCTTCAGACATTCAGGTAAAAGGGAAATCTCTTAAAGTCTATGCATCAATTATTATTTCTTTCTTTCAGCAAACTAATATGTATGGTGTACATTTGATATCCTTATTTTGTTATTTCAGTTACCAGTTATTGTCTACTATTTCAGCTTCCTGAAAACATTTTTACCAGTTATTGTCTACTATTACCAGTTGGTATCCTTCATGGTTGTAGAGTCTTGCTTGATTTCAGTTCACCTTCAAGGATCGCGAATAGAATCTCGGTAAGGTTGATAATATATTTTATTTTCCATATTTTGCAGTATAGTTAACTTTAAAATGTAGACTGCTCTTTCTGCCATAACTTCGAGCTGCAAATTTGTACTGCTCCTTGCGTTTCACATGCTCTAAGTTTTCAATGAAATACATTTGTTTCGGTGTATGTCAAGATATCAGGATGTGTAGGCATTTGCATGAGCAGTAACTAATTTGCAACATTGTAAAGTTTTCATCTGAGATTGTTCTTTGCATGTATTTTCAGACCTAGAACATTCTTCTGCAAGATAGCCAAAGTCGCCTTATGCAAATCAAGACTACAATGGAAAGCTCTGTCCACTTTCTGTTAAACCATTTCTTTACTTTGTCATAGCAGATTTGATCAACCGACACGAAATTTTGTTCACGCAAAATTTACCTTTTTTAAAAAAAGAAATATGCTACTACAGATGGAAATTCACATGTTTTAGATGTGCAAGGCCACCCTTATTGGTCAGGCAGAGCCATAGTTTCATGTATAATAGTATAACATCACGGAAAGCATAATGATGATATTATATTACTCCAGATTCATGTCATAACTGAATGCAGCTGTTAAATCCTCTCTTTCTTTGCTCATTGTTTGTTTGTGAACATTCATATATTTACTATTAAATTGATAGCACGATAATGGCAGCCATAATTTCTTTACTTCTTTCAACCCTCACCAGGAGGACAACTAAATTCTTTTCTATATCCCATATATATTTTTTTAACTTTGTACTTTAATTTTCTCCCCATCTTCTAGCTTAAAAGTTCCCGCAGCAACGCGCGGGGTATCAGCTAGTATCTATTAAGGTCATACCATCTAAAGCTCAACTCTCATACTGCCACATCATTTGAAAAATGTCATCCGCTGGATCACAGCTCGAGACACATCCCATCCATCCATTTCATGAAGCCTCCAGCCAATGGGCTTCCTGTTCTCTCCACAATTGCTCTACTGAAGGCTATGATATAACTCAATTACCTGATAAGGAGAGAAACGGTACTAATTTACACCACCTCACAATTCCTCTGACAATCACTTAGGCTATAAATCACAAAAAAAGAAACTCTTTACACTACCAATCCTGTATTGTTGCCTGCAGTTTACCGCTGCAATTCATCTACTGCCTCTTCCCTTCCCACTGCCCAGTTCTAGAAGTTATCCACACAAGTTGCTACGTGAAAAACAATATGGTATGCACTATTCATATTTTCCTCTTTTTTTCTTTTATTTTAATGGCTGATTAGTTCATTTCTTTGAAATTCACAATTGTAAAATAGTGTTGCTGTCACCACAATATGCTTACGGCTTACCCGTTCAACATATTTATGTTCCAAGAAAGTGATGCCACATACACTACATTTGGTTTTACTATAGTTTGATCATTGAAGATATCCAAATATATATGCTTCTAACTAGCTCCAGCTCGGTCCACAATATTTTTTAATTTGCATCTCCACTGCTTATTTAAAGTAAATCTAAATCCCGCAGCAACGCGCGGGGAATTCAACTAGTATTACGTCTATTAGAGCACACTTTAGCGTGCGTGTGATAAGGCTTCAAATTCATCGAGAATCAGAAATGATCCAGTTTTAACCAAAAACGTATCTCGAGCTGAATGAGAATTATGGAATTGACTTCTGAAACTGTTTGGCTAGTTATCTAGATTCAGATTCACAAAAGAGAGAGAACTATGGAATTGACTTTTAGAATTGCGAAAACCCGATGTAGAAGCAGTTCATAATTCAAATCATCCTGTAAATATTTTTGGGTTCTCTTTTTGGTCCTAAGGCTTTTGTGCACTCTGTAAATATTTTTGTAAATTAAAAAAATGAGTAGGAGCTCCCCTGCTGTTCAGTTAAAAAAAAAAGGAAAAGGCAGGCACTGCGGGGAAATCCCGCACTGTGTTTTGTCAAAAAAAAAAGAACTCAAGTAACAATATTTTGATATTTATTTCTGCTGTCAAAAAAGTTCGATCATGAATGGAAGCTATGAGAGTACCAACGCTCGCTGCTCTTCAATCAATTTTACCAAATGCAGCACTTGTTTTTTTAAGTACAAAGAAACGTCTCAGGCGCATGGTATGCGAGTTGTGCAATCGAGCAAATAATTATTTTTTTTCTTACATAATCCAACTCAGACACTCACAACGCACGCATACTCGCTCCTATGAACACGCATACGTAAACCCTGCTTTTATGAGCATCTTCGAAGATTGAGTTGGCAAATTCTCAAAATTGACGAACTCACCACTGACACCTCGCTGTCGAGAGAAGCATCACCTACCACTCAAACCACAACATCATTAAATCTTAAAAAATTTGCTCCTACTGGGAATCGAACCTAGGACCTAAGGTGTTACCGAGGTTTTTTATAACCATTAAGCTGCAGGCCAAATAGGAAAAAAATCTATTTTACTCCCGAACAATGCATTTTGTCCGATTCACGCTCTAGACAAAATGATGGCTCATTTTATTCCCTCAAACAACTTCATCATGTCTGATTTACACCTTATTGAAGTTCTTTTTTGTTTCGTTGGCCTACAAGTTGAACTTAAAGCTCAAATTTTGTATGGTGATAGTTACCACATTACCCTACGTAAAAATAATTTTATATTATTTTTATGGTGTCATCTGAATGCATGTAACATTAACTATTATTGAACTATATAATCAGTATCAATAAAATATGTCATAATTATTTTAACATTGGTTGTCGTGTGAATTGTCATCATTCAAATTTTGAGCTTCAAATTCCCTTTTTAGGCAGAGAAATAAAAAGAACAAACTTCAATAGAGTGCAAATTGCACGTAATGAATTTGTTTGGGTAGTAAAGTGAGCCATCATTTTGTTTAGTAGGTAAAACGGAAAAAATAGATTGTTTAAGAAAAGTAAAATAGACTTTTTCTGGCCAAATAATTAGACAACAATGAACCAGGAAGGTGGAATTGCGAAGGTCTTTCGGGGAAACAAAAGGTAGAACTGCGAAAACCAAATTAATGTAGGAGCAGTTCGGAATTGAAATCATTATGACCCTGCTCACTGTATTTGTTCTCCATACAAATTTACTGATTCTCAGTACTGTCCCCAGCGATGAAGGCGACCAGCCGGTTCATGAGCAGCATGCCCTCACGGCCGTCCGGCTCGTGGAGGAAGAAGCAGTGCCCAGCGTCCTTGGACTCCAGCCACTCCAGCCTGCCGCCCCACCCACTCGCCGCGACGCCGTCGTAGTACGCCTTGGTCCTCTGGAAGAAGAAGTCCCGTCCGCCGCGCACACGAGCATCCTCCTGCACGGCAGGTTCCGCAGGCTCGGCGCCGCGGCGGGGGCCAGCGGGTTCATCCGCGGGTCGTCCACGCCGTCCGCCGCACCGGGGCACACCACGGGCCACAGCGTCTCCATCAGCGCCACCGTCGCTGCCGTCTCGCCGGCGATGCGCTCCTTGCCCCAGAACGAGCTGTGGAGCAGGACGACGCCCTCGATCCGCGCCAGCGCCTCCGGGCCGAGCCGGCCGGCGGCGGCCATCACGGCGACGTTGTGCGCGATGTTCCCGCCGGCGCTGTCGCCGGCGAGGAAGACGCGGCCCAGGTCGCCGTTCCGCGACAGCCACGGGTCGCCGCAGCGCAGCGCCCACTGCAGCGCGCGGAGGGAGTCCTCGTACCCGATGGGGAGCGGGTGCTCCGTCGCGAGGCGGTAGTTCACGGACACGACCACCGCGCCGGCCTTGGCGGCCAAGGAGTTGAGGAACGCGTGGTACATCGGAGAAGAAGCCGACCCGGCGACGAAGCCGCCGCCGTGGTAGTACACAAGCACAGGGAGCTTCTTGTTACCGTCAGATGGCCGGATGGCCATGTCCGGGACCGGGAGGTAGAGGCGGACGTAGACGCCGGCCTCGCCGTCGATGGTGACATCCTTGGAGGTGACGCCGGTGCTGCTGTCGTAGCCGGCAGGAGCGATGTCGTTGAGCATCAGCCGGTCGACGCGCAGGTCCTTATAGATGCGGAAAACTGGGGGGAAGTCGACTATGATTTCGGAACTCGGATCCATGGCGAGAAGAGTAGGTGGCCGGAGCTGATCGATGATCCTACAGCTTGTTTATGCTCTGCTCTGTTCGTCTCGACAAGCCAATTTATGTTTACTACTTACTTGATGCCTTTGAGGGAGCAGGTAAACCGATCGAGCACAAAATATGCTCCGAACATGACTAACGCCACAGACGAAACTTATGTAAAACGTGGTTGTTAAAAATTTAGTATAACTACGTGGAACGTGGTGGTGCAGTCACTAGCAACATTTTCCAGGAAAAAACTAAAAACATTAGACTCATGATCATGGGTAATGACCTCATGATTGAAGCGTCACCTACCTGCGCAATGCAAATGGAATCGTCTTGAAAGGCTCTGCTCGCTGCTGCCGTTAGTTCACTCTGCACTACTCGCTCGCTGCTGCCGTTAGTTCACTCTGCACTACTCGCAGGGTTGGGGTAGCTGTCATGAGAAGTAGGAGCCAATGTCATCATCGAAACTGACTCAAAAGTGTTGGTTGATATGTGGAATCCTGGGATCAAGATCGCTCGGAAATCGCCACTATCCTTGCAGATATCCAAGAGCTTTGTGTGAATTTCTCTTCTTTCTCCATAACAGCTTTTCTTTTTAGAGGGAATTCTCTATAATACCTTTGTAAAACGCAACGCAAACTGGGCTGCATACTTATGTGCTCAGCATGCAATGCGTCATAGGACTCAATTCTCATGGACTGATCCCCCCTCCTTCCTTTTGCAACACGAATGTAATTCCTATAATCAATGAACAGAAGCTCTTGATTCTCCAAAAAAAAAAAGGTAATGACTCAAGATCATTAGTAAGTTGAAGTAAATAAATTGGCATTGAGTCTCTCAGCCGAATATAAGACTTGAAGGCAACACATATGAATGTTTGTCTACTATACACAATATCTAAACTATCAAATTTACTCTAACGTCCTTTCACGGTCACAGCGAGAGCATTCAAATAGTGTGGCTCGAGAAGAAACCAAAGGTAAAAACCGGTGGACTGGCATCCCCACTGTTGTAGCATTAATTGTTACGGTGCGATCTCAACAATAGAGATAAATTTTTGTGAGTACTTCACTTCGTTGCTGAAGTAGCCGAGGTCATTGTGAACATGGTTGTAGCTGTAGAGGAGGGCTCTAATCTAAAACATCTAAGAGAGCAAACGGATGATCAAAGTCAGTTGTGCCTGATCGGAGATTTACCGGGAGGCAGGCTGATACATGTGGTGAGAGTGACGAGGCGCTCAGACATATCAACAAGCTCACCTACTCAGCCCAGCTGCCACATCTGTGGTGGCAGCGGTCTGGACGTGGTGGCAAACTACCATTGCCCATCAGCTAGTCGACGCGCAGGTCCTTAGCTGCGGAAAACTAGGGGAAATCGATTATGATTTACCCTTTTTCGAATTTAAATTTCAAATGAATTTGAAAAGTTGACGAATTTTGTTTGGTTTTTATCGATTTTGACCTGTTTTGATAGGTTACCGACCCATAACCGGACTTACTGGTCGGGTCCAGTTTGATTGGCTCGGTCGATAAGAAAAATCTTTTGGAACTTCCGTGGCGAGATTGGCCGGAGATGGAGTAGGTAGCCGGAGCTGATGATGATGCTGGAATCTTCGCATTATACCCAACAGAGACTACTACAGTGATCCAACAATTTATGTTTCGTACTTTATGCCTTGATGGGAGTAGGTAACCAAGCACACAAGATGCTCCAACATGATTAACGCCATTGGCGAAACTAGCTAGGAATGGTTGGTGAAATTTCAGTGAGTTCAATGAACGTGGTGCTATGCTACGGGCCGGATAGTACTAGCCAACATTTGCCATTAAAAAGAAAAGGCTCTAGACTCGAGAAGTCAAGTCAATGGTTATTGACCTCGTGATTGAAGCTTGAGCGCCCCTACTACCACCTCCAAGCTATCCTCGTTGGAGTGATCCCTTCCCACCTGTATACCCAGTTTTCTCTACTGTTGGAACTAATCGCTTTGCATCCCTTATTAACTTATGGCATAGTACAACATATCGTTGTTCGAAAAAGATATCGTTCAAGCATAGGTAGATACACTGTTACATAAAGTTCTGAAAAGACTAATCTCTATCAAGCTTAGGTAGATACACTGATTTGTCTTTTATCTACTACTCCCGCTATTTTTATTTTCTTGTCGTAAGGCAAGAAAGTACAAAATTGAACTGCTGTTCGTCTCAACAAGCCAATTTATGTTTAGCATACTTGATGCCTTTGTGGGAGCAGGTAACCGATCGAGCACAATATGCTCCTAACATGATTAACGCCAGAGACGAAACTTATGTAAAACGTGGTTGTTGAAAATTTAGTACTCCAGTTCACCTGCCATGACAGTTGTATATGACTACCAACATTTGCCGTCAAAAAAAATAAAAAAGACTCTAGATCATTTTTTTATGGGCAAAGATTCTATATCATTGGTTATTATCCTCGTGATTGAAGCGTAGGCGTGTGTTCCCACCACTCCCAAGCAGTGCCGGAGTCAAAGCAACTTCTCCCTCCCTCATCTCCATAGAGATCCAGCAGGCAGGAGCTCTCTCTAAAATCATAACGTTTACCCAACAGACAACTTTTATTTAATTTAAAATTATAATGAACTTAATTAATTCACGTTTCCTTTGTTTCATTCCTCTCTTTTCCACCAGCACTGGTGCACTCTCGTTTCCTCTCGAAATTATATTACGAGGGTGCACAAAAATCCAGTTTAGAAATATTCAAGTCAACTGAATCAAGCTTTTTAGCTTATGGCTTAATTGCAAATCTTATCTCATAACTCAGATATTCCCTCCATACGATTTTTCGGATGTGGTTTTCGGCGTTCAAGACATAATTAAACCACTGAGTACGATGGACACAACAATCTCGGATCCGACCAAATCACAAAACTCAACTCGACCCAAGTTAATCCATCTAGTCAAGTGTCTACCGTGACAGTTTTTGACCCACATGGCAAAGACCATGAAGATGTGTGGGGGGTTGTGGGGGGGGGGGGGGGGGGGGGGGGTGATGAGGACATCACCATGCTAGACACGCACGAACCGGCCTCACCACCGAGTTTCAAGTCGTCATCAAGTTGCCCTTCGAGTTGGATACGGATTCCAGGAGCACCTTCCACTAAAACGGGCGCCCCGGTCACATACGGACTCGGATTGGGACGTTCTTTATATGGATGGAAAGCTAAGAAGATAAGCTTTCCAACGGATCCAGTCGCACATCTAAATTCCATCTGAGTCGACAGGAATCGTCGAAACAAGTCAGCGTCCAGAAACTGTTTCGGTGCTGCGTCACCGTTTTTGGCCTTTGGGCCATGTATCGTGTCTTGGCCCATTAGGGGCGCGTCCTTAGGGTTTTGCACGACCCTAAACTCTATATTATCAGTAGCCGCCGCCACATTAGGATTCGGGTTTTGTTTAGTTGAGTTTTCCTTCGAGAAACTTGAGTTCATCGTTGTATCTGTGGCGACAAGTCCTTATACATTGATCCAGGGCCCCTGTTCTTACTCTCCTCGACTGTGTCGATTAGTCCTTTCGAATCGAGTGTTTGAACCTCTCTTGTGATTCGCTTCAATTCATATTTGCAATTTCAGATTGCGTGTTTACACTTTCTTGCTTGCGTTCTCGATTCGTCTGCAGGAAAAGCCTTATCGGCGAGGTCAATCAAGTTGTGCTTGGTTGATAACCAACGGAGCAGTGGTGTAGCGGTTGCAGGGTTCGAATCGGGTTGATTTGAAGCCGGATCGTCAACGTCGAGTTCTCCAATTATCGAGTTTACCTCTACCTCTCGGAAGATCGTGCCTAGTCCTCATCAAGTGGTATCAGATTTCAGGTTTCCCGTGAGGTATTACCTTTGTTTTTTCCCTTCGATTCGTTTTGCGTCATATACCTAGAGTCCACAAAAAGCCTACAAAAAAAATCCCCAGTCCTAGAACCTCTTTTAGCCTTTGCAATTTCGTTTCAGATTCGCTTTGTTGAGTTTGTGTTCGTGGTCGAGTCTTGTTGCTGGTTAGTGTGTTCGCGTCGTAGTTCAATTCGCCCCGTTGCTGTGTTTCCGCCGCTATCCTATCCACTTTTCCCCAGATTACAAGTCGTGCCACACATTACTCGACTTGCCCTCGCCAGCCGCCTTGCGTGAACTCTCGCCGTGCAAGCCCTAGATAGGTTGCAAGCCGCCTTGTGTTCATCGCTTTGCATCGCAGCCCCCCTTGATTCATATTGCAAATCCTTTGCTGCTGCTTGTACCAGGGATACTTTGCCCTAGCTGTGATCCTTTGCTCTGCTGTGATCTGTGCCGTGGTTCAGGGAAGCTTTGCCCTAGCCGCCGTCGCCTTGTCTGCCGAGTTGTGCCTCTCCGAAACCATAACTTGACATACCCTTGGTAAAACGGGCATAACTTTTCGCTCGGAACTCCGTTTTGGCTCAATTTTTTACAGCAGTTTCCTAACTCCGAAACGCCAAAATCAACTCGCCATAGGCCTGTTGGGGTTCGGAATCAAGGTCAAAAAAATTCAGGAAAATAAAGAAAAAAATCGATTTCTGAGATTTTAGGTTTTTGGAGAATCTTCTTTTTTTTCTGTAGGCCACACCTTAACTCTGTTTGAGCTGATACTTTGTGGTGTTCCTACTTTTGTGCTTCTGGTTAAGAGAAAAATATCAAAAAAAGAATAGAAAAAAGAAACATTTGAAGCATTGTGATTCCTACTAGTGCCTTTTTGCGCTAGACGACAAAACAGGAGGCATTTGGGTGCTGTTTTGCTTATTCTGTGAGTTCATCCATTGTCATTGTTACCATCTTGTTGTGCTACGCCTAGGACACGTCTTAGCCAGCAATTGTGACTTGTACTTTGGACACTTATTGAACTTTGCTCATCTGCATTCGTATTTTGCTAATCCTTGCTACATATTGTGCCTGTCCCAAAGCTCCACATATACTTCTGTCAGCACAGGTTCTGGTCCTTGCAACTGTTACACCCAGCTCAGCAACTGATTGTACCGTCCTGTAGGATTTGGTAAGAATACTTGCAAGACGGTGGTAAGCCGCTTGAGATTTTGCATTCCACCCTCACCACCATTTGTGTTAGTTGATAGGGATAATACTTTTGTGTTGTCTTCTGCTGTCTTCTAACCATGTCAGCGCCAGCGGCCGAGGAGTCCCCCACGGACTTCAACGAATGTGTCTCTAAGGCTGAGCTTCAAAAGTTTGCTGCAGATCAGCGCAAGTTCATGACTGCGAGGTTTGATGAGATGATGGGCCTCCTCAACGGGCTGGTGACCCGAGTTGAACATCTTGAGCAACAACCTCCACCTGTGGATGATGATCGTGACGCTCACCGCCTCGAACAGAATCGTATCGGTATGGGAGGTAATCGTGGTAACAATGATTTTGCTAAACCTAAATTTTCCATGATTCCTTTTGCGGGTAGTGCTGATCCTGAGGAGTATTTGAATTGGGAACTTGCTGTCGAACAAAAGTTTAATTCTCATTTGGTTCCTGCTGATCATAGAGTTAGACTTGCTACAAGTGAATTTACTAGCTTTGCTCTGTTTTGGTGGAATGATATTTGCACTGCTGGTAATGCTGCTGCTGTGCCTCAAACTTGGACTGTTTTAAAACAGCGTATGAAGTCTCGTTTTGTTCCTCCTTATTACCAACGTGATTTACGTTTGAAGTTGCAAACTTTAAAACAAGGTGATAAAAGTGTAGAGGAATATTATCAGGAATTGCTTATAGGACTAGCACGTTGTGGTATTCGTGAGGATGATGATGAAAGTAGTGCTAGATTCTTTGGTGGTTTGAATCGTGATATACAGAATATTCTTGACTATAAAGATTGGACTCGTTTTTCCCAATTGTATCATCTTGCTCTTAAGGCAGAAAGAGAAGTACAGGGACGTCGCCAAGATCATTCTTCTTTCAGGTCCAATACTGGGCGAACGTTTCAGCAGCGTTCTGAAGTTGAGAAGCCGAAGGCGCCTGTTGTTGCTAAGCCTTCAGCAACACCACCTGCTCCAGCGCCCGCTTCTGAGGTAAGTAATGTGTCTACTGTGCAGGCCCAACAAAACAAGAGGTATGAAAAGGGTTCTTCAAGTAGATCGACCAATATTGTGTGCCACCGCTGCAAGGGTATGGGACATGTCATGAAGGATTGTCCAAGTACTCGCGCTTTCATCGCTGCACCTGATGGCAACGGATATGTAAGTGCTAGTGATGTTGAAGATGATTTGGCTCTTGCAACTAACCCTGCTGCAGATTCAGACGACGACGAGAGTGTGCATATTGATTCTTTGGCTGCATCGGCGGGCTTCCTGGCTCTTGTGCAGCGTGCTTTGAGCACTCAGGTGGAACGTGAGGACGAGAAGCTACAACGCAAGAATTTGTTCCACATGTATCTCATCGTCAAGAACTATCGTGCTCTCACCATAATTGATAGTGGGAGTTGCAATAATTTGGTGAGTTCAGATTTGGTAGAAAAGCTTGGTTTGCCAACACGTCCGCTTTCTCATCCCTACCACATTGAATGGTTGAACAATAGTGGTAAGGCTCGGGTAACTAAAACTGCACGCATACAATTTTCTGTTGGCTCTTATCATGATTCTGCTGATTTCGATGTTGTGCCTATGCAATCATCCTCTTTGTTGTTAGGACGACCATGGGAATTTGATAATGATGTTGCACACCATGGTAGAACTAATACATATACCTTCATGCATAAGGACAAGAGAATTACTCTGCTTCCTTTGTCACCCACTGATATTAGGAAACATTTTAAAGAGCTTGCTGAACATGCTAAGACTAATAGTGTTATTGCTAGTGACACATCTTCTACTGCTAATAATAAAGGAATTAAATTAAAAGATGGTGTTTACCTTGCTACTACATCTGCTACTGCTGATTTATGTGATAATCCGGATGCCCCATGTTATACTATGCTTGGTCGAGAATCTTGTTTGCTTACAAATGATCCTATCTCTCGCACTTTGCATCATGTTGTCACTAACCTTTTGCAGGAGTTGGATGGTGGGATGGAGTCGAGGACGACTCCAATTCAAGAAGGGGAGGATGATGAGGACATCACCATGCTAGACACGCACGAACCGGCCTCACCACCGAGTTTCAAGTCGTCATCAAGTTGCCCTTCGAGTTGGATTCGGATTCCAGGAGCACCTTCCACTAAAACGGGCGCCCCGGTCACATACGGACTCGGATTGGGACGTTCTTTATATGGATGGAAAGCTAAGAAGATAAGCTTTCCAACGGATCCAGTCGCACATCTAAATTTCATCTGAGTCGACGGGAATCGTCGAAACAAGTCAGCGTCCAGAAACTGTTTCGGTGCTGCGTCACCGTTTTTGGCTTTGGGCCATGTATCGTGTCTTGGCCCATTAGGGGCGCGTCCTTAGGGTTTTGCACGACCCTAAACTCTATATTATCAGTAGCCGCCGCCACATTAGGATTCGGGTTTTGTTTAGTTGAGTTTTCCTTCGAGAAACTTGAGTTCATCGTTGTATCTGTGGCGACAAGTCCTTATACATTGATCCAGGGCCCCTGTTCTTACTCTCCTCGACTGTGTCGATTAGTCCTTTCGAATCGAGTGTTTGAACCTCTCTTGTGATTCGCTTCAATTCATATTTGCAATTTCAGATTGCGTGTTTACACTTTCTTGCTTGCGTTCTCGATTCGTCTGCAGGAAAAGCCTTATCGGCGAGGTCAATCAAGTTGTGCTTGGTTGATAACCAACGGAGCAGTGGTGTAGCGGTTGCAGGGTTCGAATCGGGTTGATTTGAAGCCGGATCGTCAACGTCGAGTTCTCCAATTATCGAGTTTACCTCTACCTCTCGGAAGATCGGGCCTAGTCCTCATCAGGGGGGGGGGCAATTTCAACCTACATTTTGTGAGATGGGGTGAGGAACAGGGCAGGTTCCGAAGGCTTGGCGGCCAGCAGGTTCATCCGCGGATCGTCCACACAGTCCGCCGCCTCCGGGCACACGACGCTCCACAGCATCTCCATCAGCGACACCGTCGCCCACGTCTCGTCGGCGATTGGCCCAGTCAGCCTAGTATGCTTTAAAGACAAATGGAACCTTCAATAAAGGACTCAAGTTCAGCCAAAAAAAAACATGTTGTGATTTGGTTTTAATGCTTCATGCACCTCTGTTGGAAAATGATTACTGCGCTTGCAACAATGAGATGGAAATAGATTTGTTGCCACGGAAATACTATCAACTATGTGTTGAACCATAAGTGAATTGCTCACCTTTCCCCATCAGCTTAGGCTTTTAGGTGAGTTGGTTGGTGCATGCAACTTAACATGGTATCAGAGCCAGAGGTCTTGAGTTCAAGTCCTGGTGACCGCATATTCCGCTGCGCCGCTCCTATTTTCACGTTTGCGCCCACGAGAGCTGTACGTGAGGGGGAGTGTTGAACCATAAGTGAATTGCTCACCTTTCCCCATCAGCTTAGGCTTTTGGGTGAGTTAGTTGATGCATGCAACTTAACACTATGTATGCTTGAGGAGGTTTAAGAATAGGCCATACATACGTGTATCGCAGCTTGCACGATACATTATTTATTTATTTATTTTTGGTCGTGGGTACCATACATCCACGATCGCGGATGAGTTAAAACAAACAATGGAATTATAATGTGTCCAGACGCGTTAATTCAAACCTCCAAATTTTTTTTTTTTTTGTTTTTTGCGATAAATTCAAACCTCCAATTTTGGACTATTAGGAGTGAATATGCCTTGTCAGACTAGGTGTTAGTTTCACAAAACAGCTACATCTTATAGTTTCACACTTTCATAAACGGCTACATCAGTAATATAAACATTTACACTGACTTTAGGAGTGTCCAAACACTAGAAGCACGATATGCAAGGTTTCTTTGCATGAAAATCCAGCTCTCCAGAATTGAATATCAGTTTACCATTATTCTTAAGGAAAGCAGGTTAATTGGAACAATCAGACAGAAGATGCAGCATGTTCATAAAATTCAGCACAGGGTATAATAACCAGCGAAAACATTACTATCTGAAACGGAAATGGAAAATTCTCCCGTTTCAAGCGCTTTCAAATGAAATCCAAGCAATGGATTGATTGTATTACAGCAAAAATGTTTGATGGCAATTTGAGTTTTCAAGGAGAGAACAAAAAAGGCATTATTAGCTCACGTTCACGTATTATTCGCTCCGAAATGAAGCTCAGATTCATTAAATGGTGAAGCTAAAGTGATTCATTCCACAGGAAAAGGTACAGATTGAACACCATACAATCGGACAAATTCCCTCTTCATTTCTTTTCTGATTTCCAGGAACCAATGTTTTATACATTCAAAATTTTGCTGAACGAATGACTAACCTTCTACATTGGCTACCATGAAACTGGCTAGTCAGGAAATAGTTGGAGAACAAATGAACCATCTTGCCATCAGTTAGAATGAATCAGCTTCATGCAACTCTAAAAGTATGGTCACTAGATTTGATTCTATAAGAATGAAAAATCATTGATGACCCTAGATCAATCTAATGGTTCCTAGAGGAGCATCCTAAGACATGTTACTTGAAAATATTTTATCTATTCAGGGCAGTATATCTACATTATGCTTCATCTCAATCCGCAGAATGGCTACAATCCCTGCTGATTCTGCTGCTATCCGGACCTCCTGGAAGTTTAGGTTTCTTTGATAACCTCTCAAGTTAAACCTCATCTGCACAGGAACTAGTGCAGAAACCAGATTGTTCTGGTTCCTTCTTTGTGATCTGAACACCAAGTAACCTAAGTTGGGAATTATTGGAGCCTTCAACCAATGTTGGCTTTGTAAAATCTGAAGGAAGCTCTTTAACAGAAAATGAAGGTTTTGATAACCAATAGTCTAAACATTGGTGATGGGGATCTAAAGCCTCGATTTCCTGTCGAAGAAAGATATAATTTATAGGTCATATTCCAAAAGTCGCCAGTGCTGCTGGTACCAGTTTACACAAAAGACTCATGAAAACATACCTGAATGATTTGTGGGGACAAGAAACCAAACATTTCAATCCCATTTACAGAATCAGAGGGCAACAAATCAGGGACACCAAGTTTTCCAATGCTTTGTTGCCTTTTTATTTCTTCATTCACCTTGTCTCTAATACAATTCCAACAAAGCACTGGTGAAGTGTTAGTAAACGAGACTTCAGGAACCTGCTCCATTGTCACCTGTAATTAATTCAGCAAGAAAGCTTAAGTGATTTGTACGAAGCCAGAGAGTGTTTTGTCCTGGAAATATAACTTTATAAGCAAATATACCTTAAACAATGGTCCAAGAGGCCCAGCGTCAAGGACTTCTGAAATATAGCAACAATCCCTAGTTGGATCTTGTACATTGTAAAATATAACTCGACTTCTGAATCCTGCATAGATGTAATTTACTCCAAGTGTAAAATTTCTAAGGATGTTGAAATTATCCAAAATGTAAATTGTACTTGATTGTTACCTTTTGGAAAGATAGCTTGACTATTGAGCCACTTTTTACCAACCATTATTGTTCCGTAGTCCAGTGGCTCAACCCGCTGTCCGAATGTTAAACCAGACACTACTGATAGTCCAGAAGCAGGGTCTGCCATTTGACAAACCTGAATGTCAGAAGGCTGTGCTGAACTTCCAATGTCAACACCAAATAGTTTCTTAGTGGTGTTCGAATCTATGCCAGATTTGCTTGTTTGAATTCTTGGAGAAAATAAGCTGGACGTGTAACTGAACTCGGAGGTTGATCTAAATGGATTATCCCTTTTGCATAGAGGCTCAGGATCGACAGCCATCTTATCCTTGTCATGCTCTTCTTTTATTCCTGAGCTACTAGATGGATTTCCTATGTTCTGGACTCCTTTCTCTCCCTGGAATCCTGAGGGCTTTCCAAGGTCATCACAATGTTCTTGACTATCACCAAAGCCAGAATAAACATTGACCTCAGTAGATGACGGTGGGAATTCTGTGATTTTTCCCATGCCCATGTTCTTCTGCTGCGCAGAACCAGATGGACAAAGCAAGCCCAGGTCGTCCTGTCCCCACCGATACAATGCAGCTTGATCGCCTTCCAAGGCTGCTATAAGAGTATTGAGCTCCTCCATGGTATATCGGAAGAATGCAAATTTTCTGCCCATTTCGCATGAGCAAAGGAGGTTTGCATGATTCAAGCAAGCAAAGCGATTTGGTGAGCATGGGCAACTGACAGCAGACAAGTGGAGATCGTAAAAGCAAGAAAAGCACTCCCGGTCAGTTGAATCATAATCCTTGTCCATTTTCTTACTTTTCAAAAGAGAATTTGCCTGCCGTGCAACATCTTCCATTTTAACCCTTGTCTGAAATAGTGCAATAGAAAACATGAGTATATGTTTATTCTCTGAGACATGTAATAAGTTCCTAAGTTAGTGAAATAGTACCTTAATTGCACCTGTAAGAACTCCATCCTTTCCACACATGCCAACCCATCTATATTTCTCATCATTACTCTTGGAGCTGAAATGGTTCATCCAGAGCTGTGTGACAGCTTCTTTTGCGGTCTTTAATAACAACTTGTCATGTGATATTGATGTCTTGCGACGCTGCTCTCTGTAGAGCTCAACGGCACGTTGTCCATGAGGCAGCCAATCCACGGGAGCAACATTTACTGCCTCCGCACAGTTGAAGCCACAGTTGAATCCAGAATGGTATGCTCGCGGTAGAGTCAGAACGAACTCACCTGGATTCTGAACAGCACGGTAAACAGGAACTCCTTCTGATTTCAGAACAGATGGAGATAACTGTGTAACCTGGTCCAAGAAATAAAGGGTGAAAATTGACAGATACTTAGGTTTCTGTGCAGGACGAAAATTTCTCTCAGATGAACAACGAAGTACTCATTTTTCCAGGATTCAGCAACTAATAAAAAATCTCAAAAAACAATTTTCCCCTATAATTAATAGGTCCTTAAATTTTACGATTAATAGCAGACAATGATACAAAGTAGCAAGTGCATAACAAAAGGCTAGATATATTGCTTTGAATTTTAAGGCTTAATATATTATCTGTCACATTGAATCATAGTTTGGTGACATATGCTCAAATACTTATGCTGGGATAGAACAAAAATGAGCTCATCCTATCAAATCAGTAGGTCAGAAAATAATGATCAACCAATCACACAACAGATATAGATGTTTACCAGCTCGTGAAGGAGATCAGGTTGTTCCTCGAACAGTTTTGGTAAGTTCTTCCTCATAGATTCTTCTAGCTTCTCTGCTTCAGCACCAGGAACACCATACCAAACTTTTGGTTCACCAAAATGCATGTAATTCAGAGAATAAAGGAAATGATCTTCCACATGCTGCACCAAAATAATACGGAGAAGATATGTGAGAACGAGGTCCACAAACATTAATACAAATAAATCATTTACACCATCATATCAAGCGGAACATTGAGTGGCAAGTATAAACTAGATAGTTACTTGCATAGTCCAACAGCAACAGAATTTCACTGAGAAAGGGATCCACATTTAGTATTGTTAAAACAGGATTTCAACAAATCTTACCCAACAAAACGAAGAGAAGCACATCCCTACATAAAGCCACGGGACTACAACACCAGATATATTCTCCTTTTCAAAAGAGATAACAGAGCCTGGCACCCGTGGCAGATTATTCAGGTTCCAACAAGACGCGCTATAAGGATCTTGCTTATCATCTGACGACAATTTAGCAAACCCACTGCTAAACGTAGATGTGTCCAAATCAGCACCATAATCCACCTAGGCAAACAAAATTTGGTGTCTGTCAGTAAAACTGAAAATACACAAGATAATATATGCATGAAGCATGGCATACCTCAACTTCTTCAGTAGGGCATACAACAATGCGCCAATATTCTCCCTCAATTTCATCAACAGATGGTTCCCATAATTTTTTACGTTTTTTAATATCAGATAGAGAAATTTCATCAATTGACTTCATTCCAAAATACTGCTGCTTGAACTCATCAGCGTATGTCTTAAACTCGTCTAGTGTGAAATCAGACCCCGATTGAAAGCCAAACTTATCTTCGGAGTCCGCAGACTCAGCATTTGCACTAGAACGCCTGTGTGTCATCCCGAATCTCAGTCTCTTTCTCCTTCTTCTTTTCCTCTGAACTCGAGGTTGTGTTCTTTTCTTCGGGGGATCCCTGTTTTGAAGCTTGTCAACTTGCTGAACTCGGGTATTGAACTCTGTACACTCCCAGAAACTCTTCTCCTTCAGAACACATGGAGGTTTCCAAGAAGATGGTGGAATAATACGACAAATTCCATATTTTTCAGCTTGTGGACGGATGCTAGCAATGTATCCAATTGCATCCTTGAATTCCTGAGCAGAAACAACAATATTTAAATGATATAAATTGACACAATAATGCACTTAATCATCCATAGATTCTTTATTATTGGATGTTATGAACTTCAAAAACTTTCATATGTGAATTACGCTCTATAAAACTGCCTTATTAGAAATAAAAAAATTTAAAATAAACACAAAATAGTATTTGCAACAAATAATTAGCAATTAGCTTTTACAAGTACAATATTTGGTTGGTCAATTTTAAAACTTTGACCAGGAAAATTCTAAAGCATCACTGAAAAACAAGAGCGGTTGTCGAAAATGCATATCGTATTGCATAGTGTTATGAAGAAATTGTTTTATTCAAACCTCTTCAGATGGAGTGAAAATGGGAGCATCATCGATTTCAGGTCTCCGGGATTGACCAGGATGCCACTGTCCACATGTCTATATCAATAAAAATTGGAGAGGAAGTAACAGAGTAGAACAAATTAGGCACCAAATAATCATACAAATGTTGACAATAGGAATTTGGCAGCTTAAGGTAAAAATTTGGAACTTTTGTCTTACAGTTGAGGCTCCATCTAAGTTTCCCTTGCAGCCTCTTGATGAGCAGAGATCCTGAAGAAAAACAGTTAGCAATGCTGGTGTTAGTTGAGTATCCACTTTGTTTGGAAAGTGAGCATCCTTCTTAGAAAAAGGGGGCTTTAACTAATGAAAGAAAGATGGAACACCAGAATTTGATGACAAAGGGGGCAAAACTTAAAATAACATTCGATGACAGAAAACAAATAATTCTAGCTGTGTCAACTGGTCATCCATTACAATTCATTCAAACATTTTCATCACAATCAGCATTTGAGTTCAGAACTTCATGACTTAGAAACAACATATTGACCGAGTATAATCTGTTCCTAGATCCACGCGTCTATCTTCATCAAAATTCACTCACACAAATTCAGGAGGGAGGTCCCAATAGTGACAGGATCAACAAGCCTAGTCAGAGCAATTCAGAACCTAACACAAAAGTTAAAGGGGAATTTAGACATGTCCCAAATCTAGCACACCAATACAGTCCAGAATTGCTCAGGAATTTACGCGACCCGTTCTATATGCATCTGAATAGGGCAACAGATTCACAACCCTAGCGATCGAGCTCGCATCAAACATATTCCCCCGCAAATCGGCAACATATATCCGCGGATCCACCCAATCAGCTAACATTGCCTTTCGATTTGACCGCAACGTGGATGAAACAGAACTATTCCCCGTACGGTTTCATGCAATGAAAATAACACGGCGCATGCTGAGAATCACAGCACAATTGTATCCTCAATCGAACCGGGACAGGCATAACACTAATCCCCAAACACAAGCGACCTTAACGTGCATAGCAGCCCGTAACGAAACAATTCCTAAGCATAATAAACTAATGAATAATCAAAGAAGGCAATAAAGAGAAAAGGCGCACGAAAGGAATCCTGGCCTGATCTGCATGTCCGCAGAGAGCCGTACCTGCGATGCCGTGCGGGCGGGTTCCGGCGAGGCCGCCGCGCCGCCGCCGCCGCGCATTCTTCTCTTCTCGCCGCGGCGTCCGGCGCCGCCCTCCTCAGGCGAGGAGGAAACCATGGGCGCGGCGAGATGTGGTGGGGTGGGAGGACGCTTCCGCGGAAAAGAAGACTCGCGCTTGGTTTTACTTACGGCTAACGACCTCGCCTCACGTGCCGTTCACCCGGGAGGGCAGACGGAGGAGCGCCGCGTCACTGACATCCGGGGCCCCCCAAGCGGTGCTTGACTTCGACTCGGTGTAGGCCGGGCTGGAGGCGGTGCTCTCGCTGCGTTTGTGTGAATCCAACAAAGCTTTGAGGTGAGGATGAGGCTTCCTCTTCCTATCCTAAGGGTTCGCTCGGGATCTGCTGGTGGGTCTGATGTGGGGAGGTTGGGTTGTGGGGTGGGGGAAGAAGGGAGACCCTCTCTGTCGTTTTATAGGCGGCCGGCATTGAGTTAGTGAAGTTCGGATAGCGGCTAGAGCTATTGACGGCGTTAGGTTAGTGAAGATCTTCTGGCATTAATAATTTGAATAAAATACACTAGAAAAAGATTTGGATGCGAGTTTATTACACTTATTCATAAATGGACTTGGAATGGACTTGGACGGCAAGGTTCGAATTGTTGGCGGACAATAAAGGTCGTACTCATTGATATTCTAGGTGATTTGCACCCAAAAAGATTTGCATGAAGGTTTGTTGGGCTCATTCACTATGTGGCACATACTATGGTAATTATTGTGTGCCGACGTAAATGAATTTGATGGCACCAAGGTGGTATTGCAATGGAGGTGGTTGTTGCTATTTGTCGTTAGCTTTGCTGGTGCGTAAGCTTTTGTTTTATTTCTAATTGTTTTTCATGGTAGTCATAAATGAAGGTAAGTAGGTATCTCAGCGGCGGATTTGGATATGTCTGCATTAGTTAGATATTTTATGAAAGCACAATCTTCACGCGCTAGCGGGCGAGCGCTGCCTCTGGCGCACGGTCCAGGCACCTTGCGTGCCAGAGCAAGCAGTGGGTGCCAGCAAACAAAACCGTCAGAAAAATCAAAGCGGTGGTTAATTTAGACGATTTTACAAAGTTTGGAGTAGAATACTAGTTTAGTAGTTGGAGTTAATTTAGACAGTTTTGCATAAAATTAAAATCTAGCTAGATTATGCAAATTAATTAGTTCCAATCAAATAATGCTAAGTTCTAGCAAGTATACTAAAGCTACTATAAGCAGGAAAGAGAGACAATAACTGGTAGGCAATCCAAAAACTCTAACTTGCCCTTCTCACCCTTACCGCCCTGCCGCTCCTCCGGCACTGCCACTCTCTTTCTTCTTCACTCTATTTTATCTCTTCGCAGTGGGTCTTTTTTTAGTGGGCTGGGCTGCAATCGGTCTCACACTCATGCGTCTTTTTTTAGTGGGATTGGGCCAATATATTAATAGTCGATCAATTATGAGAACCGCCGATTCCTCTCACGAAAGAGTGTGAGACCGATTGCAGCCCAGCCCACTAAAAAAAGACGCATGAATTGGCTAGTTTCCAGCCCACACGCATGAGGCTTGTGGTTGATGGCTGAGACGAGCTCTTAACTATGTTTCTTACTTAATCTCAAAAAAGAAAAAACTATGTTTCTTATCGGTCTAAAAAAACTGTGTTTCTTACTTGTCTCTAAAAAGACTATTTTCTTTTATCCCTGTCAAAAAAGAAAACTAATGTCCTTATTTTTCTCGCCGATGTACAAAAAGAAGCTAGTAGTGTTACTTGCTGACTTGTTGTGTTTAAGAACCACGAGTGATTTTACTTTATTTTTTTTACGATTACACAATACAACTCGGATACTCACAACGCATGCATGTACACTCACCTCTATGAACGCACATACGCAAACCCTACCTTTATAAGCATCTTGGAAGACTGCGACGATAAATTCTCGAGATTGACGAAATCACCACTATCGCCTCGTTGTCAACGGGAACGTCGCCTACCACTAAAAGCATAACGCTATTAAATTCTGAAGGCAAAAGTGTCTGAGACACCGAGAAATTGTGGCTTCATCGGCAGCACACCAATAAAGTCGAATTTATGTGCAACACACTACGATTTTGAAAAACTCTCGTCTATGACACACTATGACCATTTAACAATTATTTGCAACCTTTTTATGTGAATTCATAAAAGACATTAGAATTTGAAACTTAACACCAACGTACATTGTTGTGTTATCTATATATAAAAATGAAGCAGGATTTTCTTGATTGTTTGCATCGTTTTATCATGGTTTTAATATTTCCAAAAAATCATGCAAGCAATTGTAAAAAATCCACTTCTATTTTTTAATGATAGATAATGTAACAATTCATATTGTTGCCAAGTTTTGAATTCTAATATATTTTATGAATTAAGATAAAAAGAAGTTGCAAATAATTGTTAAATGATCATAGTGTGTCACAGACGAGAGTTTTCACAATCGTAGTGTGTTGCCGATGAAGCCACTATTTTTTGGTGTGTCTCAGACAAATTTGCCAATTCTAAATATTCACTATCACGAAAAGTCAATTATAGGACTTGAGGTGCTACTCAAGACTCTGGTAACCATTAGGCTACATGCCAATTCGTGATTTTACTTTATTTCTGTTGCATCCAGCACATTGGTAACCTAAGTTATATCAGCATACTATATTAGAAAGTGATGCAAGTAATGTAAATAATCAAACACGAACCCCCGCCACATCACAATATTAAGCCGGAAAGAATTAATATTTGGGGATGACAAAATTTTTGAGATCTCTGAACATAAAGAAAAGCTGTCACACGTTACAGACAAGGAAGTCCCAGACGCTTAACTAGAGGGGTGTGCTGATATCGGTAATTGGTTTGCTACTGCTAGCGAGGTGTGCTCCTCCAACCCTGCAAGCCCAGGGCCGGTCCTGAAATTTTGGTGGCCCGGGGCGAAGCTTCAAGCGGGGCCCCATGAACTAAAGTTGTATATTTAATATAGAAAAAATATTTTTACTAAAGTTGTATGAGACGAACCATCAGAATAAAGTGTTTCTGCAAATTTTTAGTGCAACGATCTTCTAATTGAGTATTTCCCAATGACTTCAAGATTGTTTAGCTTAGCGAGAACCCAAATATATCTTTAAATGCATGGAGTTTCTTAAATCTACTTTTCAATGAAGTGTTTGCCATATCAACCAGATCGAACCAAAAAGTAATTAACTTCAAAATCCTTCTCAGCTTGTAGAATTTCTTCTTTGTACTCGGTTTCATCAAAGTGTTTGATCATTCAATTAGGAACCTAGCTCATCCCAAATAGCAATTGAGCATAGAGGAGGGATTAGCCAATTAGGGAATCTGCATGCCTGCTGGCTCAACTCGCCTGTACAGCTAGACGATGAACTTCAACAGCGCCGCAAGGGATCGAGAGCGACGAACTAAAACGTCAATGATCGGCAGTTGCGGTGCGGCGCGACCAACGACATGCGCTACTGAAGGAGAACTAGAAACAAATTGGTGATCCGAGGTGCTCAGGTTCGACGGTTCATATTCCTATACGGCACCAGTAATTGCGGTATTAGGCTCGTTTTACCTTGTATTGGGCCTCAATTAGCTAGATGGCTGTAAGGATCGTGTGACCGAGAGGGGGGAGGGGGTGAATCAGTGCACTCTAGAATCTATTTCCAAACACTTACACCCAAGCAACTCCTAGCGAGTAGTTCTAGTAACAAGGTAAAGCACACTAAGGAGTATCCTTAACCTATAAAGCTAGTGCATATAGATAACACAATCACACCACACTAGCAACCTAGCACAAGATAGATAGAAAGCGGAAGACTTAAGCTAGGCAAGGTAACAAGGTAACTAGAGACAAGGCAACCAAGATACTAGGCACACTAAGTAGAGACCTTAGAGCTACTAGATAGGCTATAACAAGTAAGCACACGAGCAAGGCAAACAAGCAAACCTAGTGAAGCTAGTAGGTACCAAGGTAAACACACAAGCAAGATAAGAGCACAACTCAAGTACTACAAGCAATCATATGAAGTGCGATAAGTAAATGCGAGTTGTAAAGGAGAAGGGATAGAGAATGCTCATGATGTTTTCCCGTGGTCTCGGAAGGATGGCGCCTTCCCCTACTCCACGTTGGGTCACTCCCGCCGGAGTCTCGACCCCGTCCCTCCGCTCGATGGCGATCCCTCCTAGAGCACACTTCACCCTTCGAGTGAAGTCGCGGGCACGTCCCGCCGGGCTCGATCCCGGGTACTCTTCCGGAGGTAAGGCTCCGCACTTGATGCGTGCCAAAGGGCGCTCCACTAGTGATGCTTCTTTCGCACGGGAAGCTCCAAGACCGTGTACAAACTTGTGTCGACTTCCACAATCTCCTTGGACAGCTCAACACCGACGCCTAACCGGTCTAGGCCTTGCCATAGACCAAGAGTAACAGCCCTAGATGACTCTCTCAAGCCCACACTAGCCTAGAGATCAAAGGATGCAACTTGCTACTCTCTCAAGCACTAGGATCACTCCAAATCCTTCTCAAGTGCTTCACACTTCTTCCTCTTGGCTTCTTGGCAGCACCTCCCCTCTTTCCTGGGTCCAAGAGCACCTCAAAGAGGTAAACAACCGACTATATATAGGCCTCCAACCTCAAACTAGCCGTTGTCCAAAACTGCCCAGTCTGCGTGATGACCGTACAATAGACCGTACTGTCCAGTCTCCATTAGGACCGTATTGTCCGGTCTTCACCAGACCGGCTTCCAGGTAGTGCTGACCTTCAACTCAAACCAGACCGTATTGTACGGTCCCTAGGACCGTACTGTCCGGTCTCCACTTCTTCTTCAGCCAACAGAAACTTCTCCTTTTCTGTTCCTCTTCTCCTGTAAGATCGTATTGTACGGTCCCTGACCGTATTGTCCGGTCAACTGTCCGGTCTTCATTCTTCAACTTCCAGAAACTTCAGCTTCTCTGTCTAGAACACTCCAATAGAGACCGTACTGTCCGGTCCCTAGGACCGTACTGTCTGGTCAACTGTCCGGTCTCTATTCTTCACAGCTTCGATCTTCTTATTGATCTTCTTCTTCCAAACTTGAACTTCTTGGTTCCTTCAACTCTCTTCTGCCACCCTAGCCCCTGAGAGACTCACCATGCATCCAATGATCTCTATAACTAGTGTGTACTAAGGAAACCACCTCGAACCCTCTTGATAGTCCGGTTTTTCCTATGGACTCAAGCTAACATCTAACCAAGCAACACTCGCTTGGATCTAGCATGTCCTTAGCCTTGATCCATATCTTCTCCGCGACTCCATCAAGTCCGTTCTTGTGTAGATGAAGGCAACCGATCATTCTTGTCATTTAAGTTCATGGTGTGTTGGCGTTCACCACCAACGGACGGAGCTTTCTTCATATGTGACCTATAAGATCTCACAAAGAGTGTTAGTCACATTCATGTTTCACATCCTATCATCAAAACATTCATACCTTGGGGTTTCCCTAGCTCCAATGGTCATGAAGCTTATAATCTCCCCCTTTTTGGTGATGGATGACAACCATGATAAAAATGATCGAGAAGATAAAGAATGTAATGACAAAAGCCAAGATAAAAACGCAACTCGATCAAGACACTAAACAACAAGTATATGATAGAGAGATAGTTACCTTGTTGATTAGGTCGAGGCAAGTCATAGCTCAAAAGAAGTCACAAGTTAGAGCAAAAACTCATATCACAAGTGAAAGAAAGCACATGGAGCTATGACAAGCAAAGGTTGCAAGGGGTTTACCTTCATACTTACTTTGTAGAATTCCGCTCCCCCTTGATAAGTGTACCAATCTCAAGATTGTGTGAAGATCGATCATCTTGATCACTTGATCTTCATTCGTACAAACTCCCCCTTGAGACGGCATTGCTTCTTCTTTATCACCTCAAGATTGTGCGAAGATCGATCGTCTTTATCCTTTGATCTTCTCTTGTACACACTCCCCCTTGAGGTGACATCTTCCACGACCCTTCATAGGCCCGAACTCTTCTTCCCAACTCTTCTCCGCTCGAACTCTTCTCCCCCATATTCTTGCTCGATCATTAAGCCCAACTCTTCTCCCCCTTTGGCATCTATCACCCAAAAAGAAATCTTCCAAGGGAGAAAAGGTTAGTGTAAATATATGGGACAAGTGGGAAAATGAGTTACTTGATTTGGCGTGAAGCTCCCCCTTGATCCATGATTCTCCATCTCCCAATAATTATCCCTACACACATTCTCAAAAGAATATTGTCTTGAAGTACATAGGGGTTAGTTGATGATGATGGAAATGTATGAACCCTTAGACTTTGAGCCGCGCAAGTGGATTTAACCTTGGAGCTCAAAAATCTTGGTTCAATGGACATGAAGCTCATATAGCATTGCTATAAATTCATCATAGGAGGTCATATACTCATATTGTGAATAAGCAACTCCCCCTAGATGGGTGCTCGGCGCCGAGACACTTATGCAAGATGCATGATGCGAATGCAAGGAATGATAAGTGTACAATGCATGATGCTATAAGGGTAAAACAAGAGAAAGCTAAGAGCGAAGTTACCAACAACAAGTTTGAGCCCTCCATGAGCTTGATCACAACGAGCCATTCTTCAAAGCCTCGGGAGCCAAGTGTCACCAATCCCAAGCTTAACCCATGCTCATTGCTATCTCAAGTAGGTTAGTCGTCGGTCCTACAAAACAAGAAGAACACACAAAAACAACAACACAAACAAAAACAAGTAAAGTATATATACATATATACAAATGTAAACTCAAGGATATCAAGTGAAGTCGGAGAGGTCGAGAACATTAAGTTCTCCCCGGAGCTTACAAAAGGTCTTCTTGTCAAGTGGCTTGGTGAAGATGTCCGCCAATTGTTCATGAGTCCGAACACCAATCAATTCAATATCCTTCTTGGCCACATGATCTCGAATGAAGTGATGCTTGACTTCAATGTGCTTGGCATGGCCGTGATCACCCTTGTTGAGAGCCATATTGATAGCACTTTCGCTATCACAATAGAGAGGTACTTGCCCATAAGATAATCCATAGTCCAATAGGGTTTGCTTCATGTATAAGAGTTGAACACAACAAGCACCGGCCGCCAAATATTCCGCCTCCGCCGTAGAGATAGCCACACAATTTTGTTTCTTGGAACTCCATGAGATGAGTGATTGTCCAAGAAATTGGCATCCACCGGAGGTACTCTTTCTACTCACTTTGCATCCGGCGAAGTCCGAGTCCGCATAGCCAACAAGTCCAAAGTCCGAGCCTTTTGGATACCATAGGCCCATTGTAGGAGTGCTCTTGATGTACCTAAGAATTCTTTTCACGGCACTCATATGGGACTCCTTGGGGTTAGCTTGATAACGAGCACAAAGACACACACTAAACATGATATCCGGTCTAGATGCGGTAAGGTAAAGAAGTGAACCAATCATAGAACGATAGAGTTTAGGATCCACCGGTATACCTTTTAATCCACATCAAGAGGGACACTTGTAGCCATAGGTGTGTCGTAGGACTTGGAGTCTTCCATGCCGAATCTCTTAAGAAGATCCCGAGTGTATTTCTCTTGGTAGATGAATGTGCCCTCCTTCATTTGCTTGACTTGAAAACCGAGGAAGACATGAAGTTCACCTATCATGGACATCTCAAACTCTTTCTTCATAAGAGCACGGAACTCATCATTATAGATTTCGTTAGTGGAGCCATAGATGATATCATCAACATAGATTTGACAAACAAAGAGATCATCACCAATATGCTTAGTAAAGAGAGTGTTGTCGATACTACCGATCTTGTAGCCCTTGGTGATGAGATGATCTCGAAGTCGTTCATACCATGCTCTTGGTGCTTGTTTGAGTCCGTAGAGAGCCTACTTGAGCTTGCACACATGGTCCGGATGCTCGGGGTCCTCGAAGCCGGGAGGTTGCTCTACATAAACTTCTTCATTGATTAGTCCATTGAGAAATGCACTTTTCACATCCATTTGGTGAAGTTTAAAATCAAAATGAGAAGCATAAGCAAGAAGTGTTCTTATAGCCTCAAGACGATCGATGGGGGCGAAAGTCGCGTCAAAATCGACGCCTTCAACTTGAGAGTAGCCCTTCGCCACAAGTCTTGCCTTGTTCCTCACGATTGCTCCCTTCTCATCTTGCTTGTTCTTGAAGACCCACTTAGCGCCAATGACATTGGATCGCTTGGGACGCTTCACCAACTTCCAAACATCATTCCTCTTGAAGTTGTTGAGCTCCTGTTGCATGGATAGCACCCACTTGTGATCTTTCAAGGCTTCCTCGATCGTCTTCGGCTCTAGGGTAGAGACAAAAGAGAAATTCTCAACAATGTTAGCTTCATCAACATAATTAGGTTTATATTGACTTCTCCTAGTCTTTATCCCTTGAGAAGGACTCCCAATGATGAGATCACGTGAATGATCCCGAGCACTGGGTTTGTGCTTCCTTGAAGGTTCTTGTCGAGGAGGAGGAGGAGCCGGCGAAGTATCTTGCGCATCTCTTGCAGCTTGCTCCCTAGAGATGTGAGTGTCTTGTTGTCGAAGAGGTGAACCCGAGCCATCATCTTGAGTTGAAGTAGATTGTGCTTGTTCTTGATTGCTCGGTGAAGCTTGGCTCGTAGTTGCATGAGGTAGACTTGATGGCGCTTGTTGCGGTTCATTTGGAATAGCTTGACTCGAAGATGCTTGTTGCGGATCACTTGAAGGTGCTTGATGTTGTTCACTTGAGGGAGAGCTTGGATTCTCTTGAGATGTGCTCGTAGAAGGTCCACTTGATGAAGTTGTTGGAGGAGGTGTCGGAGGTTTATCTTCACGAGGAATAACTTCACCAATAGGCATGTTCTCCAAAGCTTCCTCCACGGGTTCATCACCTACAATATGAGAAGAAGGAGGGTCTTCTTGAGACCCGTGAGACTCATCAAATTGCACATCATAGGTTTCTTCAACAAAGCCGGTAGAGGTGTTGTAAACCCGATAAGCTTTGGCCGAGCCCGAGTAACCGACAAGAATGCCCACGTCGGTCCTCTTCTCGAACTTGCCAAGTCTTTCCCTCTTCTTGTAGATGTAGCACTTGCAACCAAACACTCGGAAGTAGGCAACATTCGGTCTTCTCCCAACAATCACTTCATATGGAGTCTTGTTTAGCAACTTGTGAGGATAGATCCGGTTGGAGGTGTAGCATGCCGTGTTGATAGCTTCCGCCCAAAACTTCTCCTGAGTGTTCTACTCATCAAGCATAGCACGAGCAAGAGTGATAAGTGTCTTGTTCTTCCTCTCAACAACACCATTTTGTTGAGGAGTGTATGTAGCCGAGAACTCATGCTTTATGCCAACCTCATCACAATAGTCTTCAATGATAGAGTTTTTGAACTCCGTCCCATTGTCACTCCGAATCTTCTTGATGTGATGTCCATACTCATTTTGTACTCTTCTAGCAAACTTCTTGAATATCCCAATTGCTTGTGCCTTGTTCTCAAGAAAGAATACCCAAGTATATCTTGAGTAGTCGTCCACTACCACCAAGCAATAGAGATTCCCACCAATGCTCACATAAGTTGTAGGCCCGAAGAGATCAATGTGTAAGAGCTCAAGAGGTCTTGATGTTGACAAGAAATTCTTGGACGGATGAGGTGAAGCCACTTGCTTTCCGGCTTGGCAAGCACTACATAGCTTGTCCTTCTCAAAGGTGACATCCCTGACTCCTCTCACTAGCTTGTTCTTCATTACATGCTTGAGTTGACCCATACCAATGTGAGCAAGCCTTCGATGCCATAGCCAACCTAGAGCGGACTTAGTGAAGAGACAAGTGCTAGGGGCAACAATGTTAGTCTCAAAATCAACAACATATAGATTATTATGACAAAAGCCCTTGATAGTGAGACCCATAGCATCATTATGAAGAACCACCCCATTAGCATCAAAGTTACAAGAAAAGCCAAGATCACATATTTGAGCAACGGATAGAAGATTGAAGTTTAGAGACTCAACAAGCAATACATTAGAGATAGAGAGGTCATTTGAGATAGCCACCTTACCAAGACCTCTCACCTTGTGCTTGGAGTTGTCCCCAAATGTGACCTTGTCATGATCTTCATTTTCTTCCAAGTTGGTGAATATGGATGAAGTACCGGTCATGTGTTGCGTGCACCCACTATCCAACACCCAATGTTTGCCACCAATCTTGTAGTTCACCTTGGAAGTAGCCATCAAGCAAAGAGGAGGGTTAGTATCAAAAGAATCAAGTGACATGTTATCTACCTCTTGCTTGCTCTTGATGTAGGCCATAGGAACTCCATTGAGAAAGTCCAAGTCCAATGCATCCAAGGCGTCAATCATTGCCTTGGTGACTCCATTGTGTCTCCACATGGTCCGATCAACACCCATGTGTGTGACATGAGTTCCAAGATGAAGACCTTGAAACCTTCCCACATCTCCACTAGCATTGAAGTACTCAAGAATGTTGTAGATTTGATTCTCATAGGATAGTGCCATCAAGATCATGTCCTTGAGAGTCATACCACTAATATCATCATTGAGATCATTTAGAATGTGAACCTTCCTATTGTATGGTAGCATAGAGATCACCGTGTGAATAGCGTGTTCATCACTAATCTTGTCTTCTCCTTCAAAAGAGTTCACTCTAGCCACCAACACAAGAAGTCTCTTCCAACAATCAAGCCAAGACTCCCCATCTTTCCTATAGAACACATCATACATGTCGAAGAGGTGATAGTGAGGCCGACCGGCAAGATCCGGCTCATACAAGTTGTAGTAGTCTTCAAAGAGGGATGGCAAGACTTCTCTCTTCATGTGATATTCCTTGATAGGCTCCGGCTCATCATCACTAGCACTTGAATAGTCATCATCACAATAGAAGACGGGAACTCTATCATCTTCTTCTTCTTCCTCATCATCACTTGGGGTCTTGAATGTATTGGAGAGCAAAGAGCGAGCCCTTCTTCTTGTGACGATCTCAATGACTTGCTCAATTGAATATGACTCAAGCTCAAAGTTCTCAAACTCAATGTGATCACCATACTTGTCCTTCGGAAGAGCATCAAGAAACCTTCTAAGACCTTGACCCTTAGTGACTATCCAAAGCTTGTTCTCATTTATCCTCTTGATGAGTGAATCCATCCGAAGAGCAAACTCAACAAGATCTTCATTCGGCTTCATTGAGATGTGGTCCAACTCATCACATAGCTTGATATATCCATCCTCTTGATCCCAAGAAGAAGAACCTTCTCCAACACGAGATGATGATTGCACTACAAGAAATCTAGCCTTCTATGACGATTAGTTTATGTCATAAAAACTGATTTTTATGTCATGATGAGCACTTTGTGACGCTAGTGTGACGAAACTGCGTTTGTCATGTATTATGCGTTTAAGATCATGTTCTATGACAATGTCAAGTTTCTTCGTCATAAATCTTTGTGACGTTTGATCTATTGTCATGGCTACAACTGTCATAAAATAGAATTTAGCCCAGCAAGAACCCATGAACTGTTCACCCTTTTGTGGGCCAAGCCCATTTGTGAGCCTATTTCATTTTATAAATATTGGCCTTTTTAGCATTTTTTTTGCATTATGATTCTTTAATGGGTTTGGTTGAATCAAATGACGTATTTTCAGCCCAGCACCAAAAAGGCCTATGCAATTTTTTTTTTGTCACAACACAATAAACAATATCAGAACCCACCATATATTTAATCACTAAATAACATCAAATAAAATTTCCATTCAATGTATCTTATTACAGGATAGTGGCAATTACAAAATTGCACATACAAAACGCCAGAAAAAGAGCTAATACTCATACATCTACATGAATCAAGGGTGGGGAAAAAAAATCCAACAAGGCATCATCTTCTGCTGCACGCCAGCACACCTGCACAAACATGTGTAGGCCATCAGTCAAGCTCAAGCACTAATTATCATTAACGTGACATCAAGTTTTATTTCATCAGAATGCAATTAGAAGCTATATATAATTGCACTATATTAGAGTCTATTGGAAGTGGTCAAGTGGCAGTCAGCAGAAAGAGGTCCCAATGCATTATAGCATAAATGAAACACTAATGGATCAGTTTAACAACAATACCAACCTGATTGAACCTATGGTAAGAGTACGAACTAGACTTTGAATCCAGTCTGCATCATCCGCTTAAATAAACCACCAAGAGTTGCTAGAGCAATCTCGGAGGGACGTTCACATAACGACCTGTCAAAGAATTCTTCAGTATTTAATATAACCTAAGCATGCAAGAGAACAATAAGCGGCTACACAGATCAACATTGAAAATGGTAGAAACTGCAGATCATGTTTAAACATATTTACATTATTGCAGAGCTTACAGCATTTGCACCACCATTTGCAATGCGTGTTAATACTGGATTAACACATCTGACCGCGTAAATACACGGTTGCCAGCAGGGTGAATTGTAATAATACATGACAGGAGACAGCTAAAGATATGGCAATTTCAACGTATCTAACTTCCTTAGCTGAAAGGTTGTGACATTTAACAAACATGGATTGCTATAAACATGATGGAATAATTTCAGTCATTCTGAGTTGAGCACTGAGTATGACCATTGCAATAATCTGAGCACGAATCCAGGAATACCATATACTAATTTCAGCCATTCTAATATACCTTATCACATATACGTGGGAATATGAGAGCACAGGGCCACGGCACACATCGACTAGAACAGAGCAACCTGAGAGCTATGAACAATAAAAAAGCACATAGCTGCCAGGACAACATGAAGCCTTAGCAGAAGCAGCAGAACAGAGTAGAAGGGAGGACCGTGCGGGAGAAGCCGTTAATTACCTGTAGAGCAGAGACAGGTGGTCGATGAGGAAGGCTTTTGCCGCAGGATGAAGGGGGTGCGCCGGCAGGTAGGTGGAGAGGATGAAGGGGACGCAGATCTGCAGGAGATGGGGCGAACAGGCGAGATGCAGATGCGCCGCCCCCGTTAGAAGTATCGGTGCTTGAATCATGCAGCCTGTGCAAGCTAGCCTGCATCCGCGCTCGCCGTCGCGCGCAGGTTGCGCCCTCCCCGTTGCCACGGCGTTCGCGTGGACCACCTGCGCACATGAGCTCGTCGTCGATCTGGAAGGAAGCAACCACGACCTGATCATCGAGATCGAAGTAGCGCCGTCTGGGGCAAGAGGACGAGGCCGTCGACGATGGAGGAGGTTGGTGGGAACAGGGATGGCACCATGGTCGAGTGGGAGGGAGAACGGTGGAGGGATTGTGCCATAGCCAGTGAGAGAGGAGAGACAGGAGAGCTGCGGCGGCGCCAAGTATAACAGGGAAAAGGAGGTGAATGATGAAAGACAGCTAGGGTTTACATATTTATATTGTTTTAGTGGGCTTGGGCTGAGCGGCCCATGGCGCACTACGAACCAACAGGATGGGGATCGGGCCTTATAGCTCCGGCCGGCCCCTAGATAGTGGCTCGATCTTTCTCAAAAAAGAAAAGAAAAGAAAAAAAGCTAATACGCAAATGTCTAATCTAGAAAAAACAAAGTTAATACTGCAACTATGATTTTAAGTTAGGCTTCGCACACTAGCAAGTGCCCATAACGCATGATTGTTAATTCCTATAATAAACTATTTTGCTATCCGAAGCACCATTTTTATATTTTTTATACCAGATTAACCGATTTGTGACCCATAATGCCTACTTGAAAAAAAAAACTAAGTGATGGAAATTCAAAGCTGTGATTTTTCACCATCTTAAAATTGTGACGCTCCTAATTGATCTCAGGACAAACAAATATTCGTCACAATATTGCTTTAGTTTGGTTTGTGACGAATAATGGTTGATTTTTATGACACGCATCTAATATTCGTCACTATACTCAGTCAAAACCTAAAAATCGTCATAAAACATACTGTCTCGTGACGTTTTGATCGATCGTCATTCCGTAATTGTCATAGAAGGCTAAATTTCTTGTAGTGTTGAGCTTGAGGTAGAGGTTGAGCTTCAATGTGTTGATCTTCACTTGCATGAGGGATATCCTTACCCTTCTTGATATCCTCCTCAAGAGAGGAGAGAATAGCAACCACCTCATCATAGGGCATGTTCACAAACTCATCCACTCGAGCAAAAGCAAGAATACCAAACCGTGAGAGTGGTAGAGATCGGATAAGCTTCTTCACAACATGCTTGTGCATAATAGATGGATAGCCTCTTGACATGAGTTTCCTAGCGAGAACATACAAGCGAGATGCGAAGTTAGTGATATCCTCATTATCATTCAAAACAAGCTCATCATACTCATCACGCACATCATAGTAGGAAATGTCATTACGCACACAATCATAAGGCTCAATCAAGGTAGAGGCGATGGAAGTGTTAGAAACGTCATCATGAGTGGACTCCATTTTCCCACACACAATCCCGGTCACGACTCAAGGCGGTAAAGCCCTAATAATGAGCACTTGGCTCTGATACCACTTGTAAGGATCGTGTGACCGAGAGGGGGGGTGAATCGGTGCACTATAGAATCTATTTCCAAACACTTACACCCAAGCAACTCCTAGCGAGTAGTTCTAGTAACAAGGTAAAGCACACTAAGGAGTATCCTTAACCTATAAAGCTAGTGCATATAGATAACACAATCACACCACACTAGCAACCTAGCACAAGATAGATAGAAAGCGGAAGACTTAAGCTAGGCAAGGTAACAAGATAACTAGAGACAAGGCAATCAAGATACTAGGCACACTAAGTAGAGACCTTAGAGCTACTAGATAGGCTATAACAAGTAAGCACACGAGCAAGGCAAACAAGCAAACCTAGTGAAGCTAGTAGGTACCAAGGTAAACACACAAGCAAGATAAGAGCACAACTCAAGTACTACAAGCAATCATATGAAGTGCGATAAGTAAATGCGAGTTGTAAAGGAGAAGGGATAGAGAATGCTCATGATGTTTTCCCGTGGTCTCGGAAGGATGGCGCCTTCCGCTACTCCACGTTGGGTCACTCCCGCCGGAGTCTCGACCCCGTCCCTCCGCTCGATGGCGATCCCTCCTAGAGCACACTTCACCCTTCGAGTGAAGTCGCGGGCACGTCCCGCCGGGCTCGATCCCGGGTACTCTTCCGGAGGTAAGGCTCCGCACTTGATGCGTGCCAAAGGGCGCTCCACTAGTGATGCTTCTTTCGCACGGGAAGCTCCAAGACCGTGTACAAACTTGTGTCGACTTCCACAATCTCCTTGGACAGCTCAACACCGACGCCTAACCGGTCTAGGCCTTGCCATAGACCAAGAGTAACAGCCCTAGATGACTCTCTCAAGCCCACACTAGCCTAGAGATCAAAGGATGCAACTTGCTACTCTCTCAAGCACTAGGATCACTCCAAATCCTTCTCAAGTGCTTCACACTTCTTCCTCTTGGCTTCTTGGCAGCACCTCCCCTCTTTCCTGGGTCCAAGAGCACCTCAAAGAGGTAAACAACCGACTATATATAGGCCTCCAACCTCAAACTAGCCGTTGTCCAAAACTGCCCAGTCTGCGTGATGACCGTACAATAGACCGTACTGTCCGGTCTCCATTAGGACCGTATTGTCCGGTCTTCACCAGACCGGCTTTCAGGGAGTGCTGACCTTCAACTCAAACCAGACCGTATTGTACGGTCCCTAGGACCGTACTGTCCGGTCTCCACTTCTTCTTCAGCCAACAGAAACTTCTCCTTTTCTGTTGCTCTTCTCCTGTAAGATCGTATTGTACGGTCCCTGACCGTATTGTCCGGTCAACTGTCCGGTCTTCATTCTTCAACTTCCAGAAACTTCAGCTTCTCTGTCTGGAACACTCCAATAGAGACCGTACTGTCCGGTCCCTAGGACCGTACTGTCCGGTCAACTGTCCGGTCTCTATTCTTCACAGCTTCGATCTTCTTATTGATCTTCTTCTTCCAAACTTGAACTTCTTGGTTCCTTCAACTCTCTTCTGCCACCCTAGCCCCTGAGAGACTCACCATGCATCCAATGATCTCTATAACTAGTGTGTACTAAGAGAACCACCTCGAACCCTCTTGATAGTCCGGTTTTTCCTATGGACTCAAGCTAACATCTAACCAAGCAACACTCGCTTGGATCTAGCATGTCCTTAGCCTTGATCCATATCTTCTCCGCGACTCCATCAAGTCCGTTCTTGTGTAGATGAAGGCAACCGATCATCCTTGTCATTTAAGTTCATGGTGTGTTGGCGTTCACCACCAACGGACGGAGCTTTCTTCATATGTGACCTATAAGATCTCACAAAGAGTGTTAGTCACATTCATGTTTCTCATCCTATCACCAAAACATTCATACCTTGGGGTTTCCCTAGCTCCAATGGTCATGAAGCTTACAATGGCGCGAAGGAAGGCTGCTGTTAGTATTTTTCTTTTCTGAACCTGGGCGCATTGGCCTGATCTGATCACACCTCTATGCATGCATGCTATAGGGAGGGGCCCCTCAGCATCGGGGGCCCTGGGCGGCCGCCCTGCTCGCCCCCCGCCAGGGCCGGCCCTGTGCAAGCCAATTTGGTTAAGCACATTGATTTCTTCTTTTCTTTTGCACATAGAAAACTTGCATGGGAAACGATACAAATATAACAGTTAATTCCATGATAATGATATTTGACCTCAATTCAGTTGGTTTATACTATCTTTTTATAAGTATATAATATAATACGTTGAAAAGGATGAACTTTAATTTATCCTGGTTGAATATATTAGCGGTGCTACTTATCTCTACTGCGAGTCTAACAAGTTTACAAATATATATGATAGCTAGTTGATGGAAAATAATATAAGATAAATCTAGGTATGGAAAATCAAGGGATCAAAATTCAAGATGCAATTGGCAATAAGGACAATTTTTTAATATATTTGAACTGTTGTATTATGTTTTCAAGTGTGCAGATAGTCGTTTTGTTTGCAAAGTCCTACATATAGGATAGTGTTTTTTTTAGACCAAGAATTCTAAAGGCAAAATTGTGTGAGACACACTGAGAAATGGTGGCTTCGTCGGCAGCACACCAATAAAGTCGAATTTGTGTGCAACACACTACGATTTTGAGAAGTCTCGTGTGTGACACACTATGACCATTTAACAATTATTTGCAACTTTTTTTATCTGAATTCATAAAAGACATCAGAATTTGAAACTTAACACCAACGTACATGTGTTATCTATCTTTCAAAAATAAAGCTGGATTTTTTTGATTGTTTGCATCGTTTTCTCATGGTTTTAATATTTAATCTGTCCAGAAAATCATGCAAGCAATTCATATTGGCGCCAAGTTTCAAATTCTAATATATGTTTTTAATTGAGATAAAAAAAGTTGTAAATAATTGTTAAATAGTCATAGAGTGTCAAAGACGAGAGTTTTCACAATCTAGTGTGTTGCAGACAAATTCGATTTTGTTGGTGTGCTGCAGACGAAGCCACTATTTTTCGGTGTGTCTCAGACAAATTTGTTAATTTTAAAAAGTCACTCTCGCGAAAAGTCAATTACATGACATGAAGTGCTACTGAGACTCTAGTAACCATTAGGCTACATGCTCATTGGCAATTTTACTTCATTACTTGTTGCATCCAGCACATTGGTAACCTAAGTTATATCAGCATACTATATTAGAAAGCGATGCAAGTAATGTAACTATAAATAATCAAACACGAACCCCCGCCACATCACAATATTAGGCCGGAAAGAATATTCAGGGATGACAAAATTTCTGGTTGAGATCTCTGAACATAAAGAAGAGCTGTCACACGTTACAGACAAGGAAGTCCCACACGCTTAACTAGAGTGGGGGTGCTGATATCGGTAATTGGTCTGCTACTGCTAGCGAGGTGTGCTCCTCCAACCCTGCAAGCCAATTTGGTTAAGCACATTAAATATAACGGCTAATTCCATGATAATGATATTTGACCTCAATTCAGCTGGTTTATACTATCTTTTTATAAGTATATAATATATTACGTTGAAAAGGATGAACTTTAATTTATCCTGGTTGGATATATTTGCGGTGCCACTTATCTCTTCTGCGAGTCTAACAAGTTTACAAATATATGTGATAGCTAGTTGATGGAAAATAATATAAGGTAAACCTAGGTATGGAAAATCAAGGGATCAAAACAAAAGGTGCAATTGGCAATAAGAACAATTTTTATTATATTTGAACTGTTGTATTATGTTTTGAAGTGTGCAGATAGTCATTTTGTTTGCAAAGTCGTACATATAGGATAGTGTTTTTTTAGACCTAGGATTCTAAAGGCAAAATTATGTAAGACACACTGAGAAACGGTGACTTCGTCAGCAACACAACAATAAAGTCGAATTTGTGTGCAACACACTACGATTTTGAAAACTCTCGTCTGTGACACACTATGACTATTTAACAATTATTTGCAACTTTTTTTATCTAAATTCATAAAAGACATTAGAATTTGAAACTTACCACCAATGTACATTGTTGTGTTGTCTATCTTTAAAAAATAAAGCCGGATTTTTTTTCGACTGTTTGCATCGTTTTCTCACGGTTTTAATATTTAATCTGTCGAGAAAATCATGCAAGCAATTCGTATTGGTGCCACGTTTCAAATTCTAAAATATTTTATGAATAGAGATAAAAAAAGTTGCAAATAATTGTTAAATGGTCATAGGGTGTCAGAGACGAGAGTTTTCACAATCGTAGTGTGTTACAAACAAATTCGAAACATAATGATTGTGTTGCTGCAAAGTCCTACATATAGGATAGTGTTTTTTTAGACCAAGGATTGTTTTGTTCAGAAGCCTAGTTAGACATTATAAACCATCAGAAGCTATTTACCGACAAAATTCAGATATAATCCTTGCTTGTTGCTCTATAAACCTGTAGAGTTCTAGTCAAAATTGAAGTGTATGTATACCAAGATTTGGATACTAAATTCGCAAAAAAAAAAAGGATTTGGATACTAAACACCGTCGTCGAATAGAACCCAAATTTTACACAACTTGACAAAGTGATACAAGTTAGATATTTTCAGTTGCTCGTGGTCGATTTTGAAGCAGCAAACCGGGTCTGGCACCACCCCGGATCCGCATGCGATCCTACCAAAAAATAACACGCAAACCCCTAATCAATGGTCGCCGAATTTAGACGAAAGAAACAAACAAAAAAGCCCTCCTCGTTTAAATCTCGGCATTAATTAGCCCAACCTCACCGCCTCGCCTTCTCCCCCTCACCACTAGAACGAACCAAAACCAGCCGCCGCCATCGCATCCACCTCCGGCGCTCCGCCGCCGCCTCCGTCGAATCTCCTCCCCCGCCGCGCTGGTTCCCCTCGATCCGTCGCCGGTCGGGAGGGTTCCTCCTCCTCCCCCGCGCCCCCCGTTCCTGCTCAATTTTGCGGCGGCATCCGGGGTACCGGCGGCCATGGATTTATTGGCCTATCTGGCCGCTGAGGAGCGGTGGCTGTACCCGGCGTTCCTGGCCATGTACGCCGTCATCTACTGCGTCGGCCACCTCGTCTTCCGCAGGTGGGAGCTGCGGCGGCGGCTGGACGGCGCCAGCTGCCTCATCTCGCTGTTCCACGGCACCCCCGCCGCGCTGGCCGCCGCCGCGGCTGTCCTCGCGCTGTCCCCCTCGGGGCGAGGCTTCGCCGTGCCCAACGCCCGCCTCCACGACCACATCCTCGACTACAGCGTCGCCTACTTCACCATGGATCTGCTCCACTACCTCGCCTTCCTGCCCGGGGACATCCTCTTCATCGCGCACCACCTCGCCACGCTCTTCGTCTTCGTCACCTGCCGCTACCTCGTCCGCCACGGCGCCTTCGCGCTCCTCGTCCTCCTCGTGCTCGCCGAGGTCACCAGCCCGCTGCAGAACGCCTGGACGCTCGCCGGGATCTGGCGGGACCAGTCCCCCGCCGCCGCGCGCGTGTACGGTGCCCTGTCGCCGCCATTCTACGTCCTGTACACGCTCGTCAGGGGCGTCGCCGGCCCGCTCTTCTTCCTCAAGATGAGCGCGTTCTACCTCTCCGGGCAGGCCGTCGACGTCATCCCGTGGTGGGTGCGGATCTCCTGGATCATTGTTGTCGGCACTGCCATTGCGGTGAGCAACCTGTGGATTTGGAACCTCTGGAAGGAGCTGTTCAGGGAACGGAAGCAAGCCATGGCGAAGAAAGACACATAAGTCAGTCTTCTAACTCTGACCATGTAGCAACCAAATGTTTCCAAATTGCCACGACAATCAGACACGGATTGTTTGGATGATGATGATTTGAATTATCAGGTTATAAACCTGATCTAGGCTAACATTGGTGGAGAATTATTATCTGTAAGATACCTCATCATTCTTTTGTTGCAAAATCAGGTCGCGAAACTAGTTTAGTGTGCTCCTTTTCTCGTTGGTCATTCCGTGGAGAAATTGTTTGCGGTGGTGTGTTAGCTCTAGTGTTTGGTCAAATGTATCATTGGAATACTACTTGATAAACAATGTAGAGTGGATACAGTGTTATTTGTGCCGTCGGTGTTGGGTTAAACCTGATGTTCCCATATCTTGTATGCTAAGAAACATGTGTAGGTCGTTGAATTTGAACAGCCTAACATTGCTATGGTGTACTTTGTAGCTGCTGCATCTTTTGAAAGTGTAAGAACAGTCAACAGGGATTTGTCAAGAAGGATAATTATCATGGCCCTTTATATGGATCGTTGTGGAGAATTTATTTGATGTGGTGAAAAAGCTCGTTTCAAGTGTTTGGTCAAATTGTACCAACGATGGATGACTTGGTAAACAATGTCAGGTGGGTATGACATTGTTTGCGGTGATAGGCGTCGTATTCAACCAGACGTTCCTCCAACTTGTAAGCAATCGCACTCTTAGTATGTTAGTCGTTTGGTTTGTTCAAGTTAATTCGGACAATTTAGCTGCTTGGTACGTTGCTGCTTGATCTATGTCACAAGTCAAACACCAGCACTGTTCTTGTTGTGCACGCAATGATTGATCTATACTTATAAATTGATGTTTCACACCAAACAGGTAGTGAATATATTATATGAACCAACCAATTTGACCTAAGGGTGCACGCAATCAATTGAGACATTCTTATGAAGCGATGATTCGCAGCAATAGATTAGAGGTGCTGAATATATTATATTCTCTAACCAAGTTGACCTAATGGGAAGTTTGCTTTAGTTTTATCAGTATTGAACTGAAGTGGACCAACTGCCCTAATTATGTCCTTAATTTTACTTGGACATAAAGTAAATGATACTACTTGCTTATAGGCTTATATCGATGAACAGGAGAAGTAAATGACACTTTCAGCTCCATGTTTCTCTAACAAAATTATCCCAGTGATTACCGAAAACGTTATTAGCAAGTAGAGAATACATGGGGGAAAACAGTTCAAAGTGGGCATGTCTTTCTGTTTCTTGCTCCAGGTAGCTACCAGTTCTGGTTACTGTCCTTTGTTTTGCGGGTATCACTCCCAGATGGTCCTTTGTTAGTAGTCATGCCATGTTTTGTATTCCTAACTTCCAATGGACCATGAGGTCCATGACTTCCATTTTAGGCAACCTTTTGCTGGGCTTAAGTGATTATCAATTTAGACATTTCGAGATGGATTTTCCTCTCGCACCCTGTTCAAGATTACGACAGATCATAAATAGAAACATGTAAACTAAAAATACTAACTGCGTGTTCTAGATTGTGACAGATCATATACCTAGAAGTACTCGGCATTCTCTAGGTGATTGATATTTTGAAGCAGTTTCCTTGAGTAGGTGTCATTGTCGAGATTAGTGAGAGAATAAGATCGCATTCTTCTACTTTTCTTCTGCTAGCCATTTATTTGTTGAGAATAAGGTCTATGGATGGCGACGTCGCACTGGAGAGAATACGTTTAATGTACGTGCTTGATGGGCCCAATTTACCATTGCTGAGGCTACGTCCTTGAAGACAGAAATATGGTCCTTCAACAATGCAATTCTTCTCTTGATTTGCTAGTTTGCCTTTGTGATCTTTTGCATCAAACGTAACCGGGGAGCAAACTGTTGATAGGGAAGGGTTGCCTCAAATACTTTTTTGTTTGCTCCCCGGGTGGATTCCTTAACCTGAACAAGTGACATAGATGTTGCCTCAAATATAAAATCAATTAATACTTTGTCACCTAACAAAAAATATTTTGAATGGATTGTGCTTATTAACTTGTTTCTATTCAGCTTGAGTTCAGGGACCTTTCTTCTCTGAAATGGAAAGGTTTACACAACTGCTTTGTCATTTTGGTTATTGAAATTAACATGGACGGAGCTACAGTAGTACTTCAAGGGTGTTCAGATTATTTTGATAAACAAACAATGATTTTTAAGCTATATGACGTAGGGGGTGTTCGGCGCAGGGGGTCTAAACTTTAGAGGGTTTTTCCAACGAATATTGTGATTACAAATAAAGTTTAATTACGAAACTAATTTCAGGACTCCGCTCGAATTCGCGAGACGAATCTAATGAGGGTAATTAAGGCGTGATTAGAAGATAGTTACTGTAGCATTACTGTAGCAAAACATAGATTAATTAGGCTCATTAGATTCGTCTCGCGATTTAGAGGGAGGGTCGTGACATAGGTTTTGTCATTAAATGAATAAAAAAAATTTAAATAGTAAGATTCTCTTTTTTTAGAGGGGTCTAAACTTTAGCGGCAGTTCAACGAACACCCCCGTAGTTGAGATGTAAACTTTGTTTCCCTTTTGAACTACTCCCTCCGTTCACATTTGAGGGGCGCGTTTGATGCATGCACAAAGACCAAGTAAGCATCCGTCCCGGCCTTAATTCAGGTCGCTCCCCAATTAATCACGCGGCGACGGCTCGTTTTTCTACTGGAATCACGGCAGGACGTGAGCTAAACAGAAACGTCCCATCTAGAGGGCCCGTTCGTCAGCGACTTCAATGCATGGTGTTGGCTCTCGCGTGAATCAGTTCGGAGACAAAGAGGCACCGCACTGGAGAGAGACCGAGGAGCAAGGTGAAAGTGGTGTGGATAATTATCTGATCCGATCAGCTTTGAATCTAAATTTCGAGGATTTAGAGAAGTATTTTATATATCTTAGAGGATCCGATCTGATCTGAATCCGATTGCATGCGGATGCGGATTAGGATATGGGAGTAGCAAAATCTGACGGATATAGATTGTCTGATATATCAAAGCTGATTATCCGAAGTTCAAAACAGGATTATCCGGTAATATTAGTCAATATTTATTTGTTTTACATGCTTCAATAATATTTTAAACTTAAAACTTGTAGTTTGGATGGTGGGATTTTCTTGGCTAGCGTAATATTGCTACTAGCTAGTTTACATGTTTTGATGAATTGTCGATTAACATATAATTCACTGCTAATTGATGTATCAAATCCGATATTTGAAGAACCGTTTCCGATCCGCTTCCGATTCGAATCCGTTCCATTTCCGACATTCAAAAAAATCCGTATCCATAACCGCATCCGCATATTATCCGCTCCGCTCCGATGAAAAAATATGGATTAGGATATGGGAAAGGTGTTATCTGTTCCGATCCGATCCTTTTTCATCCCTACCGAGGAGCCCAGCAAAATACGCCGGTGATACACGAATTTTTCCCATGGCCCAAACGCGCCCGTAAAACCTGAACGGAGGGAGTACATACTTTGATAACTGCCATTGTGAACACTTATTTTTTTTTAAGGGGCATTTGTGTTTTTACCCCTAATTTGCTTTTTCATTGCGATTTTACCTCACCTTTTTTAACTTTGCAATTTTAACTCGGGTTTTCAAAATGAAGCTAGGAGTTACCCTTATAGTTGCGATTTTACACCTAGTTTTGAAGCAAATCAGGGGTAAAATCGCAACTACTGGGGTAACTTCTAGCTTCATTTTGAAAAATTAGGAGGTAAAATTGCAAAGTTGAAAAAAAGGTAAAATTACAATTGGAAAGCAAACTAGAGGTATAAACGCAATATTTCCTTTTTTATAAATACTATGTTTTTTTTGTCTGATATTGCTGGCTTCGAACACTGAGAAAGACATCACTCCTTCGAATACACATAACACACCTCTTGATGTGAACAAAGGTTCTCGATCTTCCAAAAAATTATGATAACTCTCGATTTGGTAGAGACTTGACACACATCTATCCGGCTCCCGCAACACATTCTGAACCCCGCAATCCTCAGGTTATCGTTGAAAGGATCAAGGGCACGGAGAGGGGGGGTGAATCGGTGTGTCAACAATTTCTCCCAAACGTACTTTAGGCGTGAAGCTAGCAAGACTAGATATGGTGATAACAAAAGCAAGCGATGCGCGCACACAATCTAGTCTATGCAACAAGCAACACCCTAACAAGCAATTCTACTAAGTAGTAAAGAGACAACCTATCATGCAATTCTACTAGCACATAAGGTAAATGCGGAAACGTAAATGCTAGTAAGTAAAGGAGATAAGGATAGGAATGCTCATGATTTTTCCCGTGGTCTCGGAAGGATGGCGCCTTCCCCTACTCCACGTTGGGTCACTCCCGCCGGAGTCTCGACCCCGTCCCTCCGCTCGAAGGCGATCCCTCCTAGAGCACACTTCACCCTCCGAGTGAAGTCGCGGGCACGTCCCGCCGGGCTCGATCCCGGGTACTCTTCCGGAGGTAAGGCTCCGCACGTGATGCGTGCCAAAGGGCGCTCCACTAGTGATGCTTCTTTCGCACGGGAAGCTCCAAGACCGTGTACAAACTTGTGTTGGCTTCCACACTCTCCTCGGACAGCTCAACACCGACGCCTAACCGGTCTAGGCCTCGCCATAGACCAAGAGTAACAAACCGAAGTGACTCTCTCAAGCTCACACTAGCCTAGAGATCAAGTGGATGCAATTGCTACTCTTCTCAAGCACTAGGATCACTCCAAATCCTTCACAAGTGCTTCTCTCTCTTGCTCTTGGCTTCCTCTGAGTTTCCTGCACTCCAACAATGGCCAAGAGACCCCTCAAGGGGCGGGCAACCAACTATATATAGGCTACCAACCCAAAACTAGCCGTTGCCCAAAAGTGCCCTGCGAAACTAGAGACCGTACAAAGGACCGTACTGTCCGGTCTCTTCCAGACCGTATTGTCCGGTCTCTATTTCCAAGCGCATCTCCATCTTCTTCTTCATCTCCAATGAAGACCGTACTGTCCGGTCCCTAGGACCGTACCATCCGGTCGATTGTCCGGTCTTCATTTCTTCCACTTCCAGAAACTTCAACTTCTCTGTCTGGAAATCCTCTGATGACCGTACTGTCCGGTCCCCTTGACCGTACCATACGGTCCATTGTCCGGTCTTCATTTTCTCAGCATCCCGAGACTTCACTTCTCTGTCTGGATCTTCAATGAAGACCGTACCATACGGTCCCTAGGACCGTACTGTCCGATCTCTTCGGCATAAGCTGAAAACTTGATCCACTTCTTGATCCTTGCTTCCAACTTCTCCAAACTTGGTTCCTCTTCTTCTCTTCAGCCACCCTAGCCCTCAAGAGACTCACAATGCATCCATTTGATCTCTAACCTAGTGTGCTCTAAGAGAACCAATTCGATCCCTCTTGATAGTCCGGTTTTTCCTATGGACTCAAGCTAGCATCTACACCAAGCCAACACTTGCTTGGTCTATCATGTCCTTAGCCTTGATCCATCTTCAACCTTGACTCCATCAAGTTCTCGATCCGAATCGTCGAGGCAACCAATCACCAAGTCGTCGATAGATAGAGTATGTGAGACGACACTTCTTTGACATGACCATTTGAATATCCTACAAGGAAATGTTAGTCACATCAATATGGTCACTCAATCACCCAAACATTCATACCTTTGGGGTTTCCGAACTCCAATGGTCATGAAGCTTACAATCTCCCCCTTTTTGGTGATTGGTGACAACATATATCAAAAGATATCAAAAGATAGAGAATGTAAAGCGCAAGAGTGATCGAGAAGATTAGATATGCATGAAGAACAAGTAAAACGGAGAACAAGGTAGTCATAGCTCAAAAGGTATCACCTGCAAAATAGAGTTAAAGCACATGGGTGATATGTATGGAATAACAGCATGAGCTATGACCACAACCCTGTGATGATAAGATTATAAGATATTCCTGCAAAAGTAAGTGAGTGCACATATCATCACAGAAAGAGGAAACCTGGCAAGATAGATATAAATAAGCGCATCCAGGTAAACATACACAAACTCAGAGCAATATACCAGATCAATATACAAGATATATAGATAACGAGCAAGTGTATGAAAAGAAACCAAGTGCATTCTTGATGAGCTACATACCAGCAAAAGCAAAACAAGCTCAACAAGAACCACGAAGAACCAAAAGAATATACAAATGAAGTCACAAATGGTCTCCCCCTGGACAAAAGACTGTCTCACACTCCCCCTGGACACAAGATAACTCTGCTACTCCCCCTAGACCTATACAAGATCTCTATCTCTCTCCCCCTTTGGCACCAATGACCAAAAAGAGAAGGAAGGAAAGAGAAAAACTGCTGTCCTACGCGTCGGAGGCTGGAGGAGGTGCAGTGGCAGCAGGTGCTGAAGAACTGGTAGAAGGCTGAGCACTGTCCTGCTGCTGCTGAGAAGGTGGCACTGGAGGTGTCCAAGTCCAAGTCCGCGGCATCCCCAAAGTCTCCTGAGGTTGAAAGAGTGGTGTGTACGGCACAAGCTGCCTGTGAGCTATCCCAGGAGAGTCTGTCTGAAGGAGTGTCTGCTCAAGCTGCCCTGCGTACTGGACTGCCTCTCCGTCAGAAGCTGAGTGGACTGAAGGAGAGGGTGAGCGACTGGGGGTCCAAGTGAAACTGCCTGTAGGTGAGGCTGCTCTGGATGGTGGATCCTGTCCTGTAGCAAGAGCCTCATCTACCTCCTCACGGGTGTAACCAAAGTCAGTGAGATCCACTGTGTGCTCGACAACCCGAGGCGGTGTAGGTGTCCTGGGAGACTCTGTCTGCTCCACTGCTGCTGTCTCAGCTGTAGTAGTCACAACCTCTGCCTGTGAAGCTGTAAGCACTGAGTCTGTCTGTACTGAGGCGGTCTGTGCTACTGTGTCAAAGTCGAGGGTACGAGCTGGCAGTGGTGACACAAAGAAGGGACTCGTCAACTGAAGCGGTGAGAAGCTCGGAGCTGTAGTAGCTAGTAAAGCTGACGGAGTCATGGAGAGGCCTGGTGAAGAAAAGTACTGCTGAGAAGGTCCTGCCTCTCCAGTCAAACCAGCAAACGTGGACGTCGACGGCCCCACCGTAGGTGCACCAGCAGGTGAGATGGGAGCCGTGAGTAAGGTGCTGAAATACTGTCCCTGACTGGATGACTGTCCTCCCTGTGTCTGAGCAAACTGCTGCTGCTGCTGCTGCTGTAGCTGCTGAAACTGTACTGTGTCTGGTGGCAGCACACCTGGGAAAGTGAGGGGAGCGAACGACGGGAGGCCTGGCAATGCCTGTCCAAAGAGACGAAGAGTCTGAGCTATCGCCTCGAAACCAGTGAACAACGAAGACAAGCCAGAAGCCATCTCCCTCTGAGTGAGTACGACACTGTCCAACATCTGTCGATCCCTCTCCCTATCCTCTCTCTGACTCTGGAGCTCTCTACGGATAGCTGCAAGCTCTGCACGAAGTACTGAGTCTGTCTGAGCTGGAGCTGTAGCTGAGCCTGAAGGTCCTGCTCTAGAGTCCGGAGTCACGTCCTCAGGAATGGACTCAATCTGACTACCAGTGTGGATATGCTGCTCTGTCTCGGTAGCCGTGTCTCCTAGCCCCTGTGAAGAACTCCCCTGCGAAGCTGACTCCCGGGCAGCAACCCGTCTGTCGGAGGCAGGTAGGGGTGTGTACGCTGTGGTCTTCTTGGGCAGCTCATCGTAGTCCTCCTGAGACAACAACTGTAGCCTCCTCAGAATATAGCAAATCAGTGGAGTGAAGGCTAAGTGTCTAGCGGCTATGCTCTCTGCAATGACGTCCTCCATCTGGCTCAGTATCACATCCACCAAGTCAAAACCTCTGTGCCTCAGTATCAGCATGACGACCCACTGTGAAAGTATAGAGAACTGATCCCTGTATCCACTCCTCGGCACAATGGTCCTGCTAAGAATGCTCCTGAGAACTCTGCCCTCATGTGTCAGTTTGGTGTGAGCTCGGCTGAAGTTCTCCGGGTGAGGTGGAGGGAAAGCAATACTCATATCCTCATCAGACGGTAGGTGTCCCCCAAGAGGTCTGCGGGGAGGCTCCATCCCCTGGGTGAGCAAGTGGAAACACCCTAGTCTCGTGCTGAACAGTCTCTAGGGCCTCTACGAGGTTCTCCCTCGTCACTCTGTGGGGCTGCCCTCTGAGCATGAACCATATAGCAGACCGATCTGGGGCAATCCACAGAGAAGCGTAGAAATCCATCACTATATCATAATCCCATCTCATCTGTGTGGTGATGATCTCCTCGAGGCCCGGGATATAGGTCAAGTGCTGTGTGAAGTCTGTCCCGGCACCTCTGCTGGTGTTGTGGTTACAAGCCCACAATAGTAGAAGAGGGATCCTCCAAGGGTCTACCACAAGTGAGGGACCCCTGGGAAGGACTAGGAAGGGACCAAACAAGAGCCAAGAGAGATAGGTAATTAAGAGCTTGTATTCAATGCCTTGCCTTGAGGGTGGTAGGGAGGTATTTATAGGCTGATACACCCCTACAACCCTAGAATTACAAGTACCATATTGCCCTTCCTCCAGGGCATTATGGTCATTTCCTTATTACAAGGTGAGATTCCCTAACCCTAGTGGGCCAGAGGCCATCATACATAGGCCTATCCTATAATATATATCATCTTGGGCCTTGATGGGCTTCGTAGCAGGCCAGGCCTTTGGGCCAGGGGGAGGGGACACAGTGGGCCTCCCCCAACAGCTAGCCCCACACAGTCGAGATCCACCTTCGGTAGGGCCGAAACTGTGTCCATCCGGAGGTCCGCCCGTCGTCCCCTCTTTCGGCGCTCCGAAAGTCTGGTCTGCGTCGGTTTTAGAAAGGAAGCCTTCTACGTGCCTCCGAAGGTCCCGCTTCCGAAGGTCTCGCTTCCGAAGGTCCCGACACCGAAGGTTGTAAGCTTCATGACCATTGGAGTTTGGAAACCCCAAAGGTATGAATGTTTTGGTGATTGGGTGACCATATTGATGTGACTAACATTTCCTTGTAGGATATTCAAATGGTCATGTCAATGAAGCGTCGTCTCACATATTCTATCTATCGACGACTTGGTGATTGGTTGCCTCGACAATTCGGATCGAGAGCTTGATGGAGTCGCGGAGAAGATGTGGATCAAGGCTAAGGACATGCTAGATCCAAGCGAGTGTTGCTTGGTTAGATGTTAGCTTGAGTCCATAGGAAAAACCGGACTATCAAGAGGGATCGAATTGGTTCTCTTAGAGCACACTAGGTTAGAGATCAAATGGATGCATTGTGAGTCTCTTGAGGGCTAGGGTGGCTGAAGAGAAGAAGAGGAACCAAGGATGAAGAAGTTGGAAGCAAGGATCAAGAGTGGATCAAGTTTTCAACTTATCTGGAAGAGACCGGACAGTACGGTCCTAGGGACCGTACAATGCGGTCTTCATTGAAGATCCAGACAGAGAAGTGAAGTCTCGGGATGCTGAGAAAATGAAGACCGGACAAAAGGACCGGACAGTACGGTCTAGGGACCGTATGGTACGGTCATCAGAGGATTTCCAGACAGAGAAGTTGAAGTTTCTGGAAGTGGAAGAAATGAAGACCGGACAATTGACCGGACGGTACGGTCCTAGGGACCGGACAGTACGGTCTTCATTGGAAATGAAGAAGAAGATGGAGATGCGCCTGGAAATAGAGACCGGACAATACGGTCTGGAAGAGACCGGACAGTACGGTCCTTTGTACGGTCTCTAGTTTCGCAGGGCACTTTTGGGCAACGGCTAGTTTTGGGTTGGTAGCCTATAAATAGTTGGTTGCCCGCCCCTTGAGGGGTCTCTTGGCCATTGTTGGAGTGCCGGAAACTCAGAGGAAGCCAAGAGCAAGGGAGAGAAGCACTTGTGAAGGATTTGGAGTGATCCTAGTGCTTGAGAGAGTAGCAATTGCATCCACTTGATCTCTAGGCTAGTGTGAGCTTGAGAGAGTCACTTCGGTTTGTTACTCTTGGTCTATGGCGAGGCCTAGACCGGTTAGGCGTTGGTGTTGAGCTGTCCAAGGAGATTGTGGAAGCTAACACAAGTTTGTACACGGTCTTGGAGCTTCCCGTGCGAAAGAAGCATCACTAGTGGAGCGCCCTTTGGCACGCATCACGTGCGGAGCCTTACCTCCGGAAGAGTACCCGGGATCGAGCCCGGCGGGACGTGCCCGCGACTTCACTCGGAGGGTGAAGTGTGCTCTAGGAGGGATCGCCATCGAGCGGAGGGACGGGGTCGAGACTCCGGCGGGAGTGACCCAACGTGGAGTAGGGGAAGGCGCCACCCTTCCGAGACCACGGGAAAAATCATGAGCATTCCTATCCTTATCTCCTTTACATACTAGCATTTACGCTTCCGCATTTACTTTTATGTGCTAGTAGATTTGCTTGATAGGTTGTCTCTTTACTACTTGGTAGAATTGCTTGCTAGGGTGTTGCTTGTTGCATAGACTAGATTGTGTGCGCGCATCGCTTGCTTTTGTTATCACCATATCTAGTCTTGCTAGCTTCACGCCTAAAGTACGTTTGGGAGAAATTGTTGACACACCGATTCACCCCCCCTCTCGGTGCCCTTGATCCTTTCAAGTGGTATCAGAGCCTCGTTGCTCAAATAGGGCTTAACCGCCTTGAGTAAGGATGCCGAGAGATCATGGGCCGCCCCCGTTCGATGGGACCGACTATGCCTATTGGAAAGCTCGCATGCAAGCTTACCTCGAGGCTCTCGATCCTCTCGCATGGGAGGTGGTAAGTACCGGTGTCTCTCTAAGGACTCCCATTGGTACTCTAGATGTGAATCTTGCAAAGGCAAATGCTAAAGCTAAAAATGCCTTGTTTGAAGCTATCACTAAAGAGGTCTTTGCTCGAGTCAAGTCCGCGGGTACCGCTCATGAAGTGTGGACTCAAATTCAACAAATTCATGAGGGTTCCACGGACGTGAAAGAGGAAAGATACTATGTGCTAAAGAACAAGTATGATGACTTTGCCATGTCTTCAAATGAGCTAATTAATGATGCTTACTCTCGCTTGAATGTGCTTGTAGAGGATATCAACTCGCTCGGTGTGAAGGAGAAGATTGATGAAGGTGACCTTGTGCGGAAGATCTTGAGGATTCTCCCAAGGGAGAAATATGGAGCACTCATCACATGCCTCTTCAACACCGACATGCGAGACCTCACCACCCACAAGCTACTTGGGAAGATCACCGCCTTCGAGAGCTACCACCTCGACAAGAAGCTTGATGAGAAGCCCTCCAAGAATCTTGCTTTTGCATCCGAGGGGTCAAGCAAGAAGATGAAGAAGGTGGTGACTCAAGATTCAAGTGATGAAGAGCTTGAAGAAGACGTTGAAGACTTGTTGCAACTTCATCCCAATGATCTAGCACTCCTCATGAAGAGAAGCAACTTCTTCAAGAGAAGATTCATCAACAAGAAAGATGCCGAGTGCTATAATTGTGGGGAGAAGGGTCATTTTGCCAAGGAATGCCCGAAGCCAATCAAGAAGAGCAAGAAGAAGACTCAAGAGTCAAGCGATGATGAAGAAGAAGACCCTAGAAGCAAGTACAAGGCAAGGAAGAGGTTTGTCAAGAAGGAAAGCTCTAGAGGCAAAGAAAAGAGAAGATCATCTCGCAAGGGACTCTATGTTGGAGAGTGGGTTTCGGATGATGATAGTGATGAAGAAGAAAGTGATGACTCATCCTCCAAGGGAAAGAAGATGGCCGGCATAGCTCTCACCAACATCTCCGAGACTCTACCTCCACCACCTACTTGCTTGATGGCCAAAGATGATGATAGTAGTGAAGATGAGAAGAGCGAGTCCGATGAAGAGTTTGGTGAGGAGGATAAGCCCACATATGAGGAACTCTTGGATAGCATTCTCCTAACCGGCAAGATGATCATGAAGAAGGACAAGACCATTGCTCGGTTGGAGAAGGAACATGATGTGGCCGCCTTCCGAGTTCGTCAACTTGAGGGTGAACTTAGGGACTTATCCATCTCTCACAAGGCTCTTGATGAGGACTATGACAAGCTTGAGGAAGATCACATGAAGCTCAAGGAGAAGTCCAAGTTACTAGAGGATGAGATCAAACACCTTTCCACTTCGCTCATGACCTTGGATGAAAGCTATGACAAGCTCAAGGTTGAACACATGAGGCTCAACGGCAAGTTCAAGGCTCTTGAGGAAGAACATCAATCCCTCCTCGAAAAGTGTAACACTTCTTCTTCTAGTTCATCTATTTCCGATTCTTCATATATTACTTGTGATGGACTAACTCCCTCTCTTGAGAGCATCTCTCTTGATGAGAAAATCTTGAAGGAATATCATCAACTCAAGGAGGAGAGAGCTTCGGTGATGGACGGCTTCGAGAGGCTCACAAGGGGAAGGACCATCCATAAGGAGATACTTGGTCGGAACCTTGTGAACAACCCCGGGCACAAGGGACTCGGCTCCTACCCCGCCGCCATCAACCTCATCGGCAAGGACGAGGACATCCCACCTTGGGTAGTCCCCCTCATGGCGGACGAGTACTATTGTGAGAAGTGTTGCCGAGACGGCCACACTAGCAAGAATTGTCCCAAGGTGAGAAGTTCCAAGGTTTTGCCTAACGCTAACTTGTTCCATGGAAATACACACTACAAGCTCTTTAGGGACAAGAAAGGCAAGGTGAAGGCAAAGGCTCTTGGATCACCCGACAAGAGGAGGATGATGAGGAAGATTTGGGTGCCCAAATGCATAGTTGACCTTGAGAGGCCAACCAAGTGCGAGTGGGCTCCCAAGAACAAGACCTAGAAGGGTGATGGTGGTGGACCGTGCGCCGCAACGACAACTCATGAACGTCCACCACAAGCTTCGAGTGCTTCATCGACAAATCTACTCTTCAAGGAGGTAACTTGTATCATAGTAGTTTCTTTTCTTGCATTGCTTGCATGGTAGCTAGGTGCTCCTTTGTGAACTAGTATGTTTGCATTCATGCATATGTAAATAACTAAAAAGAAAAGAACATAAAAATTAGTTCAAGGTCTAACTTTCTCAAGATAGCTATGAGCATGGGGGATGCTTGAGTTGGTGGACCGATGGACTCAAGGCAAGGTTTGGCTCATAGTGAGTAAGCTTGAGAGAGGCTCAAACTTGACCTTGAGTAGGTTTCCTTTATGCGTTGTCTTAACTTTGCTTGCATAACACATGGCATGTTTACTTTCTCTTGCATTTGTATGATATGCTTGTCTCATGCATTGCATATAGGAAATCACAAAGGAGTGGCCACACTATGAGGAAGTGCTTCATTCACTATATGATCTCACATCTCATAGAAGTGTGACTAAAGAAAAGAATTGCGCTTCATGCCCATTGAGTCTTGCTACATGATCCTCAAGGTTAAATCTACTTGCACGGATCATAGGCAAATGGCTCATACATACCCCTCTTTTGGTTTTATCGCTTTTGGTTCTTATTGGTTGCATCTTATTTGCCGATTGAAAAATTACTATATGCCTATGCGCTACCTATATTGGTTTATTTTCAAAGGAGTGTTTGAGAGTTCCCCTTCTAGTCCATGTTTGGTGTTTATTTGGTTTTTGAGTGAGAAACTTGGACTTAGAAGGAAATTCCTTGAAAATCAGCATTTCTGGACCTGACCGTACAATACGGTCAAAGGGACCGTACAATACGGTGTGTTTTTGCACGAGATCCTTCGAAACCTGAGGCAGAAAGGAGACCGGACAATACGGTGCTGAAGACCGTACAATGCGGTCTCTATAGCTTAACTGTCAGGGTTCCAAAGGAGACCGTACAATACGATCCCTATGACCGTACCATACGGTCTGGTTAGTTTCATCGCGAGATCGCATTCAATCTTATCCGTTGTTTCCATTTTGGATCGATCTCAGCCGTCGATTCAAACTTAAGTAATTCCTAACGGGATTTCCGGCGAGTTACTGTGCTTCCTCTCCATTACGCCGCCGCTCGCCGTTTCGCCGCTCCCGCCACCGCCTCGACTTCGCGCGCGCCACCGCCGACCTGCCGCCGCGCTCGCCGCCGACGAGCTTCAGCCACCGCAGCCGCGCACCATTGCCCGCTCCTCCACCGCGCACCACCGCGAACCCTAGCGCCGCCACCGCGCCACCATAACACCGCGCGCCGCCGCTTCACTTGACCACGCCGTCGCGCTCGCCGACGACGACCACCAGCACCACCGCGCGCCGCGCCTGCTCTTCCAACGCGTCAAGCTCCACCGCATAACCCTAGCTCCACCGCGCCGCGCCGCCGCACCACCGAGCCGCCGCTCCGCCTCGCCGCGCGCCGCCGCCGTGTTGGAGCCGAGAACGACAACGACGCCGTCGACGTGCTCTCAGCCAAGGAGGAGCTCCACCATTCGCGCATCTTCGAGCAGTTGCTCTTCCCCCCCTCGCGCGTGGACTGCTCTTCCAGCCGGCTTCACCGGACTCGAGCTCCTTCACCGACGATCGCCGTCGATCAATTGAGGTCCGGTGAGCTTCTGGTTTCTTGGATTGCACAGTAGCTCGTCTCGTTCCCGTGATTCATCTAGGGTTTGAGCCATTCAATCCTTCGTCGATTAAAATCCCTAGTAAATCATCCAAAAATCGCTCCTTTATTGCGAAATCGATATGCATTGCTAACTATTGTTTCGCAATTTAGGTTACCATATGTCGTAGAGGTCGTATTTCATCTCTTATACCTACGACATGTTGGTTGCTTTGTGTCGATTCCCGTTTCCAGACCATACACTTAGCTCGACACTTAGCATTTCCTCGATTAGTGTCGTATTTCGATGTTGCATATCTAATATGACACTAGTTGATCTCCACCGATAATCGACAATGCCGTAGTTCCCCATTGCATATTTGCCGGCATTGTGTCCTTTACCTCTGCGCTAGGATTTCATATAGATTCATGCGCTTACCTACGATTCTTGCTTGTAGATTATAGTAGGTTATTCTATACTCATATACCCTGTCTTATTCCTATCGTGCAGTGGCAGTGGTCAGCGGACAGTGGGCAGTTGACAGCAGAGCAGAGACAGTGGACGGATTGAGGGCCAAGCCCTTAGTCCTATCTTTGGCAGTCAGCCGTCAGTGGACGGGTTGGTGAGCCAAGCTCACTCGCCCTATCTTGTCTGCAGGCCAGTCAGCAGTTATGGCAGGAGGTTCTGGCAGAGGCAGAGGCAGGGGCAGAGGAGATCGTGACAGGGGCAAGGCCAAGCTTGTCGAGCAGCCCAAGAAGAAGAAGCAGAGGACTGGTGATCCAGAGTTGGACCGGATTCTCAGGGCAGCAGAGGTTGACCTACCAGCTAGCAGGGACACTGGCCTCAGGATCAGGGACACGCCTGCTGGAGGACAGGGGGAGACTCCTAGGAGGTCTTCCAGGGCTAGAGCTACAGTGCAGCGGACTCCGTCCACCCGCGAGGTTGGTACGTCGAGGACCGCGCAGGAGGAGCCAGAGTCAGAGGCAGAGGAGAGTTCCCACTCAGATGCCGAGGTCACAGAGGCTGACAGACAGAGGATGGCCGTGAAGTTCTGTGCCCTTGACAGGACTGCTACTCTCAGGGACGTGCTTGCTGAGGACGCACTCAGGCTGCCAGGCCCCGTCCTCAAGAAGTTCAGGAGAGTTGCTGAGGAGACTTGGGTACCTGCCAGGAGAGACCCACAGGCAGGAGGTCGTTTCTGGACACTTCTTCAGCAGAGGATAGCAGCTGGTTTGAGGAGTAGACTGCGGACAGATGGACCTGATAGACTCTTTGTTACTCACCAGCACTGCAGCATACAGGCTGCCAGCAGAGGTGCCGGGACGGATTTCACACAGCACCTGTCCTTTATCCCGGGCCTCCAGGAGATCATCACCACAGCGATGCGATGGGATACAGATATAGTGATGGACTTCTATGCTTCATTGTGGATAGCGCCAGACCGCTCAGCTATTTGGTTCATGCTCAGAGGACAGCCCCACAGAGTTACGAGGGAGGACCTTGTTAGCGCCCTTGAGACCATCCAGCACGAGACCAGAGTGTTCCCACTTGCTCACCCAGGGATGGAGCCTCCCCGCAGACCTCTTGGGGGACACCTACCGTCAGATAAGGACATGAGCATTGCTTTCCCTCCACCTCACCCGGAGAACTTCAGCCGAGCTCACACCAGACTTACACATGAGGGCAGAGTTCTCAGGAGTATACTGAGCAGGACGATAGTTCCCAGGAGTGGATACAGAGATCAGTTCTCCATTCTTACTCAGTGGGTTGTGATGTTGATGCTGAGGCACAGAGGTTTTGATTTAGTTGATCTGATACTGTGCCAGATGGAGGATGTTATTGCTGAGAGCATAGCTGCCAGACACTTAGCCTTTGCACCTCTGATCTGCTACATTCTGAGGAGGCTACAGTTGTTGTCTCAGGAGGACTATGACGAGCTGCCCAAGGTGACTACAGCGTACACACCCCTACCTGCCTCCGACAGACGGGTTGCTGCCCGGGAGTCAGCTTCACAGGGGAGTTCTTCACAGGGGCCAGGTGACACGGCTACCGAGACAGAGTTGCACATACAGACTGGTAGCCATATGGAGTCCATTCCTGAGGACGTGACTCCGGACTCTAGAGCAGGACCTTCAGCGTCTGCTACAGCTCCAGCTCAGACAGATCTACTACATGCAGAGCTAGCAGCCCTTCGCAGAGAGATCCAGAGTCAGCGAGAGGATAGGGAGAGGGATCGACAGATGCTAGACAGTGTTGTACACACTCAGAGGGAGATGGCTTCTGGCTTGTCGTCGCTTTTCACTGGTTTCGAGGCGATCGCTCAGACTCTTCGTCTCTTTGGACAGGCATTGCCAGGACTCCCGTCTTTCCCGCCTATCACTTTCCCAGGTGTGCTGCCACCAGATACAGTTCGCTTTCAGCAGTTTCAGCAGCAGCAGTTTGCTCAGACACAGGGAGGACAGTCTTCCAGCCAGGGACAGTACTTCAGCACCTTACTCACGGCTCCCATCTCACCTGCTGGTGCACCTACGGTGGGGCCGTCGACGTCCACGTTCGCTGGTTTGACAGGAGAGGCAGGACCTTCTCAGCAGTACTTTTCTTCACCAGGTCTCTCCATGACTCCGTCAGCCTTACTAGCTACTACAGCTCCGAGCTTCTCACCGCTTCAGCTGACGAGTCCCTTCTTTGTGTCACCACTGCCAGCTCGTACACTTGACTTCGACACAGTAGCACAGACAGCCTCAGTGCAGACAGACTCACTTCTTACAGCTTCACAGGCAGAGGTCGTGACTACTACAGCTGAGACAGCAGCAGTGGAGCAGACAGAGTCTCCCAGGACACCTACTCCGCCTCGAGTTGTTGAGCCCTCAGCAGATCTCACTGACTTTGGCTACACTCGTGAGGAGTTACGTGAGGCTCTTGCTACAGACACTTCTCCAGAGCAGCAGACAGCACCCTCCAGGACTCCTTCACCACCTCCAGAGTTTGAGTACACTGGCACTTCTTCTGAGCAGCAGCAGCCGCAGCAGGGCACCTCTTCAGTGACTACCACCACTGCACCTCCTCCAGCCTCCGACACGTAGGACAGCTGTTTTTCTCTTTCCTTCTTTCTCTTTTTGGTCATTGGTGCCAAAGGGGGAGAGAGATAGAGAGATCTTGTATAGGTCTAGGGGGAGTAGTGGAGTGATCTTGTGCTCAGGGGGAGTGTGAGACAGCTTTTGTCTAGGGGGAGATCTTTTGGTACTTCATTGTATATTCTTTTGGTTCTTCGTGGTTCTTGTTGAGCTTGATTTGCTTTTGCTTGTGTTTGGCTCATCAAGAATGCACTTGGTTTCATTTACATACACTTGCTCGTTATCTATATATCTGCATATTGCTCTGTTGTTGATATATTGCTCTGATATATTGCTCTGAGTTTGTGTATGTTTACCTGGATGCACTTATTTATATCTATCTTGCCAGGTTTCCTCTTTCTGTGATGATATGTGCACTCACTTGCTTTTGCAGGAATATCTTATAATCTTATCATCACAGAGCTGTGGTCATAGCTCATGTATTTATTCCATATATATCGCCCATGTGCTTTAACTCTTTTTTGCAGGTGATACCTTTTGAGCTATGACTACTTTGTTCTCCGTTTTTACTTGTTCTTCATTTCATATCCTATCTTATCAATCACTCTTGCGCTTTACATTCTCTATCTTATGATATGTGTTGTCACCAATCACCAAAAAGGGGGAGATTGTAAGCTTCATGACCATTGGAGTTTGGAAACCCCAAAGGTATGAATGTTTTGGTGATTGGGTGACCATATTGATGTGACTAACATTTCCTTGTAGGATATTCAAATGGTCATGTCAATGAAGCGTCGTCTCACATATTCTATCTATCGACGACTTGGTGATTGGTTGCCTCGACAATTCGGATCGAGAGCTTGATGGAGTCGCGGAGAAGATGTGGATCAAGGCTAAGGACATGCTAGATCCAAGCGAGTGTTGCTTGGTTAGATGTTAGCTTGAGTCCATAGGAAAAACCGGACTATCAAGAGGGATCGAATTGGTTCTCTTAGAGCACACTAGGTTAGAGATCAAATGGATGCATTGTGAGTCTCTTGAGGGCTAGGGTGGCTGAAGAGAAGAAGAGGAACCAAGGATGAAGAAGTTGGAAGCAAGGATCAAGAGTGGATCAAGTTTTCAGCTTATCCGGAAGAGACCGGACAGTACGGTCCTAGGGACCGTACAATGCGGTCTTCATTGAAGATCCAGACAGAGAAGTGAAGTCTCGGGATGCTGAGAAAATGAAGACCGGACAAAAGGACCGGACAGTACGGTCTAGGGACCGTATGGTACGGTCATCAGAGGATTTCCAGACAGAGAAGTTGAAGTTTCTGGAAGTGGAAGAAATGAAGACCGGACAATTGACCGGACGGTACGGTCCTAGGGACCGGACAGTACGGTCTTCATTGGAAATGAAGAAGAAGATGGAGATGCGCCTGGAAATAGAGACCGGACAATACGGTCTGGAAGAGACCGGACAGTACGGTCCTTTGTACGGTCTCTAGTTTCGCAGGGCACTTTTGGGCAACGGCTAGTTTTGGGTTGGTAGCCTATAAATAGTTGGTTGCCCGCCCCTTGAGGGGTCTCTTGGCCATTGTTGGAGTGCAGGAAACTCAGAGGAAGCCAAGAGCAAGGGAGAGAAGCACTTGTGAAGGATTTGGAGTGATCCTAGTGCTTGAGAGAGTAGCAATTGCATCCACTTGATCTCTAGGCTAGTGTGAGCTTGAGAGAGTCACTTCGGTTTGTTACTCTTGGTCTATGGCGAGGCCTAGACCGGTTAGGCGTTGGTGTTGAGCTGTCCAAGGAGATTGTGGAAGCTAACACAAGTTTGTACACGGTCTTGGAGCTTCCCGTGCGAAAGAAGCATCACTAGTGGAGCGCCCTTTGGCACGCATCACGTGCGGAGCCTTACCTCCGGAAGAGTACCCGGGATCGAGCCCGGCGGGACGTGCCCGCGACTTCACTCGGAGGGTGAAGTGTGCTCTAGGAGGGATCGCCATCGAGCGGAGGGACGGGGTCGAGACTCCGGCGGGAGTGACCCAACGTGGAGTAGGGGAAGGCGCCACCCTTCCGAGACCACGGGAAAAATCATGAGCATTCCTATCCTTATCTCCTTTACATACTAGCATTTACGCTTCCGCATTTACTTTTATGTGCTAGTAGATTTGCTTGATAGGTTGTCTCTTTACTACTTGGTAGAATTGCTTGCTAGGGTGTTGCTTGTTGCATAGACTAGATTGTGTGCGCGCATCGCTTGCTTTTGTTATCACCATATCTAGTCTTGCTAGCTTCACGCCTAAAGTACGTTTGGGAGAAATTGTTGACACACCGATTCACCCCCCCCTCTCGGTGCCCTTGATCCTTTCAAAGGTCCGGTCGCCGAAGGTCCCGACACCGAAGGTCCGGTCGCCGAAGGTACGGTGGTCGACGAAGACTGTCGCAGATGGCCCGACGGTTGATTCAGGCGATGGCGCCGTGTTTGCCGAAGGGCGCGTTCGCCGAAGGTTGTTCGCTGATGGCGCGGAGATAGCTGCCGGCTATATCACCGTGATGGCCGAAGGTCACGGTTGCCGAAGGTGGCGCTGATGGCGCGAAGGTAGCTGCCGGCTACCTATTAAAGGTGTCTTTAATGCTCGGCGTGAATTGCGGAGCGACGCCGTCTCATTTACTGGGACTGACTCGGTGCGGATCGCGATGCGACGCCGTTTCGCATGATGGGACGCGTCTGATTGCGTGGCCGGATCTGCGGCCGTTGATCCTTCATCGGTCGGTCAGACCGATTCACCGGGGGTTATATATTTACCGCCCGGGCGCCCCAGGTTTTCACCCCGCCAGTCATTCCTCACGCCGCGCCGCAGCCGCTCAGTTAGCTTGCTTCGGCGTTCTTTTTGCTTCCGCGCGTTTCGCTGCTTCCAAGTAGTCGCCCTGGCTTCGGAGATGGCTCGGAAGGGGAAGACCGGCGCTTCGCAGCGCATTCGCATCGATGACCGCTTCTCGGCGTCGCCGTTCGTTGACCGCAGCACGATCGACTCGAAGGCGCTGGACGAGATGGCCGCCGATGGGCTCCTGGAGCGGAGCCGGGCCGAAGCGCCGAGGAAGGGGGAGACGACCCCTAGTCCGAAGGACGGGTACATCGTTCTGTACCGGCGGTTCTTCGAAGCTGGGTTTCGGATGCCCTGCTCCCCCTTCGTGGCCGAGGTGTTGGATCTCTTCGGCCTCGAGATCCAGCAGCTCACAGTTAACGCACTCGTGCGGCTGAGCATCTTCGAGTGGGCGTTCTGGCTCGAAGGGGCTCGACCGCACGCTGGGGCCTTCGCGGCGACGCACTACGCGCACGCCGTGAAAAAGATGTTGAAGCTGGACGGGACAGACCTCATCGGATCCATGGGAGTTATCTCCTTCGTCCCCCGCCCCGAAGCCGTCGTTCCGGCGAAGGCGTAGAAGCTGCACTGGGGGCGCTGGACAACCGGGTGGTTCTACTACCGCGTGGAGGAAGGGTGTCCCCTTCGGTCGACGATGTCGGAGGTGCTCTTCCATCGGTACCCGACGGTGCAGTTGGACGGGACCGGCGAATCCCGGGTGAAGCTGTTGGAGACGGTGGCGCGGAAACTCTCGATGCGCGACCTCTTCGAAGAGTTCATCGCCGCGGGGGTGTGGCCTTTGCTCCGAAACTGGGAGCAGAAGTTCGTGGTGGAAGTTCCGGGCGGAGACCCGGAGGTCCACTTGAAGCCGGAGAATTTCCAGGTACGTTTGCTCCGGTGGACATTTCCTTCGGCTGTTTGCCGTAACTTGACGATGTGGTTTGTGCAGCTAAGACGCTGAGGGAGGTGGAAGACGGCGCCGCTGAGATCCTCGGCCCCTTCCTAGCAGACGAGGCTGCGCGTCGGGCGAAGCTTGTTGTGGGTCCCCGTATCAATCGGGTGTTCTCCATCAAGTACCCGGAGGTGCCGTTGCCGGAGCGAGAGGTGCTCGTCGCTGCCCCCGTCCCTACCGGCGGCGAAGGGGAGGATGAGGAGGCCGAGAGCGAAGCGCCGTTGGCTCCGGTGAGCAGTGTCCAGGTTGGCTCGAAGCGCGCTGCCGGGGATACCAGCAGGCCGGCGCCGAAGAAGTCGTGGCCCGCCGCGACGCGCGTCGAGGGATCGAGTTCCCGAGCCGCGGCGTCGAGTGTCGCCGCAGACTTGGGATATGGCACCGATCCGGAGGAGTTGACCGACGACGCTGCCCGCGTGGGGATTGCCGCGGCAACGGCTCCGCGCGTTGCCGAGAAGGTGGTGAATCTGGAGTCCGACGATGAAGACGTCGGCTTCTTCGGAATGCCATCCTTCGCGGCAGGCGTCGAGGGAACGATGGAGCCGGTCCCTCGGTCTCCCGGTATCATTTTCTCTTCCCATCACTCTTGCTTTGCTGGTTGTGGAAGTCCGACTGACTCTGTTGCTCTAGCGGAAGGCCTCCGTGTCGAAGAGACTTTCGAGGAGGAGCCTTCCGGAGGAGAAGTGGGGAAGGCCGACCCGGCGCCCAGTCATGGCCGGGGCAAGGGCTACTTCGGGAGGCCGCCCATCGAGCAGGCGGGAGACCCGAAGGAGTCTGAATGTCGCCTCGACTGGGACGACTTCGTGGATCGTCCGGAGGCCGCCGAAGTCCTTCGAGGGATCTACGACTTCAACGGGCTCGATGAGCTGGAGGGGGCAATGGAAGGAGTTGCTCCGGAGGACGCTGCCGCGGCCCTCTCTGGGCTGGCGATGAAGGTTTGTGCTCCTTGTTTCGCTTGGCGTCAATTATTGTGGCTGACTTGCTTTGCTTCGGCAGGCGGCGGTGCTGGCACGGCATCTGCAAGGGTCGCTCGAGGGCTTCGACGTTGCGCGGCTTCGGGCGCGTGCCGAGGTCGCGGAGGCGGACGCCAAGACCGCCAAGGTTAACCAGAAGGCGGCGGAGCAGGGGCGCGATGCTCTGGCATCGGAGCTAGAGAAGGCCTTGGCCGTGGTGAAGACTTCCTCCGATGCTTTGACGTCGGAGAAGGCGGTCTCCGAGAAGGCGCTGAAGGAGCTGGAGAGCCTGAAGATTTCCTTCGAGGCTTTGACCCGCGCGAAGGACGCCACCGAGAATGAGCTGTCGGAGGCTCGGACGCTGCTGAATGCCGCCAAGACGCAGAGGGAAGAAGAAGCTGCTGCGGCGTGGCAAGCACTTGGCGATTTCAACAGCCTGCTCGAAGGGCTGGGCGTCGAAGTGCAGCCAGTCAAGCATGCCGCCGACGACCTGGGAGGGAGCATCGGGCGCCTTGTGCGGTCCGTGAAGTTGGCCTCCCGGGCCATGAAGTCCTTCGGCACCTTCTGCGCCGAAACAGCATGGACTGCGGCCTTCGGCTCGCTCGCGCACGTGGGCTGCACTCACCTTCCCGCTGCCGCTTCTGCCTCGACACAGTTAGCGGAGATGGCGGCTGGGGATGGGAGCCGTTTTCGGCAGCTGGCCTCGCGGGTGAAGAACTTCGGAAACCAGCTCGGCTAGCACTTCTGGATGCCGGTGGGCGAGACACTGGCCCGCCAGTCTGCTCTCGCTGCTGCGGCATCCCGGAAGCTGAAGCCCGGAAGCAGCGCCTCTGCTCCCGCTCCGGCTCCGGCGGCCGCTTCCTCTGTGCTGACGCCTCCTTCGGGCGACATCCCAGCCGGGGCCGGTAGCGCTAGCACCTTAGTGGGTAGCGGGGGTGGAGGCTCGGTGGCGGCCCAGGGCAATGTCACGGAGGTTGACTCATCGGCCCAGCCTCCCCCCAGGTGTGAGTTCTTTGCTGGCTTCGCGCCATGCTTTTTTGGTGTACATAGATTGTACTAGGTGCCCTTCGGGCTTTGCAATGAACTTGGTTTTCGGGATGCTTATGTGCTTCCATTGCGACTTATAGGTTTCGGGTGGGGCCGAAGGCAATCATGCCTTAATGTGTCTTGACGTCGTTCCAGAAAGTATTCTGATTCCATCTGGGAGTCCTTCCGCTCCGGAGGGTCGCCCTTACTATGTAAGGGGCACGCAGTGGCGCCGTTGGCTTCGGGACAACCCGGGTGGGTCCTTCGGAGACTTCTTTCGGGACTTGCGCCTTCGAAACGCGCGGCTGATGGCGCAGGTACCGAAGGTCCCTTCCGAAGCTCTGCTTCAGAGGCGAATTCGTCGCGAAGCGCATCGTTTGGAGTTAGCGCTTAACCCTCCTCCTTATTGCTCCGAAGGTGGAGGTGGTTGACGTGTCAAGTGACGACGAAGACGCTGCCGCCGAGGTGGACTTGGAGCAATTGCAAAACGATGTTGCCTCTGCATCGACTCCGGCAGACTTCGCCTCGCTTCGGCGCACGCTGGCGCGAGCCCGGGAGGAAATAGCTAGGGCCGAGGCGTCATTAGGGATGCGCTCCGGGAGTGGGCTGTGAGGTGGGGCCTTCGGGCCCCGTGTCGAGGTGCCGTTTGGCCGGTATTGTAATCCATGTCGAGCTGTTCAGCTCGACGTATGTTGTAATGTAAGCTCTTTCGGGCGTATGATAATATTATTAGCGTCGTCCCTTGTTCCGTTTGAGTGGAACCAAAATTTATTCGTCGAGAGAAGCCTCGGAGGTGTTTAGTCGCTCCGCTTTCGGCGAGGAAATGAGCTCATTTCGAGCGTCGTCCCCCCTTTGCTCGTCGGGAGTGGAACGAAATTTGTTGACCGAGGATAGCCTCGGAGGTAGTCCGTCGCTCTACTTTCGGCGAGGAAGTGGGCTCGTTTCAAGCGTCGTCCCCCCTTTGCTCGTCGGGAGTGGATCGAGATTTGGTTGGCCGAGGATAGCCTCGAAGGTATTCCGTCGCTCTACTTTCGGCGAGGAAGTGAGCTCGTTTCGAGCGTCGTCCCCCCTTTGCTCGTCGGGAGTGGAACGAAAAGTCGTCGAAGTCGAGGATAGCCTCGAAGGTATTCCGTCGCTCTACTTTCGGCGAGGAAGTGAGCTCGTTTCGAGCGCCGTCCCCCCTTTGCTCGTCGGGAGTGGAACGAAAAGTCGTCGAAGTCGAGGATAGCCTCGAAGGTATTCCGTCGCTCTACTTTCGGCGAGGAAGTGAGCTCGTTTCGAGCGTCGTCCCCCCTTTGCTCGTCGGGAGTGGAACGAAAAGTCGTCGAAGTCGAGGATAGCCTCGAAGGTATTCCGTCGCTCTACTTTCGGCGAGGAAGTGAGCTCGTTTCGAGCGTCGTCCCCCCTTTTGCTCGTCGGGAGTGGACGACGGTTTGTTAAGTCGGAGGCGTCCCCCCATTGACTTAGTTTAGTTTCGTGCACGTTTTGCAGGGTCTTTAACGAATGCCCCACCTTCGACTGTTACCGATGGGAGTTTCGGTTTATCGTGTCGGCATCGATTTCCCCTTAGGGTTCGGAATCTAGGACTTATGTGTGCCTAGCTTCAGCCTGTTCCGGCGTTGTGCCTCCGGCTCCCGGCTGGATGTCTTCGTAATTGGGCACCGAAAGAGTTTCTCATTTCATTCAATGGTACCGATTACATGGCCCCTCGGGGAATGCAGCTAAGGGGATCATCGTCGCCCTACTGCCGAAAGGAAGAAGAACACACCGAAAATAAGGTACTGGTATCTTGTAGCGCGCAGGCTACGCGGCTTCGGAGGCCGGCGGATGCTAAGTCCTTAGACATAGTATCGGCGAAGGGCATCGGCGTTCCATGTCCTCGGAACCGGTGTCCCGTCGAGCTCCATCAGGTGAAATGCCCCCGGGCGAATTGAGTTGTAGATGATGAAAGGCCCTTCCCACTTGCTGTTAAGCTTGCCGACTGTTGACGGTCCTTAGAGCAAGAATTTTACCGTCAATTACCTTCATAAAAGAATTAAAATGAACACCAAACATAGTGGTAGGAGTTTATTACTAACCAATTTCACAAGTGTTGGTGAATTTGTGAGTGCAGCTGCATTTCATAGGAAACCGGGGAAAAGGAAGCATAAAAGGCCCACTCTGCAAACACCGAATTTCCCCGTCATAAGGAAATCTCCCCAAAAGCCCAATATCAAGGAGATATGAAGAAAGATCATCTCTTGGAGATCCTCAACAATGGCAAAGATATATGGATCCACCAAATCAACCCATACCATATTCCAGAGAGGACACCACTCCGAGAAATCAGCATCGGCAGCCAAGGATGACATACACCAAAAGGGATACAAACCTTATTCACCTTGGGTCAACACATTGAGATACATCATTAGAACCCAAAGGGAGACTCCTTGGCCAAAGCCCAAGAAAGATATCACTCCGGCAAGTCCACGGTCATCGCAGAAATCACCCGGGATGGAGAAAAGGCCAAAATACAGTCATCTGGACTCATCCTGGGCCATACACCGGGGAGAGGCCTTATGAGGACCCCATGGACCACTACACCAAGGCCCAAGGCCATAGGGGCCAAGGGGGGGTCGGCCGACCCCAAACCCTAGGTCGGCCGACCCGCTACAATGGCCTTTCTGGCCCATTTTTCTGTGGCGGTTCCCCACCGACGTACCAAGGTCGGTTCTGCCTGCAATCAATGCCACCGACCTAAGGAACCGCCTCAATTCCACCGCCTTTGGAGGCTATAAATAAAGGGGTACCCCCCTCCCCTCAAGACACACAAGAAGGAGAGCCTCATTCCACCCCAAGGGCCTAGAGCCCCTTGTACACTAGTAGAATAGGGAGAGAGTAGGGTAGGAGAGAAGGGTAGTCCTCCCCTTGTGAGGACCTTGCCCAAATCTTGTACCTTGGAGGATACTTATTCATAGTGAAGTGTTCTTCGTTCGTTCATCGTTCGTTCGTCGTTCGTTCATCGTTCATCGTTCGTTCGTCGTTCGTTCATCGTTCGTTCGTCGTTCATCTTCATTACAAGTGAGTATTCTTGATCTTCTATTGGATTGAATATTTCTATTCTAGTATAAGTTCTTCTTTTACTTGCTTGCATGATCATCGTTCCATTCAAGTAAGCATTTAGAGGCGGAATTTATCTTTAGTCTTGTGAACTAGAATAGGTCCGGCAGCTAGGATTTGATTGCCTTGTTGTCACGTGACCTTGGGACTGGCATAGGGACTTAATTGCTCTAGTGTCGCGTGTCCTAAGAGAGAGTCGCCGGTAGGTGGTGACAGCCCTACTTGCTTAATCCTCTCTGTTCTAGTGAATTGACTTCTTGGAATCGGTCTGGCAGCGAAGACTTAATTGCTTTGTTGTCACGCGACCCTAGGACTGGCCTAGGCACCTAATTGCCCTAGTGTCACGTGTTCTAGTAGGGGGGTTTGCCAGTAGGTGGTGACAGCCCTGCTGTGTTTACTCTTCCTTATTCCAGATAGAACTTCATCCATAGGGATCCTCTCTACCCATACCTACCATCCTTCTTTGTGTCCTTGGACCAGCTAGACTAGTAGATAATTCCACTCCGTTCCTTTGGGATAATATAAATAACGATACCCTTGAATACTCACGGGTGAAGTGCTACAACGGTATTCTCCGTGCGCTTGCGGATTTATTCGTGACGTAAGAAATACCAACAAGCATTTCTGGCGCCGTTGCCGGGGAACGGTTGTTGTTTTGTCTTCGAACCTAGTTGGTCCTCGTATTGTATCCTTTCAAAAAAAAAAATCTTTCTTTTGTTTTCCTTTCCATCATCAAGCTTCCACCATCTATCCTTCCTATCCTTTTCCCATCATTACCTATCCAATTAAAAGAAAATACCAAAAACATTTATCATGGAGCCAGAACCTACACTCGAATCATTTTCTGCTCCAAGGCGAGAGTTCTTTGAGCCACCACCATCTTCAAAACCAATTTCCTCATCTGGCTATCAACTCCACCCCGCCTTTATAACCATGGTACGAGAACGACCCTTCTCTGGACTTGACCATGAAAATCCGTATCACCATCTGCGAGAGTTCGAGCACTTGTGTTCATGCGTCATGATCCAAGGCATGTCACAAGAAACCGTAAAATGGAAGTTGTTTCCTTTCTCCCTTCAAGAGAGAGCGAAACAATGGTACATATTGGCTGTCGGAAGCACGTTCGGTGATTGGGAAAAGCTTCGAGATAAATTTTGCTTAGCCTTCTTTCCCTTATCCCGCGTCGTTGCTCTCCGTATGGAAGTTCTCCACTTTCGTCAGAACGAGAAGGAGTCTATAGGTGCGGCCTGGGCTAGGTTTTCCTTGCTAACTCTTTCCGGCCCAAACTTGTCTATTCCTGACCACATGTTATTGCAACACTTCTATATGGGTCTAGACAAGGACTCCGCCCTATACCTTGACATCACCGCTGGAGGGTCTTTTGCTACCAAAACCCCGACAGAAGGAAGAGCGCTCCTAGAACTTATCCAAGAAAACTCTTCCTATGTTGATGATCTGAAAATACCCCTCCAAGAGTCAAGCCATGAGGAGCCCTCAACATCCGAGTCAAACCTTACATCGATCACATCCCAAGATTCGCCTGTTGAGCCCTCTCCTGTACCAAGAACAATGAAGGAGGAAGAAGAAATTCAACCTCTTGAGTTCCCTTTATTCAAGGAAGATCTTTCTGATGATTATGGAAACACCTCGAACTACACTTGGGAAAAGATACCTCCTACTCCTCCCGATCCTCTCAAGGAACCATTTCTCAAGGAGGATATGAAGGCAAGTCTTGGGAAAACCTCTTTCGCTAGCACTACCACTCAAAATCCTTTGGCGAAACCTCATATCAATCATGAACCACATGAGTTCTCGGACAAATACAAGGAATATCTTGATAAACAATCTCAAAATCCTTCAAATTATACTTGGATCCCGAAGCCTACGGCACACCTTCCTCGTTTCGACCCTAACAACAAACCTTGGAAATCCTCTTCTGCCTGTCACCCAAAACATCGAATGGTGCAGCCCCCTGATCCAGAGCAGAATCCGCTTGAGGAAGTTAAGATTGTATCATCTTTTGTACCTATCAAGCCTGCTTTGTTTGAGGACACAGAGCTTTCCATCAAAAGAGAGGATGAGTTGGAAGAAACTTTTCACCTATCCAAAACCGTACGGCCTTCATCATCATTTCCTGAGCCTCTCCCCTCTATCCCTCCATACGCCGTTCTTGTTGGTGATCAAGAACCTCTTGATAAGAAAAACTTCCAGGCTATGGACATTCTTGAGGCGTCGACTCTAGTGTTTGAACAACATGAATCTTTGCATGAGCATAAGAGCTTCTTTCTTGAAAACCCACAAGATGCATGTTCATATGATCCTCCTCTAGAGTCAATGTTTGATTTTACCAGAACCGCGCTTAAGCTCTACAACCCCCTTAAGGCCTTCTTTTGCTATTTGTTCTTTAGGATGGTTGTAGATGCTTTTGTTTATCATAAATATTGCAAATATCGTGGTTGTATTTTGGCACTAACCTTGCAGACATTCTCCGGAGCCACATCATCAAACTAAATATGACGGAGAAAAGTCTTGCTCGTCAGACTTAAAATGACGATGCCCTTGCCGACAGGATAACCGGAAGTTATCTCTTTTGTTGCACTTCTTTACATGATAAAATTTAAAATAAAATAAAAAAATTCAATACAAAAAAAGAATTTATATGAATAAACTAGGCGCTTTTATTTCCCTTTTTAACATATAACGCGCCTTGAGTTATTTTGTCATATTCAATAAACTTAGGCTCACCGGTCTTTAACCCCGGTAAGTCCTTTTTATTTCCATATCCTTTTGTTTGTTTTGAATAAAAAAGGTCTAGGTACAAGAACAAGTGTGGGGGAGACCTCTCGTTCTTCATCAAGCACACACTCGAGACCTCCCACCAACACAATGCACAAACATCGCACCGTTGAAACACGCTATGGAGTGGAGTCATCGGGCACAAGAAAAGAAAGTTCGATCGTAACTTTGGTTTGATCTCCTATGGCCACTCTTGGTCTCCACTTCATCCAACGCGACGGTTTGCGCATTCTACCCTACTACTCTCTCTCCCTAACTCATGAGTTAGAATAATCTTATGATTCAATCACTAAAATTTAACTCAGTTTTAAACCAAGCATGATTTTCCCTCAACAACATGCTTCTTTCTGGTTGGCCTGCATACTCTTTATTCCTCGCATCATGCTCTGTTGCTTGTGAACACACCAATCTCTTAGGACCCCATGTTTATCTAAGTTGTTGGCGAATGTGATATGGTTGGATGAGAGGAATCTTGCTTCTTCTGTATTGAGTGCTTGGGAATTTATCTTGCAAAATTTAAAAATCCATAGCTTTGCACTCCTCAATGATCTTATATTCCCACCAGAGGCAAACATAATGATCACATTGAAAACCTCTACAAATGCTACTTGTTATTACTTTGAGCTTTGTCAAATTGTTGTGACCCTTATGAGATGCTTGTCATACTTTCACGATCAAGATCACGCACACATACACCACCACCACAGAACATGCTAAACTTCTACACTGGAAGTTAGCAACACCTTTTCCATCCACCCATCCACCAAAAATAAATACTCCATCACTTGTTGTTGATGTCTCTCTCTAAAATATCCTTGCAAAAGAGGCATGGCTATCGAAAAAAAAAAAAAGAAAAAGGTTGTTAAAAAAAAAAAGAAGAAGAAGTAGAGAGTACTCACGTGCATGATGAGCATGAATAAAAGAAATACATGCTCTAGCATGCTGAGTGTGAAAAAAAAAAGAAGAAAAAAAAATGGTGATAGCCATGCTCTCAAATGAAAATCAATCAAGAAAGAGACATCATCGCACATCAAGGGGTATCCATCTCATTCCATTCACCATCATATACACATATCCACACACATGCACATTCTTGATCAGATTGTATGACTTGTTTTCTCTTTGGATCCGCTCTTTGACATAGCAATATAAGTGATGCAAGTATGCTCCTTTCCATCCCTACCAAGCTCCACAAAAAGCCATTTGTAGATGTAGGATGAAAAGGGGCAACTCAAATGCCTTGGTGAGGAATCATACACACTGAGCGATCTGAGAGTATCATTCGAGGAGTACAAGCTATGTTTTATTTTGAAAATCTATCAAAAACCCAAGTTACTCAACAGGGGAGTAATGATGACTTGAATCAAGACCGTTCCATTCCTCAACCGCCCAAGATGACATGGTAGACACATCAAAGTTCACAGGTGCAGGTATGGCTTGGAATAACTGGTATGCTAGCATCATACCAAAGGGAGTTTTGTTCCACCTTAGTCCTTCAACTTTACTCGAGGACGAGCAAAGGCTAAGTGTGGGGGAGTTGTTGACGGTCCTTAGAGCAAGAATTTTACCGTCAATTACCTTCATAAAAGAATTAAAATGAACACCAAACATAGTGGTAGGAGTTTATTACTAACCAATTCCACAAGTGTTGGTGAATTTGTGAGTGCAGCTGCATTTCATAGGAAACCGGGGAAAAGGAAGCATAAAAGGCCCACTCTGCAAACACCGAATTTCCCCGTCATAAGGAAATCTCCCCAAAAGCCCAATATCAAGGAGATATGAAGAAAGATCATCTCTTGGAGATCCTCAACAATGGCAAAGATATATGGATCCACCAAATCAACCCATACCATATTCCAGAGAGGACACCACTCCGAGAAATCAGCATCGGCAGCCAAGGATGACATACACCAAAAGGGATACAAACCTTATTCACCTTGGGTCAACACATTGAGATACATCATTAGAACCCAAAGGGAGACTCCTTGGCCAAAGCCCAAGAAAGATATCACTCCGGCAAGTCCACGGTCATCGCAGAAATCACCCGGGATGGAGAAAAGGCCAAAATACAGTCATCTGGACTCATCCTGGGCCATACACCGGGGAGAGGCCTTATGAGGACCCCATGGACCACTACACCAAGGCCCAAGGCCATAGGGGCCAAGGGGGGTCGGCCGACCCCAAACCCTAGGTCGGCCGACCCGCTACAGTGGCCTTTCTGGCCCATTTTTCTGTGGCGGTTCCCCACCGACGTACCAAGGTCGGTTCTGCCTGCAATCAATGCCACCGACCTAAGGAACCGCCTCAATTCCACCGCCTTTGGAGGCTATAAATAAAGGGGTACCCCCCTCCCCTCAAGACACACAAGAAGGAGAGCCTCATTCCACCCCAAGGGCCTAGAGCCCCTTGTACACTAGTAGAATAGGGAGAGAGTAGGGTAGGAGAGAAGGGTAGTCCTCCCCTTGTGAGGACCTTGCCCAAATCTTGTACCTTGGAGGATACTTATTCATAGTGAAGTGTTCTTCGTTCGTTCATCGTTCGTTCGTCGTTCGTTCATCGTTCATCGTTCGTTCGTCGTTCGTTCATCGTTCGTTCGTCGTTCATCTTCATTACAAGTGAGTATTCTTGATCTTCTATTGGATTGAATATTTCTATTCTAGTATAAGTTCTTCTTTTACTTGCTTGCATGATCATCGTTCCATTCAAGTAAGCATTTAGAGGCGGAATTTATCTTTAGTCTTGTGAACTAGAATAGGTCCGGCAGCTAGGATTTGATTGCCTTGTTGTCACGTGACCTTGGGACTGGCATAGGGACTTAATTGCTCTAGTGTCGCGTGTCCTAAGAGAGAGTCGCCGGTAGGTGGTGACAGCCCTACTTGCTTAATCCTCTCTGTTCTAGTGAATTGACTTCTTGGAATCGGTCTGGCAGCGAAGACTTAATTGCTTTGTTGTCACGCGACCCTAGGACTGGCCTAGGCACCTAATTGCCCTAGTGTCACGTGTTCTAGTAGGGGGGTTTGCCAGTAGGTGGTGACAGCCCTGCTGTGTTTACTCTTCCTTATTCCAGATAGAACTTCATCCATAGGGATCCTCTCTACCCATACCTACCATCCTTCTTTGTGTCCTTGGACCAGCTAGACTAGTAGATAATTCCACTCCGTTCCTTTGGGATAATATAAATAACGATACCCTTGAATACTCACGGGTGAAGTGCTACAACGGTATTCTCCGTGCGCTTGCGGATTTATTCGTGACGTAAGAAATACCAACATCGACAGACGTCGGGTGGATATTTTGCTTCAGGACAAGGTCGCCCAGAATGAAGTGTCGGGGGTTGACCCTCTGGTTGTACGAGTTCTCCACCGAAGCCATGTATCGCTTCAGGTTGGCGACTGCTTGGAGTCTTGTTTCTTCGAGGAGGTCCTTGGACACGTCCTCGTCGTCGGCAGGCGGCGAAGTGGTGCGAAGTGAGCCGTTTTGCACTTCCTCCGGGGTAACTGCTTCGGCGCCGAAGAGGAGGCGGAACGGCGAGAAGCCCGTTGGCCTTGACTTAGTCGTGCGCAGCGACCACAGCACGTTGGGCAGTTGTTCGGCCCACTTGCCCTTCGGCAGGCCGAGGAGGCATTTTTTGATGCCGTCGAAGACGGTGCCGTTGGCTTTCTCCACCGCTCCGTTGGCTCGAGGGTGGATGACGGAGACGAAGCACTCCCGAACGCCGATGGAGAGGCAGTACTCTTTGAAGAGGTGGGACTCGAATTGGGAGCCATTGTCGACGGTGATGCGCATCGGCACACCGAAGCGGCAGACGATGTTCTTCCAGAAGAACTTGCGGACGGACCGCGCCGTGATCTTGGCGAGGGGCTCGGCTTCGATCCACTTGGAGAAGTACTCATAGGCCACCACCGCCCATTTGAGGTTGCCGGGAGCGGTGGGAAGGGGGCCGACGATGTCGATGCCCCATCGGGCGAGGGGCCAGACCGGAGGGATTGGCTGGAGCGGGGTGGCTGGGCGATGAGATTGCCTTCCCATCCACTGGCAGCTGGGACAGGTGCGGACGAGTTCTTCGGCGTCGCGGGCTGCAGTGGGCCAGTAGAAACCTTGCCGGAACGCCTTGGCGACGAGGGCCCGAGGTGCGAGGTGCGATGAGCACAGGCCTTCGTGGATGTCGCGGAGGAGCGCTTTGCCTTCGTCGAACGAAAGGCAGCGCAGGAGTGGCTCCGAAACACCTTTCTTGTAGAGCATGTTGTTGAAGATGACGTAGCTTCTGGTGCGCAGCTTGACCCTTTTTTCTTCGACCGGATCATCGGCACAGTAGCGCCCTTCGAGCTGTGCTCGGATCGGGGCGCGCCAGTCTTCACCACTCAGGATCATGACCGACCCCGGCTTCTTCGGAGCGAAGGATGCTTCCGATAACACCTCATGGAAGGCGTCGGGAGGCACCGGGAGCTGATTTGCGGCTGCCTTTGCAAGGGCGTCGGCCTCCTGATTGTGTATCCTCGAGATGCTTTTCACGTCGAAACCGGAGAAGTGCTTCTCCATGCTCCGGACGATCTTGAGGTAGCTTGCCATCTCCGGGTCTCGGGCCATGTACTCCTTTGAGACTTGCTCGGCGATGAGCTTGGAGTCGGTGTAGACGGTGACCCTCCGGGCTCCGAGGGCTCGAAGCTGCCGGAGCCCGAGGAGGACACCCTCGTATTCCGCTGCGTTATTTGTCGTTGGAAACGCGAGCGAAGCCGAGTACCGAAGCTTCTGGTTGCTTGGAGAGGTGATGACGGCAGCACATCCTGCCCCGGAGGAGCCCCAAGCCCCATCAACATGTACTGTCCAGAGCGGCTCTTGAGGCATCGTCTCCGGGATCGTAGCGGGTGTCCACTCGGCGATGAAGTCGGTGATGATACCGGACTTGATGGCTTTACGAGCCACGAACTTGATGTCGAAGGCTGCTAGCTCGATGGCCCACTTGGCCATGGTGTCGGGACGCGTTCCTGTTGCCGAGGACGTCCTTCAGTGGGAATGAGGTGGGCACCGTGATCTCGTGGCCTTCGAAGTACCGGCGCAGCTTCCGTGATGCCATCAGCACGGCAAGCGCCAGCTTGGTGACGACGTTGTAGTTGAGGCGTGCTCCGGAGAGGGCTTCCGACACGTAGTATATGGGCTGCTGCACCAGCTTATCGCCGACAAGGACTTCATGCACGAGGACCGCGCTGATTGCTGCCGGAGCGGCCGACACGTACAGTAGAAGTGGCGCCTTCGGAGGTGGAGGGCGAAGCGTGGTCGCCTTGACCAGGTAGGACTTGATCTCTTCGAATGCTTTATCTTGCTCGTCCCCCCAGCGCATCGGGCCGGAGCCCCGAAGGCATTGGTAGAAGGGGAGGCACTTCTCTGCAGCGCGGGAAATGAACCTCCCGAGAGCCGCGAGTCTGCCGGTGAAGCGTTGTAGCTCCTTGGTGGTCTTGGGCGGCTCCATGTCGGTGATGGCCTTGATCTTCTCCGGGTTCGGGTCGATGCCTCGCTTCGAAACGAGGAAGCCGAGGAGCTTGCCGGCGCGCACGCCGAAGGTGCACTTCGCCGGGTTCAGCTTGAAGCCCACCTTGCGCAGGTTGACGAAGGTTTCGGCCAAGTCGCCGAGGTGGCCTGCGTCGGTGGTACTTTTGATGACGACGTCGTCGATGTAGGCGGCGGCGTTTCGGTTGAGCTGGTCCCCGAGGGTCTTCTGTATTGCCCTGGAGAAGGTTGCTCCGGCATTCTTGAGGCCGAAGGGCATGCGGACGTAGCAGTAGGTCCCATCGTCCGTCTTGAACGCCGTCTTCTCTTCGTCTTCGGGGGCCATCCATATTTGGTGGTACCCGGAGTAGGCGTCGAGGAAACTCATGAGCTCGCATCCGGCCGTGGAGTCGACCAGCTCGTCGATACGAGCCAAGGGGAAGTCGTCTTTCGGGCATGCCTTGTTGAGGGTGGTGTAGTCGATACACATCCTCCACTGGCCGGTGTGTTTCTTGACGAGGACCGGGTTCGCGAGCCAGGTGGACTTGTTCACCTCCCGGATGACTTGCGCATCCTTAAGTTTCTGGATCTCCGCCCGAAGCGCCACTTTATTTTCCTCTGACCACTCCCTCTTTCTTTGCTTGATGGGAGTCACTTCGGGTCGATGTCGAGCTTGTGCTCGATGATGCTGCGGTCCGCTCCGGAGAGCTCGCTGGTTGACCACGCGAAGACGTCTTTGTTGTTCCGGAGGAGGTCGATGATGCTTGCTTCCAGTTCCGGCGGGAGCCCCTCGCCGACGAGGACGGCTTGGTCGGGGCGATCGGGAGATAAGACCACGCTCTTGACCTCACCGTCGACGCGCGCCTTCGGTGTGCCGGCCGGAGGTGTCGGTGTGGCCGCTTCGACCGTTTCGAGTTTCGGCTCGCGTCGGAGCGGGTGCACTTGCTTCTGGCCAGGCGTTTGGCCATGCTCGATGCGGCGGGCGGCGAGTTGATCACCGTAAACAGTGATGACGCCGTTCGGAGCCGGAAGCTTCATGCAGAGGTAGCCGTGGTGGGTGACTGCGTTGAATGCGTTGATGAGCCCCCTGCCGAAGATGGCGTTGTAGGCGTAGGGCATGTCGACGACGTCGAAGGGGATCAGCTCGGTGCGGTGTCCCGCGGGCCCGGAGAAGGAAACTGCGATCTTCACGCTCAGATCGGGGGATGCCCAGTTGGTTGACGAGGCCGACATCTCCCCCGAAGCCGACGAGGGGGCTGTCGGAGGCCCGTAACTCAGATCGGGGGATGCCCAGTTGGTTGAAGGCGTCGATGAAGATGACATCAGCGGAGCTGCCGCCATCAATAAGCACGCGACGGACCTCCGTCCCGCGCATGTTGGCGTTGATCACGAAGGCGTCCTTGTGCGGGTACTCCATCGGGCGAAGGTCGGCCTGAGTGAAGGTGATCGGTACGTGCGACCAGCGGCATTGGGCCAATGGCGGGTGGGCGGCCACGTGGTTGACCCTTCGCACGTAGTCGCGACGCTGCCTCTTCGAGGCGTATGGCTGGTTGGAGCCTCCGGTGATGGCCAGGATGACGTTGACTGGTTGGGTGATGGTCCGGAGGCGGGGGCAAGGCCTCGCCCGCTCCGGAAGCCCCATGTATGATGTTGACTCCTCGCGCGGCGTCGGCGTCGCGGCGCTCCCTCGCCTCGCGCAAGGCGGCGATTTGGGGGCACTGCTTCGATGTGTGGCCCTGATTGATGCCATGCACCTCGCAGTATGGGTCGCGAGAGCTTCGGTTGTTGTATCGGCGACCGTTGTCGGAGAGCCGCGAGTTGTTTCGCGAGCCACCGGAACGATTGTCCGTCCTCTGCGGGCTCCGGCTTCGGGAGTTGTCGATGTTGTTGACCTCTCGACGCTGGGAGCGGTGGGCTCGGCGGTCATCCGGGGGGTCGTCGCTTCGGTCGCTGTGACGCTTCCCCCGGTCGTTCTTCTTTTGGCTTGCTCGCGCCTCCTTCTCGCGCCGGAAGTCTTCGTCGGCACGTGCATGTGCCTCCAGGATTTGCAACAGGTGGGTGCAGGTCTTCGGCTCGGTCCTTCGGATCTCGGACCTCGCCGGGCACAGGCTCATGCCCTTGGTGACGGCTTCGATGATGATCGAATCTGGTACTCCCTCCACCTGGCACTTGAGGTGGATGAAGCGCCGGGTGTAGTCTTGCAGTGACTCGCTGTTGGCGGTCGTTAAACCATGTTTTGACCGCCACCCTACCGGTAAATAAATGCATGTCACCAAGATTCTATGCATAGTAGATAGAATTAATGCTACTCCACAAGTTTTGGTGAATATTTGGGTGCAGGAGGCAATTATGAAGAAAAGTGGGCCAAGCCGGCAGAAAACACAGGCCGGCCGGCCCCACATGGTAGCCACAGGCCTTGGCCTTCCTCCAGTGGGCTGGAAACAGGCCCAAACCGCATAATCAAAAGCCCAGCCTGGAGAAATCAACCGACGTTCTAGAAGGTGGGCTGTTTGGGCCTCAACTTGGCCCTCACTCCTCTTCTGCCGCCCCCACGAAGCCACCGACTGGACAACCGACATCAGGAGAGCATCAGGACCGTCCAGGGCGAAGGCGGTGGCCAACCGGCACAATGGGCGGCCGGCCGGCCCCCCTACTTGGCCGGCCGGCCTACCTTGGCGGCCCCGCCACTCCAGCTTTCGCTATAAAATCCCTCAGGTCCTGAGGAGGCTATAAATACCCCCGGCTACCTCAGAAGCAACTCGCACCTCAGTACATCATGGAAGAACACTCCACTTGTGTAGAGTAGGATTAGTATTTTAGTTATGGGAGTTAGAGTAGAAGTGAGAGCTTCGCTCGGAGCTCCGGAGTTCTCTTCGGAGTTTGGGTAAAGTTCTCTTGTATCTTTTCTTTTATTAGATTTTCTTTAATATAATTATTTTCTTATTTATTTAATTTAGTTTTCCTTTTAGTTTATATTTATTTATTTAAGTAATTATTATAGAGAAATTCTTGTGTTGGATCCACGTCTGTGTATGGTAGATACGAATGAGTTGTTTGCTTGAGGACTGGCAGTAGGGACATAATTGCCTTATTGTCACGTGTCCCGCACAATTTATTTGGATTTATTGTTCATGGATGGCTTGCTCTTTGGCCAAGAGTAAGTTACTAGGATAGTTGTAAGCAAGGTGCTTGGAATTGTTCTAGCGTGTTTTGCCCTCAACCCCACGGGATGATGTGGTAGCCGCGAGTGTAGGTGACAGCTACACCGGTCTCTGTAGTCCACCACGTTCGGGTCGAGTGTGTAGGGGCCTAGACGCGGTCCGTTGACCGGATACGTTGAACCTAGTTCTCGGGTTGCGTGTCTTGGCGGCGGCCGTGCCCCTGATGCACTTGAATGTATCTGTAATGAAAGCTTAAGTAAATAATGGTAGACTATCGTGAAACTAAATGCTAACCCCTAGGCTGACTGATACCTTCTTCTCGTTGTCCTCCCAAACTAAATGCTAACTCCTTGTTATCTATATCAATGGATGTTCTCCTGAGTGCCACACATATCAAACATCTGTCCCCCTGCTTTGGTCTAGTTTGCAAGTTATAAATAATAGATGTTTCTTTGTTAATTCATGATATTCTTAGCCCTGCTTCCCTGTGGAAAAATATAAATACGATAACCTTGGAATACTCCCGGGTGAAATGCTACAATGGTGTTCCGTGCGCTTGCGGAAATTGAATTTAATCTTTTTGCGTAAGAAACGCCAACAAGCATTTCTGGCGCCGTTGCCGGGGAAGCAATGGTTTAAGATAACTATGATTGACATTGATTATCTGTTATGTTAATTTGCTACTAGCCTAAGCATTCGCCTGCATTTTGTTTGAGCATATCATCATCACATTTGCATTGTTTTCTTTTCTATCCATCTGCATATTTAATTCCCCTCCACCCCACCCCGCGGCAAAAAAAAAAAAAAAAAAAAGACCCGAGTGCCCAATCATAGGCCTCGGGCTTTCAAAAATAAAAAAAAATAATAGAAAAAAAAAAAACCGAGCGCCCAATCATAGACGTGGGATTTTTTTTTTCGAGTGCCCAATCATAGGCCTCGGACTTCAAAAAAAAAAACTTAAAAAAAAAAAGAGAACCCGAGTGCCCAATCATTGTCCAGGGATTTTGCAAGAAAGGTTGGATTTTTTATGACAGGAGAAAGGAAACATATGTGGCGGATCCAAGATATTCAATGCAGAAATCTAAAAGCTTAGCCTTGCATTCGATTGCAAAGGCTAAGCTTGGGGAGGAACCGCCAGGTAAGCATACGCAATTATTCCTTGTTCTTGTCATATATCCTCTCCTTTCATAATAAAAAAAAATAAATAAATAATGCTGCCTGAATGATTCTTTGCCTTATCAATGCGAAGTACATTGAGTTGCTCTTTGATGAAAATATACTGCAATTTTGACCATACCCGTGCTCTCGAATTTCTTTTGATGATGTGGGTTGTGGTTAAATTGTTAGTCATAAATCAATCGCCTGCGTCTCTTTCTGTTGGTTGGGTGAAGATCACTTCTGTGCCTCTGTTCTCCATTGAGATTATGCCCGGTGGCCGTTCAACCAACGGAAAAAATACATGCCTCTATGATGCTTTAATGACAGAAGGAGAGTATCGTTCCTCTGCTCTCCTCGCACAATTGATCGAATTAGACGTGGTGTCTAGGTTGATTAATGGAACTATAGAGATACGTGCAATGTAGACGAATGGTTTTGTACTAACCAATGCAGGATCTTTATGAGAGCAATCAAAAGTCCATCAGGCAACAAGAATGGCACACAATTCAAGAAGAAACCAACAAGGCGGACCTAGTACCTTCAAATGAAGATTTAATCGCTTAGCTTTGCACATGGTTGTAAGAGCTAAGCTTGGGAAGGGACCGCCAGGTAAGTACTTCCATATGATACTATACTCTTCTTGAATTGTGTCCTTTTCTTAAAAATAAATAAATAAATAAATAAACATATCAGGTTCTCGGAAAAGCCCAATAGGGGCTAGCCACCTGTATCACCCTCATTCTTTTTGCAGACACAAGAAGAATGGAGGAAGCGGCCTATTCAAGCTTAAGTCTTGCAAAGACTCAAGCTTGGAGAGGACCCCCAGGTAAGTATTTCTAAACTTTCCTTCAATAAATAAACTCCCTGTTTCGAATAAATGCTAGAATCTTGGTGTTATGCTACGCATAAGGGAAATGATGATCGAGTTACAAATTAGCTTCCCATGTATCGTATAGATGCAACCTCTACTCCTGACATATGTGTTATTTTTATTTGAGCATGATCACATCTTGAGTCTTGCTTATTTCCGTGGGTTGCATTTGTTACACCAAGTCTGAGCATTGTGGATTGTGATATGGCATGATTAGGACTTGTTGCAATTTCTTAGTATGGTTTCATCCAGAGATGTTTTTCTTGAATTGCTGCAAGTACCTAAAACCCATCAGTTTTGGCACACTTCTCTTAGTGTGAGGATTTATTTACCTACCAGAGCCATATCATAATATTCGAAACAGCCCCACTCACAGCCAATTGTTTATGTATTGAGTTTTGTTAAGGTTTGATGTACTCTTGAAACTAAGCACCCCTAATTTTGGTCATAATTCCTTCGCGTGTGTTTTCGAAAATTTCTCTCCACCAAATAAAAAGGGGAATGTTTGGATAAATCAACCAAACATTTTTCAGAGTTTGCAAAAATTTTGGTCCATCCAGAAAGCTCAAGAATATTTCAAAATGTTTCCTTTTGAACCATGCAAAATTTATGACCCCTTGCACCATGGAGTTAAAAAAAAAAACTCCATGGTTGCATGACAAAAGTCAATGGCCATTTGGTTCCTATCATAAACATCTTGAGCAAAATAAAGGACCAATGTTTTTCAAAACCCCCCTCCACAAGTGTGAGTCCATTTTCTCCCCCTCCATCACATCATTTCTTATGACCAAAATAAATGGAGTTGCTATGTTGATTGAGACTCATTCTTTAGCTTTACAATATATGCATGACATTTGTGCATTCCTTACCAAGCTCCACATACAAAGCCTCATTTGGAAGAAGGTAGGATGAGTGAAGCTTGTAGGAATAGACTCACATTGGTAGAGAGAAGTGCCTGCCAAAACGAAGGAAAATTTTTGCACCTTACCTTGCAGCACATAAAAACTCTGGATGCATACCTGCTAGAATTAATTACTTGTCCAAAAGTGTCGTTCTAGTCTTCAATGCTGCATGACAAGGTGTATCATATAAGCCCCACGATTTTTTGCAACACTCATGAATATTTTGTGCTCTCGTAAACTTACCACTGTTTAGGGAGTATGTTGTTGCATCTTTATTACCCATGGGGTGCTTCTTTGTAACTCCTGATCCGCCGGTACCCTGAGTTGAGTTTGCTCGGGACGAGAAAAGTTTAAGCTTGGGGAGGTTGTTGGCGGTCGTTAAACCATGTTTTGACCGCCACCCTATCGGTAAATAAATGCATGTCACCAAGATTCTGTGCATAGTAGATAGGATTAATGCTACTCCACAAGTTTTGGTGAATATTTGGGTGCAGGAGGCAATTATGAAGAAAAGTGGGCCAAGCCGGCAGAAAACACAGGCCGACCGGCCCCACCATAGGCCGGCCGGCCCCACATGGTAGCCACAGGCCTTGGCCTTCCTCCAGTGGGCTGGAAACAGGCCCAAACCGCAGAATCAAAAGCCCAGCCTGGAGAAATCAACCGACGTTCTAGAAGGTGGGCTGTTTGGGCCTCAACTTGGCCCTCACTCCTCTTCTGCCGCCCCCACGAAGCCACCGACTGGACAACCGACATCAGGAGAGCATCAGGACCGTCCAGGGCGAAGGCGGTGGCCAACCGGCACAATGGGCGGCCGGCCGGCCCCCCTACTTGGCCGGCCGGCCTACCTTGGCGGCCCCGCCACTCCATCTTTCGCTATAAAATCCCTCAGGTCTTGAGGAGGCTATAAATACCCCCGGCTACCTCAGAAGCAACTCGCACCTCAGTACATCATGGAAGAACACTCCACTTGTGTAGAGTAGGATTAGTATTTTAGTTATGGGAGTTAGAGTAGAAGTGAGAGCTTCGCTCGGAGCTCCGGAGTTCTCTTCGGAGTTTGGGTAAAGTTCTCTTGTATCTTTTCTTTTATTAGATTTTCTTTAATATAATTATTTTCTTATTTATTTAATTTAGTTTTCCTTTTAGTTTATATTTATTTATTTAAGTAATTATCATAGAGAAATTCTTGTGTTGGATCCACGTCTGTGTATGGTAGATACGAATGAGTTGTTTGCTTGAGGACTGGCAGTAGGGACATAATTGCCTTATTGTCACGTGTCCCGCACAATTTATTTGGATTTATTGTTCATGGATGGCTTGCTCTTTGGCCAAGAGTAAGTTACTAGGATAGTTGTAAGCAAGGTGCTTGGAATTGTTCTAGCGTGTTTTGCCCTCAACCCCACGGGATGATGTGGTAGCCGCGAGTGTAGGTGACAGCTACACCGGTCTCTGTAGTCCACCACGTTCGGGTCGAGTGTGTAGGGGCCTAGACGCGGTCCGTTGACCGGATACGTTGAACCTAGTTCTCGGGTTGCGTGTCTTGGCGGCGGCCGTGCCCCTGATGCACTTGAATGTATCTGTAATGAAAGCTTAAGTAAATAATGGTAGACTATCGTGAAACTAAATGCTAACCCCTAGGCTGACTGATACCTTCTTCTCGTTGTCCTCCCAAACTAAATGCTAACTCCTTGTTATCTATATCAATGGATGTTCTCCTGAGTGCCACACATATCAAACATCTGTCCCCCTGCTTTGGTCTAGTTTGCAAGTTATAAATAATAGATGTTTCTTTGTTAATTCATGATATTCTTAGCCCTGCTTCCCTGTGGAAAAATATAAATACGATAACCTTGGAATACTCCCGGGTGAAATGCTACAATGGTGTTCCGTGCGCTTGCGGAAATTGAATTTAATCTTTTTGCGTAAGAAACGCCAACACTCGCCGTCCTTCTGCTTGCACGCCTGAAGGTCTGCCGCCGTGACCTTCGCGGCGTAATTGCCTTGGAAGTGGATCTGGTGCTGGTCCCGAAGCTGCTCCCATGAGTAGATGCTGTTCGCCGGTAGCTTGATGTACCATGTCTTGGCGATCCCGCTTGAAGCGAGGACGAAGGCCTTGGCCTTGATGTCGTCGTCGCCTCCTGCCGACTCGATGGCGGTCTCGTAGCTGATGAAGAACTCTCGGGGGTCGGAGGTGCCGTCGAAGGTTGGCAGCTTCGCCGAGATGAACTTCCGGGGCCACGCCACTGATTGTAGACGCGCGGAGAGCGGCTGGTTTGTGTCGGAGGAGCTTGCAGGACGCTTGCTTCCGCTGGAGTGGGTGTGCCTCTCGTCACGCTCTTGGCGATGTTCCGGCGTCTCGGCCTCCCGGCGACCGGTGCGTCGGAGGGTGTTCAGCTGCGCTTGGAGGTGAACCTGCTGTCGACGAGCAGCTTCGGCTCGAAGGCGGTACGTTTCCTCGTCTCGATCAAAGTTCTCGAGGGCCCGCTGCCTCAGCAGCCGTTCGTCGGCTTCGCGAGCTTCGCGGTTGTACGCCTCCTGGAGCTCCGCCAGACGCTGCTCCTCGGCCACGGCTTCGGCGAGCCCCCTCTGGCTCCGTGCTTCGGCTTCGGCGTTCCTGCGAGGTGGTTCCATCGTTTCGTCGCGGCGTTCGATTTCGCCTGTGTCGATGTTTTCTTCTTCGTCTTCGGAGGAGCCTTCGGCGCCTTCGGCCACTTCCTCCACCGCTGGAAGGTTGGCGTTGGTTGCGTTGTTCTCCGAAGGTGGCACCACGGGGGCCGAAGCCGAAGGTAGCGTCGATGCGGAAGGAAGTGTCGAGCCGACGGGGAAGGTGCGGATGACCGTCAGCGGGTTGACGCCTTCGTCCGAAGCCGCGGACCTGGTCTTCCGGGTGCCTCCTGCCGGAAGGTCAGTTTTTGATTTTTCAGCCCTCTTAGTCATCTCGTTGTGGCTTCTGGTTCGATCCCCACGGACGGCGCCAACTGTTGTGGTTACAAGCCCACAATAGTAGAAGAGGGATCCTCCAAGGGTCTACCACAAGTGAGGGACCCCTAGGAAGGACTAGGAAGGGACCAAACAAGAGCCAAGAGAGATAGGTAATTAAGAGCTTGTATTCAATGCCTTGCCTTGAGGGTGGTAGGGGGGTATTTATAGGCTGATACACCCCTACAACCCTAGAATTAGAAGTACCATATTGCCCTTCCTCCAGGGCATTATGGTCATTTCCTTATTACAAGGTGAGATTCCCTAACCCTAGTGGGCCAGAGGCCATCATACATGGGCCTATCCTATAATATATATCATCTTGGGCCTTGATGGGCTTCGTAGCAGGCCAGGCCTTTGGGCCAGGGGGAGGGGACACAGTGGGCCTCCCCCAACAGCTGGCAGCCTGTATGCTGCAGTGCTGGTGAGTGACAAAGAGCTTATCAGCTCCACCAGTCCGCAGTCTGCTCCTCAGTCCAGCTGCTATCCTCTGCTGAAGCAAGGTCCAGAAGCGACCTCCTGCCTGTGGGTCCCTCCTGGCAGGTACCCAAGCCTCCTCACTGACTCTCCTAAACTTCTTGAGGACGGGGCCTGGCAGCCTGAGAGCGTCCTCAGCAAGTACGTTGTTGGTATTTCTTACGACCACAGATAAATCCACAAGCGCACGGAGAATACCGCTGTAGCACTTCACCTAGGAGTATTCCAAGGTATCGAAAATCCACAGGGAACGTGTGTGTTTATCTTCTAACAGGCTCGTCCAAGGACAACAAGAAGTATATGATAGGCTTGGGTAGAGAGGATTCCTATGGATAAAGCTCCTAGATCGAGTAAGATATGGTTTCGCTTTTACTTCCTTACTTCGGGCACCGGCTTACCCCTAGTCTGCCAGGTGACTCCGGTCTACAGCTCTACAACGTACCCGAACGTGGAGGGCTACCGAGGGCGGAAAGGGCTGTCACCACCTACCACCTATCTCTACTATCCGTGGAGCACGCGGCAAACAAAGGTAACCTCTAGTCTAGACACCACGTCTACACTATCGATTACTACCTTAATCTCGGATCCAACAAAGACTAAGGCACTCTAAACAGAGCGATGATCCTGTAAGCAAGTAAAGGAAATAACTTACTCAAAAAGGAAACTAAATTACCATAAAAGAATCACGAAGTCTTACTTAAAAAAGGCAGGACTCCGTCGAGGTACAAGCTGGAGAAGAACGCCGACAAGCCCGGCGCTTCCCCGAACTACTCTCACTCTCTCCCTATTTTCTAAGCACTATGGAGGCAGCGCTTCGCCTTTGGAATGGAACTACTCACTTCTTCTTCTTGTGTGTCTTGAACCGTAAGCGCTACCCCCTATTTATACCCAAATATGAGAAGGGGGGTTTATGTAGAGCGAGTGAGAGGCGGTTGGAGTGATTTGGCCGCCAAGCTTGGCCGGCCGGCCTAGGGGGGTGGCCGGCCGGCCCTCCGATGTGGCGGTTGCCACCGTCTTCTGCGTGTACGTCTCAGATTGCTTCCCCATGACAGTTGTACAGTCGGTTGTTGTCTGGAGGCGGCAGAACTGGAGTAAGGGCCAAGTTTAGGCCCAATTGGCCCACCTTCTAGAACGTCGGCTGAAAACTCCAACTTGGGCTTTAGTTTCAATGTGTTTGGCCTGTTTACCGCCCACTGGAGGAATGCTGAGGCTTTTGGAAGCAAAGGGGGGCCGGCCGGCCTGGGGGGGTGGCCGGCCGGCCTGTGTTTTGTCCAACACAGGTCCAATTCCTCCAGGATATTGTTCCTGCAATCAAATATCACCAAAACTCGTGGAAAGGCATTAGTTTATAAAATATTCCTATTCTATGTGTTTTATATGCCCTTTTATATTGATCGATTGGCGGTAAAAGTTGTTCAATAAGGACCGCCAACAAACCCCCCCACACTTAGCTCTTTGCTCGTCCCGAGCAAAGGTTAAGAACCAGTGTGGAATAACACCTTCCCTTGGCATGATGCGAGCATACAAGTCATTCCATGCCATACCTGCAGCTGTGAACTTTATGGTGTCTACCATGTTGTCTTGGGTGATTGATGAGTGGAACTGTCTTGATTCAAGTCACCTTCACTTCTTCTGTTGAGTAACTCGGGTTTTTGATATAATTTCAAAAGTAAAAACATAGCTGTGCTCCTCAAATGATTTGTCTCTCGAATCACTCAGGGTGTATGAATCCTCACAAAGGCATTGAATTTGCCTCTTTTCATCCTACATCTAAATTGGTTGATGTGGAGCTCAGGTAGGGATGAACAAGGAGCAAACTTGTACGACTTATGTTGCAAAGTCAAAAACCGGATCCATGAAGAAAACAAATCATATCATCATGATCAAGAATGTGCATGTGTGTGGAAATGTGACTAAAGAAATGGAAACTCCTTGTTGAAAAGATCTCTCTTTTTTTTTTATTGAAATTGAGAACATGGCTATCTCTCTTTTTGTTTTTTTTTTTGGCATAGCCATGTCTCTTTTGCAAGAGAGATATTTGAGAGAGATCAACAACCACATGATGGAGTATTTATTTTTATGGAATGATGAAGGTGATGTTGCTAACTTCCAGTGTAGAAATTTAGCATAAGGAGGTGGTGTGTGTACGTGATTCTTGATCAAAACAATATGAAAGGTATTCTTACTAGGGTCACAACAATTTGACAAAGCTCAAAGTAGTAGCAAGCAGCATATGTGTAGAGTTTTGCATTATGTTCAACATATGGCTCTGGTAGGATATTTGAATCATTGAGGAGCATTGCTATAAAGTTTTTTTTTTAAGGTAAAATTTCCCGAGTACTTAAAACAGTTGAAGCAAAGATTTCTTTTATCTAACCATATCACACTCATCAATTACTTAGATAACATGTTTTCCTAAAAGAAATGTGTTCACAAGCAACGAGGTATAAAAGCTAGGAATAAAGAGCATGCAAGCCAACCAATGGAAAGTATTAAGGTTTATTTTTACTCATGAGTTAAACTTTAGCAATTATTTTCAACTTTGATCAGTTTTAACTCACAAATAGGGGAGGTTGAGAGATGAGATGCGCAAACCAGTTGATGACGCAGAGACTGACGATGCCTGAAGTGTTGCGCATTGTGTTGGTGAGGAGTCCCATTTGTTTGTGCGATGTGAATCTCGAAGGACCTCCCCCCACACTTATTTTGTACCTGCATTTTTATTCAAAACAAACAACAAGGTGGAAACAAAAGAGACTCGACCGGGGTAACGACCGGTGAGCTGCAAATTTTATTCAATCAAACAAAAGAGCCTAAATTAATTTTTTTATAACTTTTTATTTTATTTAACAGGAGCACTAAAAACACGATAAGAGGCTATGAAAGATTAAAATCAATTAATTCTATCACATCTACCTCTTCATCTAGATTTTTATCTGGTTCTAGGAAAACTTTTAAGCATTGGCCATTTACCTTAAAAAGGTTACCTCCGTTGTCTTGGAGTGTGATTGCTCCGTGTGATGAAGTTTCAATGACGGTGAATGGTCCATCCCATTTACTCTGAAGTTTTCCATGTCCGAAAAGCTTGACTTTGGAGTTGAAGAGTAACACCTTATCCCCAGGTTTGAACTCTTTTACATTGATCCGTTTATCATGCCATCTCTTAGTTCTTTCCTTGTAGATCCTGGCACTATGATAGGCTTTTTCTCTCCATTCCTCCAGCTCGGATAATTGCATTTTCCGATGTTCTCCTGCCATCTTGGAATCCATGTTCCATTTCCGAATGGCCCAGTGTGCCCTATGTTCCAACTCGACAGGTAGGTGACATGTTTTTCCATAGACGAGTTGGTAGGGTGACATGCCGATGGGTGTCTTGTATGCAGTCCTGTATGCCCAAAGTGCATCGGGTAGTTTTAGTTTCCATCCCTTCCCCATTTCATCCACGGTTTTCTGCAAGATATTCTTTATTTGCTTGTTTGAAGTTTCCGCTTGTCCACTAGTCTGGGGATGGTAGGGAGTTGCAATGTTGTGTTCTGCTCCAAGCTCCTTTAAGAATTTTCGGAAGGTCTTATCAATGAAATGAGACCCTCCGTCACTTATTACCATTCTAGGCGTTCCAAAACGAGGAAAGATGATCTCGTGAAACATCCTGCGGGCATGTTTGGCATCTGCAGCTCGGCATGGCATTGCTTCTACCCACTTGGACACATAGTCGACGGCAACCAAGATGTACTTACAATCATAGGACTTGGGGAATGGTCCCATGAAGTCGATGCCCCAAACATCAAATAATTCCACTTGAAGATTGTATGTCAAGGGCATTGCGTCACGAGAAGTAATGCCTCCAACTCTTTGGCACCTTGAGCATCTTCGAATGAATTCTTTGGTGTCTTCATACATTGTCGGCCAGAAGAATCCACTCTGCCATATCTTGGCATGTGTGCGGTATGTACCATAATGTCCTCCATATGGACCTGCATGGCATTTTTCAATAATCTTGGTGCCTTCGACTGTCGGCACACACCTTCTCAGTAATCCGTCAGCACAGACTCTGTAAAGGTATGGCTCATCCCATAGGTGACGACGACTCTCCTGAATGAGCTTCCTTTTGTTCTCCCCCGGTGGCACATAACCTGCAACCATAAAGTTCACAATATCTGCATACCAGGGGTTGGAGTCCGTCACCTTCAGCAGCATGTCATCCCGTAGGAAGTCATTTATCGGTAGTTCCTGCATGTTAGTGACTTGCAAACGCGACAAATGATCTTCTACGGAATTTTCTACTCCTTTCTTATCTTTAATTTCAAGATCAAACTCTTGGAGTAGAAGGATCCATCTTATGAGACGGGGTTTAGCATCTTTCTTAGAGAGCAGGTATTTCAAAGCAGCATGATCGGTATAAACAACAACCTTGGCTCCTACTAAGTAAGATCTAAACTTATTGATAGCAAAAACAATGGCTAGGAGTTCTTTTTCAGTTGTTGCATAGTTAAGTTCAGCTCCTGTCAAAGTTTTACTAGCATAAGAGATTGCGTGGTGCTTTTTATCTTTAGTTTGGCCGAGAACGGCACCTACAGCATAGTTACTAGCATCACACATTATCTCAAAGGGCAGCGTCCAATCAGGGGGTTGTATGATTGGGGCTGAGATGAGTGCTTTCTTGAGGATATTAAAAGCATTTAAACACTCATCACTAAACACGAAAGGCGCATCCTTAGCTAAAAGGCTTGTGAGGGGTCTAGCGATCGTCGAGAAATCTTTTATAAATCGTCGATAGAACCCCGCGTGGCCTAGGAAGCTACGGACTCCTTTCACATTGATCGGAGGTGGGAGCTGTTCTATAACTTCTATTTTTGCTCTATCCACCTCTATCCCTCTTTCAGACACCAAGTGTCCTAGGACTATCCCTTCTCGAACCATAAAGTGGCACTTTTCCCAATTAAGTACCAGGTCCTTCTCTTGACATCTTTGCAAGACCTTGTCCAAGTTTTCAAGACAATGATCAAAGGTTTTTCCATAGACAGAAAAATCGTCCATGAAAACTTCCATGATTTCCTCGATCATGTCGGAGAAGATGGACATCATACACCTTTGGAAAGATGCAGGTGCATTACACAAACCGAAGGACATTCTACGGTAGGCAAAGGTTCCATAGGGACATGTGAAGGTGGTCTTGCTTTGATCATCAGGATGGATGGGGATTTGATGGTAACCAGAATACCCATCAAGGAAACAAAAGTAAGAGTGTTTCACCAGCCGTTCTAACATTTCATCAATGAAGGGCAGCGGGAAATGGTCTTTTTTTGTTGCCTTGTTAAGCTTTCTGTAGTCGATGCACATCCTCCACCCTGTGACGGTTCGTTGTGGGATCAACTCGTTTTTATTGTTCTTAACAACCGTCATACCTCCCTTCTTAGGCACAACTTGGACAGGGCTAACCCACTCACTATGTGGTACGGGATAAATTATCCCAGCGTGCAGAAGCTTTAAGACTTCTTTCTTAACAACTTCTCTCATCGCATTATTTAGCCTCCTTTGAGGCTCTCTGGAGGGTGCGCTATCAAAATCGATAGGAATGCGATGGGTGCAGAGAGCGGGGCTAATCCCTTTGAGATCTTGGAGTGAGTAGCCTAGAGCTGAGCGATGCTTCTCTAGAACGGCTAAGAGTTTAGCGGTTTCTTCCTCGGAAAGCTTGTCACTTATGATGACAGGAGCTTCCTTATTGCCGTGTAGGAAAGCATAGCGAAGGCCAAAAGGAAGGGGTTTTAGCTCAATCGGCGGTCGTGGTGCTGGTTCGGATTCAGGTAACTCGATGGTCTCTCCTAAATCATCCTCCTCTTGGATGAATTGTTCGGCATCTTTGTCGAGGATTGATTCGGGAGGCTCGAAAGGAAAAACAGACATCACTTCCTCGATTGGCTCATCCTTGGGGAGACTTTCAGACTTGGAATTCTGCGAACGAGAGATCGGGACAGAAAATGTGTCTTCCCCAAGTGTTATGTCGAGATTCCCTAGTGTCGGGGCATCCACGAGTAACATCTCTATGGGATGCCCGATCAGAATATCAAAATCTTGGACTTCGAAAACATGAAAATCTAGGAGGACCTCGACATTTTCGTGCCTTACGGTCACGTTTTGCAAAATCCCATACCCTCCTAGAATGGGTCCTGAGGGGCTCTTGAAGGATTTATTAGTCGGTGCTAAAGGTACATCGCCCAAGATGTCAAAAGCGAAAGAATCAGAGACTATGTTAGCACCAACAGTGGGATTGTAAAGAACATCCACCATGACTCCTCTAATACAACATTGAACGGTTGAGGGCGGAGCGTTGATTCGAATGACGTCTGAAGAAAGCTCGCCCTCCCTTGACCATTCGTTGCTCATGATTGAGCTTAATTCCTTAACCGTCTTTAGGAGGAAAGCCTCTTCAAGAGGATCAGGGAGAGAAGTTAAAAATGGTGGTTTCTTTTGGCAGTGATAATTCGAGGTATTCCCATAGTCTTCAAAAAGATCTTCCTCGAATTTAGATGTGAACTCAAGAGGTTGAATTTCTTCTTCCTCCATCATTGTTCTTGGTTCGGGAGATGACTTAACAGGTGAATCCTTGATTGTGGAAGATGAAGGGTGAGATTCGGATGTTGAGGGTTTCTCTTGGCTCGACTTGACTTCCTCTGTGTGGGGTTCAGCAGCATCGGCGACATAGGAAGTGCTATCTAGTATGCGATTTAAGAGTTGCTTTCCTTCTGTCGGAGTTATATGCGTGAAAGAACCTCCAGCAGAAATGTCAAGATATAGGGCAGATTCTTTGTTTAAACCCAAACAAAAATGCTGTAGCAACACGTGATTTGGGATAGACAAGTCTGGGCCTGATTGAGTTAACAAAGAAAATCTAGTCCAGGCTGCACCTATGGATTCCTTCTCATTCTGCGAGAAATTGAAAATTTCCCTTCGAAGAGCGGCAACACGATGCAGAGGGAAGAATGCAAGACAACATTTATCTCGTAGTTCTTGCCAATCACCGTTCACGCTCCCAATCATGCGATCGTACCATTGTTTCGCCCTCTCTTGAATAGAGAAGGGAAACAATTTCCATTTTAGAGTTTCATGTGTCATACCTTCAATTTGGAGGCAGGAACACAATTGCTCGAATTCTCGCAGATGGTGGTAGGGATTTTCGTAGTCAAGACCAGAGAAAGATCGATCCCTAACCATGGCTATAAAGCCAGGGCGGATTTGATAGCCGGATGTATGGATAGGATGTGAAGATGATGGTGGCTCAAGGAATTCGCCTTTCGGAGCAGATAACCGTTGTATGGTGGGTTGCTCCATGATAGAAAAAGGAAAGGAATAAAATAAAATAAAAAGGATACGAGGACGAACAAGGTTCGAAGATACAACAGCAACCGTTCCCCGGCAACGGCGCCAGAAATGCTTGTTGGTATTTCTTACGACCACAGATAAATCCGCAAGCGCACGGAGAATACCGCTGTAGCACTTCACCTAGGAGTATTCCAAGGTATCGAAAATCCACAGGGAACGTGTGTGTTTATCTTCTAACAGGCTCGTCCAAGGACAACAAGAAGTATATGATAGGCTTGGGTAGAGAGGATTCCTATGGATAAAGCTCCTAGATCGAGTAAGATATAGTTTCGCTTTTACTTCCTTACTTCGGGCACCGGCTTACCCCTAGTCTGCCAGGCGACTCCGGTCTACAGCTCTACAACGTACCCGAACGTGGAGGGCTACCGAGGGCGGAAAGGGCTGTCACCACCTACCACCTACCTCTACTATCCGTGGAGCACGCGGCAAACAAAGGTAACCTCTAGTCTAGACACCACGTCTACACTATCGATTACTACCTTAATCTCGGATCCAACAAAGACTAAGGCACTCTAAACAGAGCGATGATCCTGTAAGCAAGTAAAGGAAATAACTTACTCAAAAAGGAAACTAAATTACCATAAAAGAATCACGAAGTCTTACTTAAAAAAGGCAGGACTCCGTCGAGGTACAAGCTGGAGAAGAACGCCGACAAGCCCGGCGCTTCCCCGAACTACTCTCACTCTCTCCCTATTTTCTAAGCACTATGGAGGCAGCGCTTCGCCTTTGGAATGGAACTACTCACTTCTTCTTCTTGTGTGTCTTGAACCGTAAGCGCTACCCCCTATTTATACCCAAATATGAGAAGGGGGGTTTATGTAGAGCGAGTGAGAGGCGGTTGGAGTGATTTGGCCGCCAAGATTGGCCGGCCGGCCTAGGGGGGTGGCCGGCCGGCCCTCCGATGTGGCGGTTTGCCACCGTCTTCTGCGTGTACGTCCCAGATTGCTTCCCCATGACAGTTGTACAATCGGTTGTTGTCTGGAGGCGGCAGAACTGGAGTAAGGGCCAAGTTTAGGCCCAATTGGCCCACCTTCTAGAACGTCGGCTGAAAACTCCAACTTGGGCTTTAGTTTCAATGTGTTTGGCCTGTTTACCGCCCACTGGAGGAATGCTGAGGCTTTTGGAAGCAAAGGGGGGCCGGCCGGCCTGGAGGGGTGGCCGGCCGGCCTGTGTTTTGTCCAACACAGGTCCAATTCCTCCAGGATATTGTTCCTGCAATCAAATATCACCAAAACTCGTGGAAAGGCATTAGTTTATAAAATATTCCTATTCTATGTGTTTTATATGCCCTTTTATATTGATCGATTGGCGGTAAAAGTTATTCAATAAGGACCGCCAACATACGTCTCCGAGAGAAGTAGTCCTGTCGAGAGCACAGAACTTCGCGGCCATCCTCTGCCTGTCAGCCTCGGTGACCTCGTCACCAGAGCTGGAAGAGCTCTCCTCCTGTGGCTCTGGCTGCACCTGCTGCTCCTGCGCGGTCCTCGACGTACCAACCTCATGGGTGGACGGAGTCCGCTGCACTGTGGCTCTAGCTCTGGAAGACCTCCTCGGAGTCTCCCCCTGTCCTCCAGCAGGTGGGTCCCTGATCCGGAACCCTGTGTCTCTGCCGGTGGGTAAGTCAACTGCTGCTGCCCTGAGAGCCTGGTCCCACTCAGGGTCACCTGTCCTCTGCTTCTTCTTGGGCGGTGGATCTGGAGCCTTGGCCTTGCCCTTGTCTCTGTCACCTCTGCCTCTGCCTCTACCACCTGCCATCTCTGCTGACTGGCCTGCAGACAAGATAGGGCGAGTGAGCTTGGCTCACCAACCCGTCCACTGACAAGCTGACTGCCAAAGATAGGACTAAGGGTTTGGCCCTCAATCCGTCCACTGTCTTTGCTCTGCTGTCAACTGCCCACTGTCCGCTGACCACTGCCACTGCACGATAGGAATAAGACAGGGTATATGAGTATAGAATAACCTACTATAATCTACAAGCAAGAATCGTAGGTAAGCGTGTAAATCTAGATGTAGTCCTAGCGCAGAGGTAAAGGACACAATGCCAGCAAATATGCAAAGGGGAACTACGGCATTGTCGATTATGAGTGGAGATCAACTAGTGTACATAGATCATATGCAATAGACTCAATGTACCACTAATCGAGGAAAGTACTAAGTGTCGAGCTAGTGTATATGTTATGGAATCAGAAATCGACACAAAGTGATCAACTACCAACATGTCATAGATAAATGAAGTGCAATACTCGACCACTATGACAATGGTAGGCAAAAGACCTAAATTGCGAAGCAATAGTTAGCAATGCATATCGATTTCGCAATAAAGGAGCGATTTTTGGATGATTTTCTAGGGATTTTAAACGATGAAGGATTGATAGGCTCAAACCCTAGATAGGAAATGTAATCGAGGCTACTGTGCAATTTCAAACTTCCAGAGGCTCACCGGAGCTTAAAGATCGTCAGCGATCGACAGTGAAGTGGAGCTCGAGTCCGGTGAAGACGTCAGGAAGAGCAATCGCGCGCAAGAGGTAATCACCGGCTCGGTGACGCGCGGTGGTGGAGCTCCCTGGCCGAGCTCGAGACGACGACGTCGTCGTCCTCACTCCCGGCGACGGCGCGCAACGAGGTGGAGCAAACGGCGGCGGCTTGGCGTGGAGATGCGGCGCGGTGCGGCAGCTAGGGTTGCGCGTGGGGCGCGGGCGCGGTGGAGCGTAGGTGTCGCGCGGCTGCTGTGGTGGCGCTGGAGCTCGTCGGCGAGGCGCACGATGGCGTACGGCGGTGGTGGCGCGCGCGAGGGCGAAGGCGATGTGGTGGCGGGAGCAGTAGGTGCAGTGAACGGCGGCGGTGATTGAGAATGATGCACAGTAACAGGGAGGATTCCCGTTAGGATAGGTTTAGTTTGAATCGACGGTCCAGATCGATCTCAACTGGAATCAAAGGATCGGATTGAAATCATTCTCGCGATGAAATCAACCAGACCGTATGGTACGGTCATAGGGATCGTATTGTACGGTCTCTTTCTTCACCCTGACAGAAAGTTATAGAGACCGTATTGTACGGTCTAGAGGACCGTATTGTCCGGTCTCCTTTCTGCCTCAGGTTTTGAAAGATCTCGTGCAAAAGCACACCGTATTGTCCGGTCCCTTTGACCGTATTGTACGGTCCAGTCCAGAAAAGCTGATTTTCAAGGAATTTCCTTCTAAGTCCAAGTTTCTCACACAAAAACCAAATAAACACCAAACATGGACTAGAAGGGGAACTCTCAAACACTCTTTTGAAAATAGACCAATATAGGTTGCGCATAGGCTTATAGTAATTTTTCAATCGGCAAATAAGAAGCAACCAAATAAGAACCAAAAGAGATAAAACCAAAGGAGGGGTATGTATGAGCCCTTTGCCTACGATCCGTGCAAGTAGATTTAACCTTGAGGATCATTTAGCAAGACTCAATGGGCATGAAGCGCAATTCTTTTCTTTAGTCACACTTCTATGAGATGTGAGATCATATTACGAATGAAGCACTTTCTCATAGTGTGACAACTCCTTTGTGATTTCCTATATGCAATGCATGAGACAAGCATATCATACAAATGCAAGGGAATTTAAACATGCCATGTGATATGCAAGCAAAGTTAAGACAACGCATAAAGGAAACCTACTCAAGGTCAAGTTTGAGCCTCTCTCAAGCTTACTCACTATGAGCCAAACCTTGCCTTGAGTCCATCGGTCCACCAACTCAAGCATCCCCCATGCTCATAGCTATCTTGAGAAAGTTAGACCTTGAACTAATTTTTTTGTTCTTTTCTTTTTAGTTATTAACATATGCATAGATGCAAACATACTAGTTCACAAAGGAGCACCTAGCTACCATGCAAGCAATGCAAGAAAAGAAAACTACTATGATACAAGTTACCTCCTTGAAGAGTAGATTTGTCGATGAAGCACTCGAAGCTTGTGGTGGACGTTCATGAGTTGACGTTGCGGCGCACGGTCCACCACCATCACCCTTCTAGGTCTTGTTCTTGGGAGCTCACTCGCACTTGGTTGGCCTCTCAAGGTCAACTATGCATTTGGGCACCCAAATCTTCCTCATCATCCTCCTCTTGTCGGGTGATCCAAGAGCCTTTGCCTTCACCCTTCCTTTCTTGTCCCTAAAGAGCTTGTAGTGTGTATTCTCATGGAACAAGTTAGCGTTGGGCAAAACTTTAGAACTTCTCACCTTGGGACAATTCTTGCTAGTGTGCCCGTCACGGCAACACTTCTCACAATAGTAGTCGTCCGCCATGAGGGGAACTACCCAAGGTGGAATGTCCTCGTCCTTGCCGATGAGGTTGATGGCGGCGGGGTAGGAGCCGAGTCCCTTGTGCCCGGGGTTGTTCACAAGGTTCCGACCAAGTATCTCCTTATGAATGGTCCTTCCCCTTGTGAGCCTCTCGAAGCCGTCCATCACCGAAGCTCTCTCCTCCTTGAGTTGATGATATTCCTTCAAGATTTTCTCATCAAGAGAGATGCTCTCAAGAGAGGGAGTTAGTCCATCACAAGTAATATATGAAGAATCGGAAATAGATGAACTAGAAGAAGAAGTGTTACACTTTTCGAGGATGGATTGATGTTCTTCCTCAAGAACCTTAAACTTGTCGTTGAGCCTCTTGTGATCAACCTTGAGCTTGTCATAGCTTTCATCCAAGGTCATGAGCGAAGTGGAAAGGTGCTTGATCTCATCCTCTAGTAACTTGGACTTCTCCTTGAGCTTCATGTGGTCTTCTTCAAGCTTGTCATAGTCCTCATCAAGAGCCTTGTGAGAGATGGATAGGTCCCTAAGTTCACCCTCAAGTTGACGAACTCGGAAAGCGGCCACTTCATGTTCCTTCTTCAACCGAGCAATGGTCTTGTCCCTCTTCTTGATCATCTTGCCGGTTAGGAGAATGCTATCCAAGAGTTCCTCATATGTGGGCTTATCCTCCTCACCAAACTCTTCATCGGACTCGCTCTTCTCATCTTCACTACTATCATCATCTTTGGCCATCAAGCAAGTAGGTGGTGGAGGTAGAGTCTCGGAGATGTTGGTGAGGGCTATGCCGGCCATCTTCTTTCCCTTGGAGGATGAGTCATCACTTTCTTCTTCTTCACTATCATCATCCGTGACCCACTCTCCAACAAAGAGTCCCTTGCGAGATGATCTTCTCTTGTCTTTGCCTCTAGAGCTTTCCTTCTTGACAAACCTCTTCCTTGTCTTGTACTTGCTTCTAGGGTCTTCTTCTTCATCATCGCTTGACTCTTGAGTCTTCTTTTTGCTCTTCTTGATTGGCTTCGGGCATTCCTTGGCAAAGTGACCCTTCTCCCCACAATTGTAGCACTCGGCATCTTTCTTGTTGATGAATCTTCTCTTGAAGAAGTTGCTTCTCTTCATGAGGAGTGCTAGATCATTTGGATGAAGTTGCAACAAGTCTTCAACGTCTTCTTCAAGCTCTTCATCACTTGAATCTTGAGTCACCACCTTCTTCATCTTCTTGCTTGATCCCTCGGACGCAAAAGCAAGATTCTTGGAGGGCTTCTCATCAAGCTTCTTGTCAAGGTTGTAGCTCTCGAAGGCGGTGATCTTCCCAAGTAGCTTGTGGGTGGTGAGGTCTCGCATGTCGGTGTTGAAGAGACATGTGATGAGTGCTCCATATTTCTCCCTTGGGAGAATCCTCATGATCTTCCGCACAAGGTCGCCATCATCAATCTTGTCCTTCACACCGAGAGAGTTGATATCCTCTACAAGCACATTCAAGCGAGAGTAAGTGTCATTGATTAGCTTATTTGAAGACATGGCAAAGTCATCATATTTGTTCTTTAGCACATACTCCCTCCGTCCCAAAATACTTGGCATTCTAGCCAAGTCAAGTTTTCCCAAAATACTTGGCATTCTCACTTCCCGAAACACCTTTATCTCTTCCCAATACACCTCTATCTCTATCTCTCTCCTCCTCGTTTTCTGCGCACCTACCTTATTCCTCTTCTCCTTAATCTCCATGCCGGGGGCTACAATGCCAACTATAGTGGGACGGAGGGAGTAGTATCTTTCCTCTTTCACGTCCGTGGAACCCTCATGAATTTGTTGAATTTGTGTCCATACTTCATGAGCGGTACCCGCGGACTTGACTCGAGCAAAGACCTCTTTAGTGATAGCTTCAAACAAAGGCATTTTTAGCTTTAGCATTTGCCTTTGCGAGATTCACATCAAGAGTACCAATGGGAGTCCTTAGAGAGACACCAGAACTTGTCACCTCCCATGCGATAGGGTCGAGAGCCTCGAGGTAAACTTGCATGCGAGCTTTCCAATAGGCATAGTCGGTCCCATCGAACGGGGGCGGTCCACTATCTCTCGGCATCCTTACTCAAGGCGGTTAAGCCCTATTTGAGCAACGAGGCTCTGATACCACTTGAAAGGATCAAGGGCACCGAGAGGGGGAGGGTGAATCGGTGTGTCAACAATTTCTCCCAAACGTACTTTAGGCGTGAAGCTAGCAAGACTAGATATGGTGATAACAAAAGCAAGCGATGCGCGCACGCAATCTAGTCTATGCAACAAGCAACACCCTAACAAGCAATTCTACCAAGTAGTAAAGAGACAACCTATCATGCAATTATACTAGCACATAAGGTAAATGCGGAAACGTAAATGCTAGTAAGTAAAGGAGATAAGGATAGGAATGCTCATGATTTTTCCCGTGGTCTCGGAAGGATGGCGCCTTCCCCTACTCCACGTTGGGTCACTCCCGCCGGAGTCTCGACCCCGTCCCTCCGCTCGAAGGCTATCCCTCCTAGAGCACACTTCACCCTCCGAGTGAAGTCGCGGGCACGTCCCGCCGGGCTCGATCCCGGGTACTCTTCCGGAGGTAAGGCTCCGCACGTGATGCGTGCCAAAGGGCGCTCCACTAGTGATGCTTCTTTCGCACGGGAAGCTTCAAGACCGTGTACAAACTTGTGTTGGCTTCCACACTCTCCTCGGACAGCTCAACACCGACGCCTAACCGGTCTAGGCCTCGCCATAGACCAAGAGTAACAAACCGTAGTGACTCTCTCAAACTCACACTAGCCTAGAGATCAAGTGGATGCAATTGCTACTCTTCTCAAGCACTAGGATCACTCTAAATCCTTCACAAGTGCTTCTCTCTCTTGCTCTTGGCTTCCTCTGAGTTTCCTGCACTCCAACAATGGCCAAGAGACCCCTCAAGGGGCGGGCAACCAACTATATATAGGCTACCAACCCAAAACTAGCCGTTGCCCAAAAGTGCCCTGCGAAACTAGAGACCGTACAAAGGACCGTACTGTCCGGTCTCTTCCAGACCGTATTGTCCGGTCTCTATTTCCAAGCGTATCTCCATCTTCTTCTTCATCTCCAATGAAGACCGTACTGTCCGGTCCCTAGGACCGTACCATCCGGTCGATTGTCCGGTCTTCATTTCTTCCACTTCCAGAAACTTCAACTTCTCTGTCTGGAAATCCTCTGATGACCGTACTGTCCGGTCCCCTTGACCGTACCATACGGTCCATTGTCCGGTCTTCATTTTCTCAGCATCCCGAGACTTCACTTCTCTGTCTGGATCTTCAATGAAGACCGTACCATACGGTCCCTAGGACCGTACTGTCCGATCTCTTCGGCATAAGCTGAAAACTTGATCCACTTCTTGATCCTTGCTTCCAACTTCTCCAAACTTGGTTCCTCTTCTTCTCTTCAGCCACCCTAGCCCTCAAGAGACTCACAATGCATCCATTTGATCTCTAACCTAGTGTGCTCTAAGAGAACCAATTCGATCCCTCTTGATAGTCCGGTTTTTCCTATGGACTCAAGCTAGCATCTACACCAAGCCAACACTTGCTTGGTCTATCATGTCCTTAGCCTTGATCCATCTTCAACCTTGACTCCATCAAGTTCTCGATCCGAATCGTCGAGGCAACCAATCACCAAGTCGTCGATAGATAGAGTATATGAGACGACACTTCTTTGACATGACCATTTGAATATCCTAAAAGGAAATGTTAGTCACATCAATATGGTCACCCAATCACCAAAACATTCATACCTTTAGGGTTTCCGAACTCCAATGGTCATGAAGCTTACAATCGTCCAGTGTTGCACGGTCGACCTCACCAAGAAGGCTTATCCTTGCCTGCAAATCGAAGAACACAAGCGCATTGCACGGTCGACCTCGCCAAGAAGGCTTATCCTTGCCCACGAATCGAAGAACAATGCAACAAAAATTGCTGAAAATAAGCTCGCAACTTAGGTTCTCACAAAACCAATGAACGGTGAAATTTTTCTTGACAGAACAATCTAAGTAAAACCCAACCTAAATTGAACGGCGGCTGCTGATCTTATAAGCTACTGATCTTATAGAGTTTAGGGATATGTAAGACCTTTGAACGCGCCCGATCCAACATGACACAAAGCCCATATACCAATTTACGGTGGCACAGCACCGAGACAAATACTGTACGTCAATTTGTTTCGACGATTTCAGAAGAATTTGGACATGCCACAGGTCATTGGAAAAGTGATCTTTTAGCTTTCTGTGCACACAGAATGTCCAAACTTGAGCCCGTATACGACCTGGGCGATCGTTTGATGCAAACTACTCCTAGCATTCGAAACGAACTCGAAGTCGACTTGGCTTGGGCCTCCAACTTGACTTGAACGCCTTGGTGGTCCTCTCCGCCTCCAAGCATCTCCTGATTCTCTCTATAATTCTAGTCACGATATAATCATTATGTAGCAATCTATATTACTCAAATTCATATAAAGAAGTTCTTAAGAATGAGCTCATCTCTAAATTCATTTGTCGCACGCGAGCTCTAGTGATTAGACCTTCTATATCTAACGGATGTGTGTATGTGTATTCGAAAGAGTGACGTCCTCATCTTCTTACTCCTCTTGACCCGTTTGAATTGGAATCGCTCTCGACTATATTATTAGGATTGTCCACTAAGAGCAACCCAACAGGTTCCAAAACACATTCCCAAAATCCGGTTTTGGGAACGAACCTAGAAAACTAGCGCTCCAACAGCTCCCGTTTCCATTCCCAATTTTTTCGCCGCTCCCGATCCTGAGGACTTCGGTTGCCATCTTTCCGCCTCCTCCTCCCACTACCAATCGCGAAAAAAAATTCTTCTGCGTCTCCAACTCCAATCTACCCGTACATCTGTCTTCTTCCTTGCCTCTTCTCCCACTCGCGCCTGCAATCCTCAGCATGCGCAATTCTTCTCCCTCGCGCCCTGGTGCAGAACGCTCATAGTCATAGCTGACGCAGGCCGCATGCCTTACCTGGTCTTGCCGGGAGGACTAGATCGATAGCTGCAGCTACGTTCTGAGAGACGGGTGCGCGAGTGCCGTCGTGGCTAACCTGAATGCGATGGCGACGAATGAAAAAGACGACCTGGAATATGGATGCCAATGCGATAGTTTCGGATGCACTGAGAGCAACTCTGGTGCTCCCGCCTCTTGTGGTGCTACCGTGCTCCCACGCACTGTAGCACCCAAAACATGCAACCAAAAATTGCAACAAAAATATGAATGGATAGCTCATGCAACGATCTACAATTCATATTTTTGGTTGAGGTGCAACCGAAGCTCGTACAAGAAGATACAAAAAAGAGAAATCAGACGTTGAATAGTAACGGGTTGCGGGTTCTTGATAAACAGTTGCAACCCGTACTATTCACAGTCTGATTTCTCTTTTTTGTATCTTCTTGCACGAGCTTCGGTTGCACCTCAACCAAAAATATGAATTGTAGATCGTTGCATGAACTATCCATTCATATTTTTGTTACAATTTTTGGTTGTATGTTTTGGGTGCTACAGTGCGTGGGAGCACGGTAGCACCACAAGAGGCGGGAGCACCAGATCTTTTCTCTCGGATGCACTAGGACTTAGCCAATGGTGAGCAGAAAACGGTGACAACAGAGGCCAGGCAAACATGTTGGGCTGATGTGTAGGCGGGCCATACGTGAAGATGAGGCCCAACTTGCATTTTTTTAATTTTTGGGAACCAAATATTGGTAACTGCTCAGTTTTGAGAGGTTCAAAAAAAAAAATATTGGTAACTGTTGGAGTTGAGGTTGTTTATTTGCTTCCAATAGTTTTTGGCAGCTTCCAAAATCAGTTTTTTGAGAGTAAATTTTTTGGGAACTCTTGGAGATGCTCTAACATCGCATTATGACTTCACTATGTGGAATAGGTGTTTTACAAGAGTCATGTTTGTGTTCAGTGTGAATCGCAAAAAAAAAAAGTTGTGTTTAGTGTGTTTGCTTAGTGGAATAAATGCAGCACGAATTGTTATTTAAACGCATTAAATACTTTCAGGATTGTTTCAAACTGTTTTGAGTCGTTTTGAAACACAGTACAACTCTTAAGCTCGTTATACAGCGGCTGACATGTGGGTCCCACATGGGGATTTTAGTCCGTCCGCTCGCAGCGCACCACGTCGCCGCTCTCCCGAGCCCGTGAATCGACCACAGGTTTCCAGCGACGCCGTGGGCCCGCGCCGCAAGGATCCAAATACTACGGCTGTCCCCGACCGCGGGTCCCACATGTCCGTCGTGAAACGAATCTCCCCGTCCCCTCCGTTCCGTTCTGTTGGCACAGCAGCACTCTCGCGGACGCGGGCGAGCGGCGGTCACATTCTTCTCAACGCCTCCGCGAGCTTCCTGCGCCCCGACGCTTCCAGAACCTTCCACGCGCCCCGGGATGCGATGCGGCCAGCCACTGCTTCGTGGGCCGGTATGCGGCCTCCGGAAACCAACAAAATGTCCAAATCCTAGGAGACCCACCAAGGGAGGAGAAGAAGCCACAGGCTGGCACCCAGAGTCGCCTCGCCGCACGCGAGCGCTATAAAACCCTTCCTCCCTGCCTTATCTCTTCCCCAACCTCTCGCCATTTCTCCCAATCTCCTCAAAACCCTCCATCGCCCACACACTCCAAATCCCTTCTTCTTTCCTAGGGTTTCGCGAACCTTCTCCTCTCACCCAGCTTCCTCCTCCTCCTCCTCCTCGATTCTAGCGCTCGTCGTCGGCCATGGCGACCACGACGTTCCCCACCTCGACCCCCTTCTTCGCGCACAACGGCCGCCGGGGCCGCCCCGCCGCCTCCGTCTCCGCCCGCACCGCGGCGGCCGTCTACGGCCACCGCGCCACGGGGGGCCGCCGGTGGCGCCCGCTGCGGGTCGCGTGCGAGAAGGTGGTGGGCATCGACCTCGGCACCACCAACTCCGCGGTGGCGGCCATGGAGGGCGGCAAGCCCACGATCGTCACCAACGCCGAGGGCGCGCGGACCACGCCATCCGTCGTCGCCTACACCAAGACCGGCGACCGCCTCGTCGGCCAGATCGCCAAGCGCCAGGCCGTCGTCAACCCGGAGAACACCTTCTTCTCCGTCAAGCGCTTCATCGGCCGCAAGATGAACGAGGTCGACGAGGAGTCCAAGCAGGTCTCCTACCGCGTCATCAGGGACGACAATGGAACGTCAAGCTTGACTGCCCCGCGATTGGCAAGCAGTTCGCAGCGGAGGAAATTTCTGCGCAGGTATATCAACACTGATTTCTGATGCAATTTGGTTCTAACATTGTAAAATTCGCTCAACAAAGTTGGAGCATTCATTATGTTATGCTAAACTTGAGCTTGTACTGATAAATTGCCTTAGAATTTAGCCGTGCTATCTTAGTTTTACAATTCCTGTCCCGCAATTACATCTGAAAAATAAGTTGTTTGTCAGTTTACATGGCTGTCTATTAAACATGCCCGAAAGTTGGATTCCAACATGCTAAAATTTCCATTGCCTATGCATAACTGTAGTGGCTTGATGAGAACCCACTAAGCATGCCTTACCTTTGATGTAAGTACCTGAACGAAGTGGGAGCATTCATTTTATTATGCTAAACTTGAGTTTCTACTGATAAATTGGCTTACAATTTAGATGTGCTATCTTGAATTTACAATTCTCGTCCCACTGTTACATCTGAAAAAATGTTGTTTATGCTAATTTACCTGGCCATCTGTTAAACATGACTGTTAGTTGGATTCCAACATGCTAAATTTCTGTTGCCTATGCATTAGTGTGGTGAATGCTTGATGAACCTAGTTAGTTTGCCTTAGCTTCGCTGGATGCACCTAAAGTGAAAGCTCATTACTGATGGTTGTATCTTCATTTAAGTCGGTTGGATTTCACAAAGTGGTTGCCAATTTTAGCGTATATAAGTTTCACTTGGCATAACATTTGCATGTTCAGTTTGTCATCAATATTTTTTTCTGTTATTGTTAGCGAGAGTCTGTTAATGTGAGATGTGCAACCTGCAAAACAGACCTCTTTTTCTGAAGCAATTTGTATTCTACATACCGTAGCTGAATCCACACTGTTAAACGTTTTATGCTTTCCAGGTGTTGAGAAAGCTGGTGGATGATGCATCAAAGTTCCTGAACGACAAGGTCACAAAGGCTGTGATCACCGTCCCTGCATACTTTAATGACTCCCAAAGGACTGCAACAAAAGATGCTGGCCGTATTGCTGGGTTGGAGGTTCTGCGTATTATAAATGAGCCTACTGCTGCATCGCTAGCATACGGTTTTGAGAAAAAGAACAATGAAACTATTCTGGTTTTTGACCTTGGTGGTGGCACCTTCGATGTTTCAGGTATCTGTCCTGTTTGGAAGTTTTGTGAACACATGATCCTCCATTATCTCTTTTAACTTGAGGCCCAATTATTCATGCGCACCTGTCACCGCTCCCGCACCCCCCCCCCCCCCCCCCCCCCAAAAAAAAAAAAAACTAGTACCACGTTCATGATTATATCAATTGTAAAATATCAAATCTTAGGTTGATAAATTCATGATCCTCCATTATCTCTTTTAACTTAGTTGAAATGTTTGGGCTTTTATTTTATTCGGTAGTTCTGGTAGTTGTAACATGCTTAGCTGTTATTTTATTCAGTGGTTCTGGTAGTTGTAACATACTTAGAGTTGTGGTTGGTATCAACAACATCTTTGCCAGGAATGCTAAATTGTATAGCCTGCATTTTATTCAGCAATGTGTTGGTATTGTATAAGACCTTGCGTATTATGAACCTGTACCCTGCATTTGGTTTGTAAGATGTAGGAACTCTAATTTCTTTTAAGAAATCATGCATACGCGCTTGCAGTGAGTCATGGACCATGCCATTAGTGCATGCTCTGTTTAAGTTCGGAATGTAAGAAAGTGTAGGGAATGTAGTGTCATCATGTGTTATGGAATCACTTCGAACTGTAAACACAAGAGAAGAGAGATGTTTTCATGGTTCAAATGAACTTATACAGTAACAGAGGGAGGGAGGGAGGATTTTCTTTTTCTTGGAAATTGTGAGCATGTTTTGTAGATGGTAGCGGATATTCAGAGCTAGTTGTTTAGGCAAACATGGCCCCATGTTTACATGATGTGCACACAGTTCAGTCCTGATCAGGAAAAACAGAGAAAATCCTGAGGGTTAACAGTCCTTAAATTTGATCTGTACTGTACTAGATGTGTATACCTTTTCTCTTTCTAGCTTATTGGCCGATATTTCTGATCAGATTATTAGTTTCCATTCCCTTGTATCTTATATTGACTTTATATTTCTGGTGGTGACTTCAGTTCTCGAAGTTGGTGATGGAGTTTTCGAGGTGCTGTCCACATCGGGTGACACTCACCTCGGTGGTGATGACTTCGACAAGGTTAGTCATTCATCCTTTTTATGTTCTGACAATACATGCCTCTGTTTTGTTTTTCTATTTTTCCAGTCGTCAGCACAAGTCCACAAGTTTTTGTTTATTTATTTATTTATTTTTCTTTTTGCTGTCTCGCGTGCTTAAAAGTGCCTCTACCCATTATTTATTTTAGTCATCTTGGACCTCCTACCTGTTATCAAGTTGAATTAGAGAGAGATCTTCTCTATGAATGATTAGCATAAAAATAATTCCATATACTAGTTATCAGGTTGCAGGATGTGAACCTTTTATAAATTTGACAGCAAAAGGATGTGGAATCATCCCAACACAATAAATATATTGTAATCACTCTGAAAATAACGCGTTATCGTGAATATGTTTCGCAACCGTATACTTAGATGATGTAATACTATATATGTTTATTGGTGGCCATGTTGACATGCAGAACAGTAGTCTACTTCAGTATTTGTGTGGAGGAACTACAGTTGATATTGTAGATGGTCAGCAGTTCACTGTGTTCTTTTTTCTTATGTGTTGTATTCCCTCCGTTTCAAAATATATGCAGTTCTGGCTATGTTTCTGGGTGTCCAGATTCGTAGAATGTTCTATCAATCTGGACATATGCTTGTTCAGGTTCATAGAATGCTCAATGAACTTGGTACAAAGCCAGAACAGCGTATATACTTTGAAATGTAGGGAGTATTATGCTAGATTCGTTGTCAGCAGTAACATCAATTAGCAGTACTGAAAATTTTGTTACTCGCATGTCACTTCTTGTTAACATTTAGGAAAGTCATGAGCCAATAAGCAAGTTAGGCACCCTTTATCCTTGTGATCTTCCCTTCTTACATGAGGAGGTTATTTAAACCCATTATCACTATTTTAGAATTCATATTTGGCTCAAATATGTTCAATCTGATTAGGGTAAAATGATGAACCATGGCGTAGCTAAGACAACTGCTCGTCATACTTCATTTGCTTCCCTGTGAACTATTGGAGTCAATGTAGCATTGTATGTTAAGATCAATCTCTTTTCAAGTGATGTGTTCCTACAATGCTACATTCGTTGCCAGAGAATTGTCGATTGGCTGGCTGCTGACTTCAAGAACAGCGAGGGTATTGACTTGCTGAAAGATAAGCAAGCTCTGCAGCGACTGACGGAAGCTGCTGAGAAAGCAAAGATGGAGCTATCTTCCTTGACACAAACAAATATTAGGTCAGCCTCCTCAGCTGAACCAGCTATAAATATTGTGTCTTTTGCTCGCAAAAAAATTTGTTCTGATTTGTTATCTGTGCTTCTTTCAGCTTGCCTTTTATTACAGCTACTGCAGATGGCCCCAAACATATTGAGACAACTCTTACTAGGGCCAAATTCGAGGAGCTTTGCTCAGATCTTCTTGACAGGTACATGACTGGCCTCATGCTGATATTGGATGAAAGATTACATTTGGATGATTCTACCGTTTTTACTTGGGTCATACAGTCCTTGAGTGTGCTTCCGATGGCTTCTCATCTTCACTTTTGCTATGTATAACCTATCAGACTAAAGAAAGAAACATGCTGCTAATGAAACTTTGTCAACTGCCATTCAGGCTGAAGACCCCTGTGGACAATTCCCTTCGAGATGCAAAGCTGTCATTCAAAGACATTGATGAGGTAATTCTCGTCGGTGGTTCAACAAGGATACCGGCCGTCCAAGAACTTGTCAAGAAAATGACAGGAAAGGACCCCAATGTGACTGTCAACCCAGATGAGGTCGTTGCACTTGGAGCAGCTGTGCAGGTTAGTTTATGAGGAATCCTTGGTTGGTCAAATAAATTGAGATTGCTATATTAAACCTGTTAAAATGCTACAGTACTAATTCTATATTTACATGTAGCTTTAGCGCATGGCAATGCTTGGAGGTTGTCAACATTTTACTTGTGTTCTAGGACTACTTTCAATTTTGGAACTATATTGATTTGCAAATTTTTTACTACAGGCTGGAGTATTGTCTGGTGATGTCAGTGACATTGTCCTCCTTGATGTCACCCCTCTGTCCATTGGTTTGGAGACATTGGGCGGTGTTATGACAAAGATTATCCCAAGGAACACAACGCTGCCTACCTCCAAATCTGAGGTCTTCTCAACTGCCGCCGATGGGCAGACCAGTGTGGAGATCAATGTCCTCCAAGGAGAAAGAGAGTTTGTCAGGGACAACAAGTCTCTTGGTAGCTTCCGGCTTGATGGAATCCCACCTGCGCCACGTGGTGTTCCACAAATCGAAGTCAAGTTTGATATCGATGCCAACGGTATCCTCTCTGTAACTGCGGTAGACAAGGGCACGGGGAAGAAACAGGACATTACAATTACTGGCGCCAGCACGCTGCCGAAGGATGAGGTATGTCTTCAGTAAGAATTAGCCTGCCAAGTCTTTAAGCAACTGTCTAGGTTTCCTAAATTTTACGGTGTTCAAGATTTCTTATCTAATTGGGCTTGTATCCTTATAATATGTTTCAGGTGGAGAGGATGGTTTCTGAAGCTGAGAGGTTTGCAAAGGAGGACAAAGAGAAGAGAGACGCCATCGACACCAAGAACCAAGCTGAGTCAGTCATCTACCAGACCGAGAAGCAATTGAAGGAGCTCGGTGACAAGGTCCCAGGCGATGTGAAGGGGAAGGTTGAGACAAAGCTGAAGGAGCTCAAGGATGCGGTCACTGAAGGATCCACACAGACAATCAAGGACGCGCTGGCTGCTTTGAACCAGGAAGTCATGCAGCTTGGGCAGTCACTGTACAGCCAGCAGGGTGCCCCCGGAGCAGGTCCTACACCAGGGGCTGATGCCGGTGCTGGACCTGCTGGCGCATCTGAGAAGCCTGCAGACGATGGTGATGTCATTGACGCTGATTTTACCGACAGCAAATGAGCGGAATACTAGTTAGATCGAGGCAATTGCAGGGGATTACCTAAAGTGACCGATGCATTTGTTCCACAAGATTGTGTAGGATGTGGGGTGTACTTTTTGTTAGGTTGGCGCCTTGTTTCCTCTATTGTGGAGTTTTGGACGGACCAGGTTTGACTGGAGAAGTTCTGCTTAAACTACCAAATTAATACATAGGCCTTTTTTGTTTCCATAGTTTCTCCGATTCTGGTGCTGTGGTTCTCTGGTGTGCTCTGATCTGTCGCACTTCATTGAGTCGGCCAGGTGGCATTGGCCATTAGAGGAAGTGCAGCGGCACAACACAATGACTGCAGAAATGGTTGGCAATTTGGCATTCTTGGCTAATGAATGGTTGGCAGCAACCTGACTCGTAGCATTTGCATGTCCTGTTTATATGGTCTGATTAGGGAAAAATAAGGAATAGCTCATTGAGGGTGTATCAAGTTAACCGAACTAGATGGAAAAGGACAAATCAGGAATACTAGTTTAGATTCTAGGCATTGGACAGGGACTTGCCCGGGATGTGTACTAAAAGATAAAGATGCTGCATCGAAACAGTAAGGGACACACTTCTAAAACGGAGACAAATAAGCTGTTTGCTCAATAAAAGAGCCCACGTTGCCTCACTTTTCATAGACCATGAACAAAAATTACCCCCATCATAAGGTCAGTATCATTGTATCGAACTAACGTGTACTTAGGCGATATAGATCCATCAAAACGAAAGATGGACAAACATTTAATCGGTAGGGATATATAGTTGCAATTTTCCCTTGAGCCATACACATCAGCATGTGGTTGCTTGTTCGCCAGTTTTGCATCGGAGGCCAGAGAGCGACTGATTGACCTACCAAAGCGCTTTGCTCTGTTACATTTTACATGTTAACTTACCAAACTTAGCTTTTAGCCGCCATTCGTGCCTTGAAGCCACGCGCTATTCCCATGAATTACAGGCTCATTCAAAGCAAGCCAGCACAAGCAAAGTCGATGGATCCATGAGCTAAGCTTGAAAAATTCGGGAACAGCCCATGGCACGCCACCACCGACTCTATGCCGCAATAACATTTATCTGTTCATTTTTCAAGTGTCTTGAAGCCATGTAAAGCAACACACCCTAGCTACGCCACCAACACGAACAACGTCATCGATCAACATGACCAACACGCACCAATCGGGGGCTTCCGTTGCAACTTGCAAGTTGGCACACCCCAGCTACAGAAGCTACTATCCCTGCAGGTGACAGAGATGAAGTAGTTATCCTGGTTTCGAACCGTCGAAATTGTCGCCGTGTACAGAAAGGGACATCAAGCTTGATCTGTACGGAGTAGAATCGAGGTGCATGCAAACTGATCGATTTTCTTATTGCCACACAGTCACACACAAGGAAGGCAGTTTTATGGTAGGCTCTCCCGCGACCACATTTCTTTCAGAGCATTTCTCAGTTTGGATTGCGTGTCGTTGGCTCAGTTTTGCGGCGGCGAGGCACGTACATGCCGATGGACGAACTCGATCGAATCGAGTTTGCCGGTTACCTGCTTGGTTGGCTCTCCAGGCTAGGCTACCAGATTTCAGATCGGAGTCGGCACATACACGCGACGGCGTAACGGCCGGTGCTTCTTGCATTGCATATGCATGGCGAGTGAGCGCACACTCCCCGCCCGCCCGATCAGCAGCCGTGCAAGGCTCCGATCCACACGGAGGAGGTGGTGAAGTAACTACCAAAGCGCGGCAATTCGTTCCTTGAAGGCATCATAGGCACGAAATGCGCGCGTCATCGGCACGCGCGTGCCGGCCGACATCTCCCGCGGTGTGTGCTGGGACTGGTGCTTGAAGGAATCGGTTCAGGCACCGAAGCTTGCCATCATTGTATATACCGATGCTTTAACCACAAAAAAAAAAAAAAAACCCGGCACCGGTGCCTGCTCCATTCCAATAAATAATGATTGTTTTGCCAAAATACATGCACTTGACCAATCCAAGGTGAGAGAAATGGAAATATTGGTTCTTTGAGACACGGCTCAAATCTAGACCAAGCACCGGTGGTCACGTTGCGAGAGAGAGAGAAGAATGAAGCACCTTTTGTAACATGACTGTGATGTGACATTTGAAGCCTCGTCACACTGTTTTGCGAACGGAAAATGGTACACGAGCCCGCTGCCCGCAGTGCTTGCTATGCCGCCGTGTGCCCCCTGTTCAGAAAGCAACATCGGCTCGATCGATTCATGAGCCAGTATGCGTGTTTGGATTACGCCTGGGTCAGCTTAATCTGCTGGAACTGCGCATGCATCCACGCATTGAACCCTGTCTTTTAGTACCACTCACCACGGCTGTTCATTTGGTTGGCTCTCCCTGCTGTACCATGTTGCAACATGGCCGGCGGCCGTGCCGGAAAAGCAACCGGCCGGCCGATCCAGCTCATCAATTCCAACATCCAAGAGCTGGGAAATCTTCCTGCAACAGTATATCAGTTTGGTTGGCTCGCCTCATGCTACTACTGGACACACACGTACGCGAAGTGAGCTGCGGAACGTATCGTGCTTCCTTCCTCTCCTTTGGTTTAGCGTACGTGCTTTTGAAAAGCAACAGCATCGCAAAAAGTTAATTAATAAAAAAGTACGATAAATTACAACAACATTAATAGGATTTATGTGCCTCGCTACAAAATTAAAAATAAAACTTGCTCTATTCACAGAGTCACGGAAAATAGATGAACAGAATGTTTTAGATTTCATCATTTTCGGATAAAAATGGACGTATCGGTACAGCACCCTTCAGTTTGGATTTTTTTATCAGAAAAAGCGAATTAATTCGTATTTCAGCCTTTAAACGATTTTTGACCAATTAAATTTATGCCCGCTTAGCCTAGGCAATAGTCTTTTCAAAACGTTGACGGTTGCCTGATTGACCCAGCCATGCATGGCGAACAAGACTACTGCCAGATTAGGCCATGGAGATTAGTATTTTAATCACCCGAGCTTGCCTTTAATACGAGCCGATGTTCGTTCCTTGAAGCCAGAATCTTGAGACGCATCTACGACTGCATCATGCACATGCATATCGCCATGTCGGTGTAGTGCGCGGCGGCGCCGGCGGCTGCAAGTAGGCACGCGCGCTCGGCCTGCGCCATGGACAAGCTTGGCGTCACGGTTGCGTCTTTAGGCTGTCGCCGCAACTCGATCTTGTTACTTTACTGTATGATGATCGTCATCGAAATTTTTTGTCTTGCAAGATAATATTACTGCGTCCAATTTGCCATTAAGTTTTTTTTTGTCTCAGTGTCTGCCACATATGTCCAGAAGGAACTCTGGTTAATTACTGGAAATCATACGCTCGAGAAGCAATTTAAATCCCTCCAGGAGGGTTTTTTTTTTTTTTTTTTTGCGATTACACAATACAACTCATACACTCACAACGCATGCGCACTCACTCCTATGAACGCACATACGCCTCCTGCTGAACGCACAACGCCGTTAAATCCTAGAAAATCTCCCACGAGAAGTCGAACCCAGGACCTCAGGTGCTACTGAGGCTCTTGTAACCAATAGGCTACAAGCCCTTTCGCTCCAGGAGGTTTTATTTAGCATGCATACATTACATATGTCGGGCTGATTTTTTTTCCGGTCGAGAACATATTTAATTGCACCGGTATCATGTGCTACTAATTAATCATCCAGTCAAGTTCGCAAAAAAAAAATCATCCAATCAGAGAAAAGTACACCAAGGTAGTACGTACCAGGATCAAATCTTCCTTTTTATTCGACAAGTGACAATTAAGCACGGTTATCTTTGGCCAACGAGAACGTTGGCACTTGTTTGCGTAAGCTTCACAGGGACTCATCAAAAGGACGTGAGCGGTAGAGAAGTCTGGAGCGGATGCCTGGAGTTGGTGCTTTCAATTTTAACTCGATATATACTTTGATGGCCTTTGGTGCGCTTTGTTGTAAATATATATTTGGCGCCATGATTTGACGGTGGAAATTGCCTTTAAATACGGCACTTGCCTTGTTCGATCTCCTCACTCTCTCACTCGCTACAACAAACCAATCAAAGAGGTTCCCGTTCCGTCTCAAGCCGAAACTCCAGCCGGCCGGCGCTAGCTAGCTCACGACCATTTTCCAACTGCCTCATCGCGTAGCTACACGTCCATGGCCGGTATTCAGGTACGTGGCAACTTAGCTAACTATAAGTCAGTTTTTTTTGTCGTTCAAGAATAAGAAAAAAGAACACACCTCCAACGTTGAGTTCTCTCCGTCGAACTATACTTTGTCACGTACTACATAGTAGCACGTCTCTCATCACATAGTTTGTGCCACCCCCTCATTGCCCCTGCATGTCTGTCGATCATATCAGGATGTCGTCTTCGACGCGAACGCCGTCGGCTGGGCTCCGTCCGGCCCCGGCACGGCGCTGTCCCTGCATGACGAGCACCCGAACCACCTCCCAGCGGCGACGGCCGCGACCGCGCATGGCCACGAGCCGAGCGGGCGGTACGTCGTCGCGGCGGGGCGCGCCGGCGAGGACGCCGGCCTGCGCCAGGCGATCGCGCCGGGAAAGCTCAGGCCCCGCGTCACGTACCGAGTCGCCGGCTGGATCAGCGTCGCCGGAACGGCGGCGGAGGAGGATGGCGAGGCGGCGGTGCGCGTCACCGTCCGCGTGGACGACGGGCGGCAAGTGGTCGACGGCGGCGCCGTCTGCGCCGTGCCGGGGAAGTGGGCGGAGGTCAAGGGCGCCTTCCGGCTCCGGGATGGGGCGCCGGGCAGCAGGGCGGTGGTTCACGTGCACGGGGCGCCGGCCGGCGTGGACGTGAAGGTGATGGACCTCAGGATCTTTGCCGTGGACCGGAAAGCGCGGTTCAAGATGCTCAAGGACAAGACAGACAAGGTGAGGAATGAAAAACGACCGCTTGGCTATATATACTAGCCATTCAACCCGTGCACCTGCACGGGCTAGCTCTTTTATTTTCTGGAAACATTATATATTTGGTGTTAGATTATTTTTTCCATAGTGGCATACATAGATGTGAGAAATTTATAATGGGAGTGCTTCAAGTTTCTTTTACAATGGTAGATGTGAGTAATTTAGAAATAATCATTCGGGGTACTTTCGTTTATTTATTTACATTGCAAAAATGGACAATATATTAGAAACTTGTGCCACTTGCGCTTTGAGTAATTTATATTAGCATATATGAGAAATTTATAAAAAAAAAGTTCAGTACATGAAGTGATATTTATTAGAGTTGTCCGGCAGCTTTATTAACCATGGACGTCTTGAAAAGATTGGACAATTTATTAACATTAACTTTAATTATTTAATTCCCTCTTGATGCTCTTTCTCTATCTCTCTCTGGCCTTTATTCAAGAGCTTTTTGTTTAATTAAAGCCATCCCCTACACTAAAAAATATATGTAAACATATGTTTATATCCGTGAAAGAAATCTATAGTTTCTGTTAAATATAATATCATATATGAATCACTCTATTTGTGGTTTACTGGTTCGAAAGACAAATTTTGGTGGATGTTCTTATCAATTTATCATGATTTGGGCAAAAAATATTCAGAGCATATCTAAAGGTAGAGTCATTGTTGACTCTTTACCTCATTTAAGAGTTAACATAAGTGCTTATTTTGTCTTTCCCCTAGCTAGTAAGCGATTTTAGCCAGCTTAGCCATGTCATAAACGTTCCCAATGGTCTCTTTTCTTAGGGAATGACCTTTCTCTACACTTTTTTATTTTCCGGCAAAGTGTTTCCTAGAAAACATTTCCCAAGGGATGAATGTGGTAGGAAAACATTTTCTTGCTTTTCCTAGTAATATGGATCCAAGGGGAACTTGGAGATTCCAATAGTGTTCCAATGAATGTTTGTTGATACTGCCCATGCATATTGCGCTGGGGTTGGGTCAGCTTTCCTTGAACTAAAAGGCATGCCAATTCTTCCCTGCTGCCTAACCTTTAATCTATTTGTCGACCTTTTTCTTCTGCTGAAAGTTCTAGTATATTATATATGCATGCATATGTAGAAATTCTGTTATTTAAATATAATGCATCTGCAATTCTCGGAAACACTATATATGCAATTCTGCTGATGTTCCATGGAAGTAAGAGACTATTATTCAACTTCTCTAATTGCTATGTTTATGCAACAAACAAATCGTAGTATTTTCCTGTACGTCTTTACTCAACGCTAATATCCAAACAATTGTTTTGGTGACGTAAGCCATTGAGGCGCGCTCATAATTTCTGAAATATTCGTGGGCAACTGAAGTACTATTGTGCAAGCAGCAACTTAATATAGTAATTAACAAATTCTGATAAATGCATTGTTACCTGTGTATGACACTTCACCCATATATAGATCAAGCACTGAAAAAAGCTGGTATGCTTCTCCATATCCATAGACTTCCCGGGTTTGCATGCTTGTAGATAATCCTTCTGCATGGTATTAGTAGCATCTGCATGTATGGTTGATGTAATGATCTTAATAATCACCGATTTCTATTCTCCCTGACCTTGTGCATCTCTGCCATATGATGGATACATCTTGTCAATCTCGACCGATTCGTCAAGTGGCTCATGCCACAGGCCGTGGTGTCGTACATATCATCAGAATTGATTAGCCCCTGATCTAATCAATCTGGATGAGATTAAGTGACTTCAATCAAAAGAAAAAAGAATTAGGGTTCATATAAACTCACGACATCAGGATATATCCTTGCGTCTTCCATCTGCCGAACCAAGAAAGCTTGATTAGCATCAGCGGCCGTTATTGTTTATCCGCTTGTTCTTCTTCTTCTGGATCACGTCGCCTTCATTATCTTGCCTCTCGTGGTGCACTTCCGCTTGACTGCAGCCCGCAGCCGCATGGACGCCAACAGATCGCTAGGTCGTGTGTTCCAGCCGCATGTCCCACATTGGCTTGATCAAATAATTCTGCCGGATAATATTACATATTCTATTTTTTAATTATTTTTCATAATGGCAGTGGTGGGTAATTTAGAAGTAGGTATAGAGGTATTTTGGACACATGTGATCTAATGGTTGTTGTTGTTAATGATAATTGGAATCCAACAAACCGACGGACGGATGTTTTGCTTTTTTCTGGTAATTTCTAGGATTTTCCCACGATTAACGTGGAGGCTCCAAAAGGAGCCACCAATTAGTAAATATAAGATGTGATCAGGTTAATTAAAGTTACAGAGTTAAGATCCTTTTCTCTTCTATCTTCTATCTGGTTGGGACATTGATGCGGTTACAACGTGATGGATTTTGGGGGCTTCATTACGACATATGTATTTGAAAAATCAAATTATTTCTTATAGGTGCAAAACATATACCTCAACACATTGTAAAAACAGTACTGTAATAATTAAAATACAATAACGCTACTGAAAGATAGTCCAGTTACCGTTGACTATACCATTCTTCATATATAGCATGCTCATCACAGTTACCGTTGATTGTACTACACCAATGAACGAAGTTTAGTGAAGAAGCACTTCACAGTTCTTTTCATGAGTGAGTCAGCAAATATTGTAAATTCAAAAATGGTACGTACAATCATGCTTCTGGCGACTCCAAAATTTTAAAACGTTGAGCATAGTACATGTACGCACCATAGAACGACGACGGGTAAACAAAAAAAAAATGGGGGCTAGTTGATCAGCTAGAGCCATTTGTCTTTGTTGCCACGTAATAAGTAATAACGAGCAGAACCAGAACGACATCATTATCGTTCCTTGATCTGGCACGACCAAGACTTTCGTGGCATGCACCGAGCGATGACCACCGCCGCTTGAAGGTTTGGCGCCCCGGACGCATTGTTTTCCTGAAGCGTGTAGAGGTTCACCGTCCAGACAGTGACATGGTTGGTGAAGGTATGTATTACTGGGCACTGCCCAGTGGCCTGGCACGTCCTGGGTAGGGCACGTTGGTACGACCAGCGATTTTTCTAGCAGCTAATAATCACTTGAACACATTGTATTTACAGTGGAAGCTAATCTCAGCTAATTTACTGATGGAGACAGCCCTTTTGTTTGTTATTTACAGTTGAACACATTGTTTGAATATAGATTGGCGAAATGGAGTATTCTTTGTCAACCAAAGGACCAAGGCGGCTTAGGGATTCTAAACATTGACATACAAAACCAATGCCTAATTAGCAAATGGCTGTTTAAGTTAATAAATGAAGAGGGGATTTGGCAAACACTTCTTAAAAGGAAGTATTTGAAAGATAAACCAATAGCACAAGTACAAAGAAAGCCTGGTGATTCACATTTTTGGTCTGGTTTAATGAAGGTTAAAGATAAATTCTTTTCCTATGGTAACTTCCATTTAAATAATGGGACAAACACTAGGTTTTGGGAGGATAAGTGGCTGGGTAACTTTACTCTTAGTCAACAATACCCTTCTTTGTATAACATTGCAAGGAAAAAGCATATATCTGTTGCAACTGTTTTTAGCTCAATACCCTTAAACATCTCTTTCCGACGTGGTTTTTGGTAGGGAATAATTTGGTACTTTGGCACAACCTGGTTGCTAGGATAGCTCACATTAATTTGAATGACACGGAAGATGCATTTAGATGGAGTCTACATCAGACCGGCATCTTTTCCGTCCACTCAATGTATAATGCTTTAATTTGCAATGGTAATGTGCGCCAAAATACAACGCTTTGGAAAGCAAGATTACCCCTCAAAATTAAGATTTTCATGTGGTACTTGCATAGAGAAGTAGTCCTTACCAAAGATAACTTAGCTAGAAGACATTGGAATGGTAGTAAGAAATGTGCTTTTTGTTCACATGATGAAACTATCCAACACCTTTTCTTTGATTGTCATTTTGCTAAGTTTATTTGGCGAACAGTTCAGTTTACTTTTGATTTAGATACTCCTACTAGTGTTAATCACCTTTTCAATGATTGGCTACCTAGGTTTGATTCTAAATCAAAGGCAAAACTGTTATGTGGAGTTTCGGCGTTATGCTGGGCTATATGGCTAAGTAGGAATGATATTGTTTTTGACAAGGTTCCGATGAAAACTTATATGCAGGTACTATACAGAGGCACCCATTGGCTGCGGACGTGGGCGCAATTGCAAAAGTGTGATGAAGACACCAACATGATGAGAGATGCATGCCGATCATTGGAGACGACGGTGATGCAAATATTTACCAACCATGGATGGAGATTTAGCAATAGGATTGCTGCTCAATAAATTCCCATGTAAACTATGTTGGTGTCTCCTTTTGCTTCCATTTATTATGAATTATGAGTTGTGATGGCAGACGGAAGAGCTGCCTATTGATGTAAGGGTGGGCTGTAGCCTCTTTGAGGTCAAGGCCGGGACGCTTTCTTTCCCATTATCTAAAAATATCAGTCAAGGAAATCGTCGTTACCGTACGGTCAATTAGTTTATGCAACATCCTCGCAAAAAAAAAAATAGTTTATGCAACAGCAGTAATAATTTTGTTTGTACAAAACTTCTCAACTTTAACAACTGTCTCGATGTTTGCAGGTGCGCAAGCGTGACGTGGTCCTGAGCTTCGCCGGCGACGGCGCGGCGGCCGCTGAAGGAGCTTCGGTCCGCGTGGTGCAGCTGGACAACAGCTTCCCGATCGGCAGCTGCATCAACTGCGAGGTGATCGAGATCCCAGCGTTCGTGGACTTCTTCACCAACCAGCTGGACTGGGCCGTGTTCGAGAACGAGCTCAAGTGGTACCACACGGAGCCGCGGCGCGGGGAGCTCAACTACGGCGACGCCGACCGCCTCCTCGACTTCTGCGCCCGCGCGGGGAACAAGCCGGCCCGCGGCCACTGCATCTTCTGGGCCGTCGACGGCGACGTGCAGCAGTGGGTCAAGGACCTCGCGGTCGGCAGCGGCGGCGACCTCGCCGCCGCCGTGGAAGCCCGCCTCCGCGGCCTGCTGGGCCGCTACGCCGGCCGGTTCGCGCACTACGACGTGAACAACGAGATGCTGCACGGCCGCTTCTACCGCGACCGCCTGGGAGAGGACGCGCCGGCCCGCCTCATGTTCTGCGAGGCCGCCCGGCTCGACCCCGGCGCCGCGCTCTTCGTCAACGACTACAACGTCGAGTGCGGGAACGACGCGAACGCCACGCCGGAGAAGTACGTCGAGCTGGTGGCGGAGCTCCGGCGCGGCGGCGCGAGCGTCGGCGGCGTCGGGCTGCAGGGCCACGTCACCAACCCGGCCGGGGAGGTCATCTGCGACGCGATCGCCGCCGGCACGGGCGGCCTGCCCGTCTGGTTCACGGAGCTGGACGTGTGCGAGCCCGACGCGGCGCTGCGCGCCGACGACCTCGAGGTGGTGCTGCGCGAGGCGTACGCGCACCCGGCCGTGGAGGGCGTCGTGCTCTGGGGGTTCATGGAGGGCCACATGTGGCGCAAGGACGCCTCCCTCGTCGACGCCGACGGCACCGTCAACGACGCCGGCCAGAGGTTCATTGATCTCCGGAAGGAGTGGAGGTCTGAGGCGCGCGGGAGCGTCGACGGCGATGGACAGTTCAAGTTCATGGGATTCCACGGCACGTACGTCGTGCAGGTCACCACGGCGGCGGGGACGAAGACGCTCAAGACATTCACCGTGGACAAAGGGGACGGACCGCTCGCGCTTAACATGATGGATCTCTGATCATCAGTGCGGGCTCTATTACAATTTACACCGACACACACACACACAGAGTAACGATCGAGTATACTAATTATTAATTTGATTACGGCCAAGATCCTAAAAAAATGCCGAAGGAAATTAATCCACTAATAATGTGGAGATTATGATCCAAGCCCCCAAATATTCATGGAGAATACTGTATTGGGTGAATCTAATTAATGAAATAAATAAAGCAGAATACTGTTGTTTTCTATAAAAGGATCTATCACTTCATGTTTTGTTTTTTGATGGAAAAGGCTTTATCACTTTTTTTGAGGGGAAAAAGGCTTTTTATCACTTGGTCCCCTTCCTGACGGCATGAGGATAACTGTGCGGCGCTGACCTTTCTTCTTGCTTCTTCTCCGTCCACCGACACGCCACCACACGCCGCGCCTAGCTGCCCCGCGCCCTGCCTAACCGCCGCGCCGCTGCATGACCCCCGGACCTCCATTGATGTCCAAGTGTTTGAAACAATTGTTTTAGGTGTTTGGAACAATTATCTCGGCATGTAGAACTCTTATATCTTTGTAAGATTTGTGTTTTTAGTATTTTAGTACTGTGCTGATGCGGAAAAAACTATTGATATTGCAGCACAAATTATTGCAGAAGTTGAGCATTTTTGAGGATTTCAGGTAACCAGGAAAAAAAAACGTTATGATTTTTTGACTAATACAGGTTACCCGCATTTTTTTTTGAGATACGGGTTACCCGCATATGAACTGACCGAATAAACCGAAAGTTTAGGCTCAACTCAACACATTTGCCTGGCCTGAGCACATGCTTGAGGTTACTCATAACGTGTTTGGTTGTTACCCTGAGAATCTGCCTGCTCAGGCACGTTCTCAGGCGCTCCATCAGGCTCATCAGGCGCTCAAAATCGAGCCCCTGAGCGAACGCCCGTCGTAGCGCTCAGCGCCTGAGGGTTCTTCGGTTCTTCCTCCACGGCGGTACTTGTTCGCTCGCCCCCATCGCTCCCGCGGCTCGCGTGCCGCCGTCTCTGCTATCGTGACGAAGTCCCCGCCCCCTAAGCTCAGGCTGCCACTTCCCCGTGCCACAACTCGAGCACCGCCGCTGTCCTCTGCAGTTGCGCTTGCGTCATCGCCACCCTCCTCCGCAGGTCGCATTTGCGTCGTCGGCCCCCTCCTCCAACAGGTCGAGCTCGCGCCGTCGCCCCACCTCCCCCTGCAGGTCGCGCTGCACCTTCCACCTCAACCCGCATGTTCCCCTTTAGGAGATCCATCGTATATATCGACCTTTGGCCAAATTGATGCCCGTGACCGCTAAAATGGATTCATTTGAAGGTTTAGAAGGTACGGGTATGATCAATTTCGTTAATTTCATAGTATGTGTTGCGAATTTCGGGATTTTGTACCTTACGGTTGGAAAAAGGGAGAAGGAATTTGAGGAAGAACAGGCCCTCGGAGCAGTCGACCCGCTACCTCCGGTCCCGGCGCTTGAGACGAAAGCAACCTTGGGAGACTCCTTGTCGCATCGTGGTTCCATTTTGATGGTCTCCGATAGCTAATAGCCAGAGCATCGCCGGCGGCGGGCTTCCTCATCCCTGGTCAGTGGAGGCGGATTACTTAATTTGCGTTTCTGTGTTGTAAAGACGTTCTGATGGGCCTACGGTTTTGCTCAGGCAAATCTTCAGCAACCAAACAACAAAACTGATCGATGCCTGACCAGGCAAGTGTGTGGTGCCTGATCAGGCACCATTTTCGCTCAGGCAGATTGCTCAGGGAGCAACTAAACTAGCCCTCAGAGCAACGAGTGCTGTAGGGATGGCAATGGGACGGGTTCGGGATGGGTAGAGCAAATCCATTCCCGTCCCGCCAGGTGCAACGGGTAAAAATCCCCACCCGCCCTGTCCCCGTGGGTGAAAATCCCTACCCGGCCCTGTACCCGTCGGGTATCGGGGAGGGTATTGGGTATCCACGGGTGGAACAATATAAACACATGTTAGCCTTAGAATTCAACAAATTTTCACAATTTTGTAGCCTCTCACACAACAAACAACAACACATAAAACTGCTGCTAGACAACCTATGGACGGCACACATTAACGTAAAACAACCCACATATCACATAAAACGAGTCAAATTTAGAACTCAATTCAAATTTCGGGTACCCATTGGGTTACCCATGGGTGGAGATAAATCCTCGCCCCGTACCCGACTCATGTCGGGGCGGGTACGGGCGCCACCCACAGGTAGAAAACGAGCCCCATGCTCGGCTCCATCGGGTCGGCTACCCGGCCCGAATTGCCATCCCTAGAGTGGTGTATAAGAACGACGTGTCTTCTGGGCCATGCTCGTGCCAGCCTATTCTGTTGGGCCAAGTTCAGGCTTTGCATCGTACTGACAGCCAGAGGCATTCAGCAGCGTAGTCATGCTTGGGCCGACCGATCGGTTCAAGCACGGCGATCAGGATCGCAGCCAGCGTAGTCATGCTTCTTCACACGTACGTATGCAATACAGCGATAGCATTAGCCTATTTGGACTGTACATGAAACTGTGAACAAGTTTAATAGTTACCGCTTGCTGGGGTATACATATACTCATCTGTAGCCGGCGATCTAGTACACGACAATTTGACGTCGTGGTTATTCTTTTTCCTAGTACACTGTACATAGATATTTTGATTTGTCATTTTGGTACGATTTTGACCATTTAGCTTGACGGATTAAAATAAGCTCAGCTGGTTGTGCTTTTTACGGTTCGAGCCAAGCGAATAAAGTCCAATCACCCAAAATGTATCAACAGATTTCCCTCAAGTTTCCTCCAATCCTTATTCTCACTACCCAAAATCTCGCTATCGTTGAATCCTAACACGACGCTAATCTTTTTTTTTTCTTTTCTCAAACGCAATACTGACAAAGATACTCTTATACACGTACGGACAGTCACCTTTATAAAGCATGAACACGTACGGGAGGTTGGGCCATCTTGGTTTGAGATTCACAAATAGTTCACCACACGCTGTGCTAATGTGTACTAGTGGGTATACTATCACATGAAAAGGACACCAGAAATGTTAAGAAAAACAATCAAAGGATTGTATGCGCGGATGTTTTAACTAGTTTCTACCATATCACTCACTCTAAAGTATGAGCTAATGGACATATAAGTATGACCAAATTCCATACGAAAGACATACAGGATAATATCTAGGAATTGAATCATGACAAACAATTCCATTCTTCATAATTGTGCGGCAGCTAATATAGTATGTCATCACTGCTATAGAAACTATATAGCATTTCATCAGGCTCAGGAAACAATATAGGACGCAACAACAACGATATGAGCCATCATGAGAAACAAAGCTAAAGAAACACACAACAGGATAAACAACAATGATTTTTTTCACTAGACGAACCACAAGGATAAGACTTCTCATTACATAAACAAGAACTAACAACGTCTGACATCACATTTCACATGAGGATTTTCCTCACAAATGTTGCGTATCTTTTTGTATATCTTGCCATGCGCTCCCACAACCATTCGCTTAAGCCCTGGTGCGCATCGGAATAGCAGTTTCAAAAAATCAAGCTCCTCATGTCCTCCTTTGATGCGATAATAAGAGATAAGTACCTCTTCAAGATTAGTCAAAGATATATTTTCACTTTTCCAGCTGACAGGTTGTCGACAGTGACAATTCTGATGGCACAATTCTCTATCTTACCAGCTGCAAGAACATAGGAGCACCAATGAATTGTCTCATAACAAAAAAGAAAAAAAAAAGGCAGCCCGGTGCACGTAACTCCCGCTTGTGCAGGGCCTGACCACTTAAGGAGCTGGTTAATAAGTTTGAGAGGTGACAACAACTGAGTGGTTACCTCGCTATGATCTACAACCACCTGAAGTCTTTGTATAGCTGGTTGAATCTGAAGTAGATGCAACAGCAATGGTCCAAAATCATGCTCATTTGTTTCGACAACCACCTCCAAAACAGAGAAGTTGGTCACCCGAAGTCTTGCTATCTCTTGTGCGAATGTCTTGTCTGGAACTGGAGTCTCATACTGCACAAATCAATAAACGGAAATTATCCAACGAACCACATATATAAAATATAGGCAGGAATTTAGAAAGCAAGACTAGACGCACCTCATCATCTATGTCTAGATGCAAGGTGCGAATGCCTTGGCTCAGTCTGTAGTTGAGACTGTAGAGGCGATGTGTTGCAAACCCAATAGTGCCGTTAGTACTTCCGAGTTTCCAATCAAGTTCCACCGCCTTTGGTGCCGAGATTGTCATGCTGAATTCTCGGTCCATATCAACATGTAACTTCATCTTCTTGACCTCTGGGGCGTCAATGTCAATTCGGCGGATTGCACTTAATTCGTAGACATACTCCACCACAAGCTCCTCAAGCGTCGCCGAGTGAACAGTGATCTCCGTGAGCCCAACGCAGGCATGGATTCGGAGAAGGCGCAGGAGCGGGCAGCTGGGCAGCAGGGCGGCGAAGATGTTGCTGCCCGTGGTGAGTTCGAGGGTCTCGAGCCTGGAGAAATCGCCGGCCGGTGGAGGCGCAATGGGCACCCAGTCCAACTCGAGGACGAGGGATCTGGTGCGGTCGAAGCAGGGCAGCTCGACGGCCGCATCCCCCTCACGCAGGTTGTCCAGGCTGACGGAGAGCGTCTCCGGCGAAAGCCGCGCGGCGGCGCGGACAAGCGAGGAGACGCGTCCCAGCGCCGGTTCCGACTTGAGGTCCGCCTTGATGTGGAGGCGGCCCAGCGCGGGGCGGGTGACCTGCGCGAGCGCGGTCTCCACCGCCTCGAGCTCCATGCCCCTGAAGGTGTACTCGGGGAGACGGATCCAGAGGCCGCGCCACTGGCGGGCGAGGATGCTGGTCCGCGCCGCCTCGCGGGCACACCCGAGGCGGGCGAGCACCAGGTGGAGCAGGTCGTCGGGGAGACCGCTGATCCAGTCCGCCCCATCGCTGTCGCCGACCTCCGAGCCTGGTGGAGCCGGCCGCTTGCCGGGGCGGCGGCTGGGACTCGACAGCATGACACGCGAAGATGAACTGCCAAGCAAATGGGGATCTAGAAAAAAAAAACTAACATTGTAATAATGGAATAAATTCGAAATCTTGCGAAGGGCGGCGACCTACCCTGGTCAGGTGTCCAGGTGAGTCGTCGGAGGCGGAGCACGCGAGAGAGAAACCGGCGGTGGTGGGTGACCAGGGGATAATTTCGCCGGTGGTGGAATGGCCGGCCGTCTGCCCGGACAGAATTTCTAGTTGTTTGTAGTATTTGCGTATGGACTAATTTGCCCCCGGATGTAGATGGTCTCTGGATTCTGCCGGTTGAGCAGACAACCGATACCAATGAACGATGAAATTGACTAGCGAAAAGAAGAGCGTGTGTACAGAATAAAGTTCAGATTTCAGGTTGAGCTAATCTTTCTATATCTAAAACGCGTGCCGTTCTCTGAGCTGTGATTGGCTGGTTCAGTTCCACCGTTGATACGCCGAAGAACGATTCCTATTTCTCCAGCGTGCTTTCCCAGAAGCTTCGATACCTTTCCTGTCTACGCGCCATCTTCCCAGGTCGCGCCCCAATCCGGCGCGATGCTCTGCCCGCTCGAGCATGCCCCAGCTGCCCCACTCCGTCGAGCATACCCTGCCCCAGCCACCTCGCGCCGTCGATGACACCCTGCCCCGTCGATGCAGCGCTGCCCGCCCCATCTGCATTTTTACGGCGACTTCGACGAGGCCGTCGGGGTGGGGAGGTCAGCGATGTGAGGCCGCATTAGCATAGAGAATCCCACAAGGCGTCCTCACCAACCGCGCCACCTCCCCCTCCGCTGCGTCTCTACGCCTGGCGCGCGGTCGCCGGCCTCTGCACTCCAGCTTGTTGCCGCCCCCGCCCTCCAGCGCTTGCGGCCGCCAAAATAGTCGAACACTGTAACATCCAAAGCGACAGGGAGGGCGGTTCCATGTTCTGAGATCACCAACCCGTCGACCAGGCCCATCTCCTCCTCAGCAAGCTCACCATCGTCGGCTTCTTCGCCACCTTCATCACCAACGACACCACCGCATCACCTCTCGCCTGACCGCCTCATCATACGGTCACCGTCGCAGTCCCCACCCCTCTGCAGCTCTCACGACAAACTGTTGTGCCATGACCACTACATGCAAGGTATTCGACAGAATGCCAGCCTGTAGGACCTCACACATTAAACGTCCATGGCCTCTTCCTCGCTTTTGTAGAGGCAAATGCATTGCCAGTGCACCATATAAGTGCATTGAATCGATGTGGCAAATAGCCTTTGCCAGTGCAGAACACAACATTGCTATGAATCATAAACGGAGACAAGGGAGCAGCCATGATGGCAACCAAAAAAATGTGAAGTGTGCTTTGGCATTCCTTGCGTTGTTAGGAAATATGCAACCGGTTGGCCACTCCCACACACCACAGCATCCAACTAAATTTCCACAAAAAGGTGCTTCTCCTCATTCTGTACAATAAACGCATAATGTTTACATTTTTATTTGGATTATACTGATAGATGTACGGTGTGTATTTCATCGCAAAAAAAGAGAGAGAGAGAAAGATGTAAGGTGTATTGTGTCATTCTCTTTATTCTTTCACGTAAATAGAAACAGATTGCCATGGATGGTATGTCTGTAGGCACACTATCAAGCTCGGGTTATTACAAAGCTGAAGTCCCCTTCAAGTAGTTATCTCTTTCCATATGTTGTGATAGAGGACCACCATCAGCTGCTTCGACAGCTACTTTTTTTTATTGAACAATTGCCTAGCGCTCGGCGCCCGAGTGGCCAGCGGCACCGCTCCAGGAGCGTTGCTCCTGTTGACGCGCGTGGCCAGCGGCCCGGATTCGATGCGCAGGCGCGGAGGTGCTGTTGTGAACAGTGCCGGGTAAAACGGTACTGTTCACAGCAGTAAAAAAAAATCCCCTCGTCCTCCCCGGGTCAAAGCACATGGTTAAGACTCGCGCCGGAGCTCACAACGGCCAGCTGAGTCCCTGTGTAGGATCGGGGAGGGGGTTCGGGGGTTTTCTCGGCCTGCGTGAGAGGCTCTTCTCCTTAAAAAAATGCCGTCGGGGGCGGTCTTACCCCCGGCAGGTCGAGTTTTTTTATTGAACAATTGCTTTCAGAAGTGAAAATATTTAGTTGGTCCTAGAGGCTGTTGAATGTGTGTATACTTCAAGTCATTCATGGACAGAAATCAGGAAATGTAGTAGTTCAGGGAATTCGACCTTTTCATGTCAACTACCTCTCTATAAGAATATATGAGAATTATTCATTACTACTTCAGCTGCCTGGATTGTTGAATATATCATTGAAAAATCAAAGAAAAGGCATAGCCACTAAATAGCGTTCATAATCATATTAACATTACATTGTTTAGGGGTTTAAAATTCAAACATTAAGTGGCAAACTCCCGATGAAAGTTATTTGGATTCAATACACTGCTGGCCATATTGTAGTGCTTCCTTAATTGTTATCATTTGTCTGAATATTACTGCAACAAACATAATAAAGCATCAGTCCTGGTCTGCTATGCTATTGCAATAAAATTACAACTGGATTTTCTACCATGATTATGGTATTTTACTCTGGTAGAATTATCTAAATTGAAATGCTCTTACAGCATATATTATCTTGAAATCATAATGATAGTAGGATGATATAAAGTGAAATGTTCTTATAACGGATATCATCTTGAAATGATAATGAATACTGCTCAATGGCACACATGAAAATTACAATGATCATAATACAAGAACAATAAAACCTTTGGTTCATGACGATTTCTGGCAAGATAATATCCTGATGGAATCTATATGCTAGACTTATTATGAGGTTTCTGCAACAACTTCTTCCTTGTTTATTTTATGTCCAAACAAATTAAATCATATAAAATGGCAGCATAACCCTTTTGTTTTCCAATTCCACCAGTGTTTTGCATGAAGTTTTTCATCTCTGATGAATTTCTCTACTCCATACTGAAATGTTCATCATCCTATTCTCAAAGCTTTATCTACTTGGCCCTACCATACTGCTGCCATTCTAAGTACACTTCTATGTCTTCAGTACAAGGTTGGTATATATTCTGATGCATTGAAATCAAATATTGTGTTAGTGCTTTCTACTTCCTTTATTTCTTATACAAAATAAATTGTGTATTTCAGTTTGCTACATTCCATGGACTTGGCATAGTTTCATTCTTTTTGTACCACTGGTGTATTCCATACGATACAGCTTTCGTTTTTTCCAAGAAAATAAAGGGTGATTTCTAAAAACACCAGATCCATTCAGCATCTATTCTGTTTTATTTAATGAAACATTAGCCATGTCAAAATGCTAAAATCTCACAGATGAATTCATCTTAAAGCCATATTAAAGTGAGTATCTGTCACGGGCAGGCGAGCTAGGGAGATTCGATGGAACAGAACGTCGTAGATTATACTTGAAATGAGTAGCGGGTCTTGGCCCTGGACCTCGACGGCGCGGCGGTGCCGTGGTGACGGCGTCGCACCAGCGAGGCAGGGAATGTTTACAATGGCTAAAGCCTAAACTCCAAGATAATCTCAACTAATGCATCGGTCCCTGTTTATAGTGCACAGGCCGAGCAACAACTCCTAACAAACCTCACGGGATAAACTCCTAACAAACCTCACTGAACTATGCGATTTATTCTGGCGACGCGCTGATCAGGTCGCCTTGCTTTCCGCTCGCCGTTGGTCGCGTCTTCGGCGGCGTTGATACTGGAGTCCCCACATGACATCTCTCCCCCCCTGGACAAGCAGCTCGTCCTCGAGCTGGAACTCCGGGTACAGCCGACGGAACTCCTCCAGGGTCACCCACGTTGCGTCTGCTGCTGACAGTCCAGTCCATCGCACTAGCAGTTCATGCTTGCCACGGGCCAACCGGCTCTTGACGACGGACGCTGGAGTAGGGCATGCTCGGCCATGGCGCACTGGTGGCAACGCACCTGCCTCCGCCGGCGGCTCGCCGCGGTACTGCTTCAGCAAGCCCACATGAAACACGTTGTGAAGACGAGTTCCTTGGGGCAGTGCCAGCCGATACGCGACGTCGCCGATACGCTCCACTACCTGAAACGGCCCATAAAACTTAGGACCGAGCTTGCCGCGACCTTGCACTTCCAGCGACGCCATGGGACGATGGAGCAGCCGGAGCCACACCCATTGCCCTACTGCGAACTCGACCTCCCGATGCTTCTTGTCGTAGTACAACTTGTAGTGCTGCTGAGCCTGCTCGAGGCGGTCGCGAATTTCCACCAAGAACTCGTCACGATCCAGCAGCTGCTGATTCACCGCCGGCAGACGCGCTTCTCCCGGCATGTAAGCGCGTACCGACGGTGGGTCTCGGCCATACACCACGCGGAACGGTGTCGTACGCAGCGATGTCTGGAACGAGGAGTTGTAGCAGAACTCCGCCCAGGGCAGCCACTGCAACCACTGTCGCGGCCGATCACCTGAGAGACAACGCAAATACATCGTTATGATCTTGTTCGTCGCCTCCGACTGTCCGTCAGCTTGCGGGTGAAAGGCGGTGGTGAGGTTGATGTCGACGCCGGCCAGCGCGAACAGCTCCGTCCAGAAGTTGCTTGTGAACATAGGGTCGCGGTCGCTGACAATAGAGCTCGGGATGCCGTGTAGTCGTACGATGTCGGTGAAGAACGCGCGCGCGACCGTCGTGGCCGTGTAAGGATGGCCGAGGGGTATGAAGTGGGCGTACTTCGAAAACCGATCGACCACCGTGAGGATGACTGACTTGCCGTTGACACGCGGCAGTCCCTCGATGAAGTCCATGGCCACGTCCGCCCACACCGCCGATGGCACCTCCAACGGTTGCAGCAGGCCGGCCGGATGTAGCTGTTCCCCCTTGTTGCGTTGGCACGTGGTGCAGTTCCGCACGAAGTCCAGTACCGCCGTGCGCGCGCCCGGCACATGGAAATCCGCACGGAGCCGGTGGAGTGTCTTCTGGGTCCCTTCATGCCCGGCACCATGGGCCGCCTTCAGGATCGCCGGGATGCAGGAGGATGTTGGTGGTACGTAGACGCGGCCTCCGAACGTAACCAGCTCGTCGACGATGCCCCATTGTCCGGCGCGCGTACCCGCCGTGATCTCATCCTTGATCGCCACCATGGCCGGGTCCGCCAGCAATTCCTGGCGCAGGTCGTCGAAGAGGGTGAACGACGGCCCCGAGATGGCCAGCACCTCCGGCGCTTCCTCCGAGTCCCGGCGTGAGAGAGCGTCGGCCACCACGTTCGTCGCGCCTGGCTTATACTCCACCCTGAAATCAAAGCCCAGCAGTTTGCTTGCCCACTGGTGTTGCGGGATGGTGGATAGCTTCTGGTCCAGGAGGTACTTCAAGCTAAAGTGGTCAGTTCGCACCACAAAAGCTTGCCCCCACAAGTATGGTCGCCAGTGGCGTACTGCCTGAACCAAGCCGATGAGCTCGCGCTCATATGCGGCCAGCTTGGCGTGGCAAGGAGCGATCTGCTTGCTGAAGAACGCCACCGGACCGCCCCCTTGGTGCAGAACGGCGCCGAACCCGGAGCCCGACGCGTCGCACTCGACGATGAACTCGGCGTCGAAATCCGGCAGCTGCAGGACAGGCGCCGTCATGAGGGCACGCTGCAGCGCTTGGAAGGCCTCCTCCGCCTCCGAGGACCACTTGAAGCCCTCCTTGCGCAGCAGCTTAGTGAGTGGCGCCGCAATTGCGCCGTAGTCGCGGATGAATCGGCGATAGTACCCCGCGAGGCCAAGGAATCCGCGCACAGCGCGGACGGTGCGTGGCACTGGCCAGGAAAGGACGGCCCGCACCTTTTGTTTGTCCATGGCCACGCCGTGCTCGGAGATGACATGGCCAAGGTAGGAGACCGAGCGTTCGCCAAAGAAACACTTTGAGCGCTTGAGGAAGAGACGGTGTTCCTGCAGGACGGTTAGCACCAAGCGCACATGGCGTAGGTGCTCAGACCACGACGAGCTGTAGATGAGGATATCATCAAAAAACACTAGCACAAACCGGCGGAGGTAGTCCTTCAGCACGTCATTCATCAGGGCCTGGAAGGTGGCTGGCACGTTGGTGAGGCCGAAGGGCATGACGAGGAACTCGAACAAGCCTTCATGCGTCCGGAACGCCGTCTTCTCTACATCATCGGGGTGCATCAACACTTGGTGGTAGCCAGAGCGTAAGTCGAGCTTGGTGAAGAACACCGCGCCACGCAGTTCATCGAGGAGCTCCTCGACCACCGGGATTGGGAATTTATCCTTGATCGTCTTGTCGTTGAGGGCGCGGTAGTCGATGCAGAACCTCCACGTGCCATCTGCTTTCTTGACGAGGAGGACTGGCGACGAGAAGGCCGACGAGCTGGGCCGGATGACGCCTTGGCGCAGCATGTCGGCGCACTGGCGTTCCAGCTCATCCTTCTGGGCGTGCGCTAGCGGTAGGGGCGGACCGCCACCGCGGCCGTGCCGGGTAGCAGCCTGATTTGATGACTGCGGCGGCGGGGTGGAGGTAGCCCCGTTGGCTCCGCGAACAGAGCCTGGAACGTTTGGAGCAGCTCCTCCATCAACTCGAGGGACGCCGACGCCAGAGTTGCCGGCACCACGGGCGAGGTCGAGGCAGTCCAGAGCACTGGCTGGCCGTTCCGAGAAAAACCCATGGTGCGGCTGCCAAAGTCCCACAGGATTGGCCCCAGGGACTCGAGCCACTGCACCCCAAGCACCATGTCGTGGGCGCCCAACGGCAGGCCATAGCAGGTGATGTTGAACGCCTCATCGCCGATCGTGATGTCGAGCTTGTCGCAGACTCCAGAGCTCGCCACGCGATCTCCGTTGGCCACCGCCACCTGGAGGCTGGCGCGGGGTTGGAGCGTGATGCCGGCGCGCGCGGCGATGTCGTTGTCGACGAAGTTGTGCGTGGAGCCGGAATCGAGGAGCGCGTTGATCACCACGTCGCCGATCTTGACGTAGACCTGCATCGTCTTGGCCGTGCGTGACTGAATGCCCGTGATGGCGCTGAGGGAGATCACGGGTTCGACCTCCTTTTCTTCGTCCTCATTGATCACCTCCAGGACGTACAGCTGCTTGCACAGCTTCTTGTGGCCGGGAGTGAACTTATCATCGCAGTGGAAGCAGCCACCCTCCTCGCGGCGTTTGGCGATCTCTTGCGGCGTGAGGCGGCGACGTGTTGGCGTCGGAGAGGAGGCCGTGGAGCCGGCCGACGATGCCGCGGACGCGGCGCCGCTGCTGGCGTATGCAGACGCCGAAGGCTTGGTGGAGTGCTTGCCACGGCTCGCCGACGGGTCGTTGGAGGCCGACAGCGCCATGCGCTGCTCGTATGCCCTCGCGTACATGATGGCGTCATCCAGGGAAGTCGGCCGCTGCAGCGAGACATCGGTGCGCAAGGGGTAGCCGAGGCCGACGATGAAGAGCTGGATCTGCTGGTCCTCCGTGAGCGACGCGGCGCGGCACGCGAGGGTGAGGAAGCGGTTGCAGAAGTCGTCGACGGAGCCGTCGCGGCGGAGCATGGCGAGTTCGCCGATCGGGTTGGCCGTCAGTGGCGGCCCGAAGCGGGTGTTGACGAGTTGGACAAAGAGACGCCACGACGGCGGCCCAGAGTTGAGCTCGAGCCTGTAATACCATAGCTGCGCGTCATCGAGTAGATGAAACGACGCATACCATATCTTCTTGCGCTCCTGCGTGCGCTGGCCCTTGAAGAACTGTTCGCAACGGTTCAGCCAGGGAAGTGGATCGCCCTTGCCGTCGTACTTCGGGAAATCGAGCTTGTGGAACTTGGGAACGCCGCCGTCGAACTCGTCATCGTCGTCCGAGTGATGTGGTGGTGGTGTAGGGCGGCGGCGCTCGTAGTTGACGCCGGAGTGGACGGCACCGCCAGAGCCGCCGGAACCCCCCACATTCTTGCCCTTGTCGCTGACGGTGCGGTCGGAGTCCGGCAAGTAGCCGGGCAGGGCTTGCTCGACGCGAGAGAGGGCCAGGTTGAGGGCCTGCTGCTCTTGGCCCTGATCCGCGATGGATTTCTCCATGGACGCGACCTTGTCGGCCAGCGGTTGAAGTGGACGGAGGAGCGCTTCCATGGCGGCGAAACGCTTGGCTAGATCGTCCAGCGTGAGGGGCGTGTCATCCTCGCTCCTCCCCGTGCCCGTGTTGCTGCCAGTCATGGCGGCGGAAGCACCTGAGTCTCCTGATACCAAGTTGTCACGGGCAGGCGAGCTAGGGAGATTCGATGGAACAGAACGTCGTAGATTATACTTGAAATGAGTAGCGGGTCTTGGCCCTGGACCTCGACGGCGCGGCGGTGCCGTGGTGACGGCGTCGCACCAGCGAGGCAGGGAATGTTTACAATGGCTAAAGCCTAAACTCCAAGATAATCTCAACTAATGCATCGGTCCCTGTTTATAGTGCACAGGCCGAGCAACAACTCCTAACAAACCTCACGGGATAAACTCCTAACAAACCTCACTGAACTATGCGATTTATTCTGGCGACGCGCTGATCAGGTCGCCTTGCTTTCCGCTCGCCGTTGGTCGCGTCTTCGGCGGCGTTGATACTGGAGTCCCCACATGACAGTATCATTACATAATCTAAAATGTTAAGCATCCATGACTAAATTACTTCCAAAGTATTCAAAAGAATTCTCAATCTTTAGCTGCTTCTGACGATAAAAAATTCCTAAATTTGTGATATATGTTTTTCATGATATGTATGATATATGGGATCAAAACAAGGGTACCAACTGGGGTCTATTGAAATACCAATGTACGCGCGACAACGCCGCGCGAGTTTTCTAGTTTGCTAGTAATCTGAAAACAAGTTACTAAATGAGTTTCATTTTTTTTAACTACTAGTTATATGCCTCTGCGGCCTCTGCCTCTTGCATGGCGACTTGCTCCAAATCTCCATTGCTCACAACAGCAAAACAATAGCCGCAGCCAGTAGCAAGCATTGTTGCTGCCGAGCCTGCAAGAGAGAAAAGAGCCAGCTTCATCCTCTTAACCACATGTTGCTGCTTGAGTGCGTGAGGCGTCGTACCCGCGATGAGACGCAGTTGCCTCCAACCATGTCGTCGAGCCCGAGGCCGAGCTCGAAACCATGCGCCGTCCGTTGTTTAAGCCAGGTTCCTGCGGTCGTAGCAACGGCGTCCCGGGTGAGTGCGCAAGCAGCTAGGTTGCCCAGGCCGCATCTTCTTGCCTCGGCGTTGGAGCCGTCGGTGTCACTGTCGTCCCGTTCGAGCGCTCGAGCCCGCTGCTTTGTCTCGGCGGCCGAGCGCCTGCTGCGCGCCGTCGTCGTGTATGCACGGCCGCAAAGGCGTCCTTAGCCACCGAAACAAATGCGAACGACTAGGTCGGGCATAGAATCGCATAGCAGGATGTGGATGAACGCCAGGTGCATTAAAATTAGGCCTGCAGAAGGGCAAATGTAGCCCAAGTGCGCAGACAAGCAAAGGCAGATCTAGATGAGAATTACTGTACACGTGTCATATGAGAATTCAGCCACATCGGTGAAAATTTCGAGGGCGCAGCATTTTTCTTTCCTGGTTGAAGATTAGGATTATGTCCGGTGGATAAGAATCATCGTTCCTTCAAGATGGAGTTAAGTTCGATTTAGAGTGAAATGCACTTAAAGTACACAAATTATTTATAGATGATCATCTAGGTACATAAACTCTTAAAATAACCATTTAGGTTCACAAACTATTTAAGAATGATCATCTAGGTACATAAACTCATAAATGGCATTTAAATTCACAAACTAATTATGTTGTAGCTGTCTAGGTTCAAATTCCTTCGGGAGGCGAGGCGGCGATATGTCAGGAAAATCATAGCAACCAACCGTACAAGTGTTGACTCCGCTCGGTAGCAGGATCGAACGAGGGCTCCTCGCCTCCTTTCCCAGGCCGTCGCCTCCTGATTACTGCCTCACCTCCCGATTGCCAGACAGGGTCTTTTTTATGCAATTTTCTACCGCCAGAATTTTTCTCACACACATAGCATGTGCCTCTCCATCCATGGTGGCATGTCCACGTAGGATTTTTTTTTTCACGCACGAAAAAATTGGATCTAGAGAGGTGCAATATAATTAGTTTGTGGATCTAAATGGCTACTTAAGAGTTTATGTACTTAGATGATCATTTCTAAATAGTTTGTAGACCTAGATGGTCACTTTAAGAGTTTATGTACCTAGATGACCATCCCTAAATAGTTTATGTAGCCCGGGTGCTTTTCACTATTTGATTTATATCCTTGCAAGTCTTTTTCGATAAACTGGCTTGTACTAGAACTCAATCATTACCCTCATGTCAAAATAGATGACGTTTTTGACTTTTGAATATCACGTTTGTCCGCTCGTTTTATTTAAAAAATATATACAAATATAAAAACAAATAAATCATGCTCAACGTATCTCGAGTGATAAACAAATGATAACAAGATAAATGATATTTGTACAAAATATTTAAATAAAATGAGCGGTTAAACGTGATTTTCAAAAGTAAAAAAGGCATCTATTTTGACATGGAGGGAGTAGTTTCATTTACTGCCGTCTACGGCCACCGCGCCACGGGGGGCCGCCGGTGGCGCCCGCTGCGGGTGGCGTGCGAGAAGGTGGTGGGCATCGACCTCGGCACCACCAACTCCGCTGTGGCGGCCATGGAGGGCGACAAGCCCACGATCGTCACCAACGCCGAGGGCGCGTGTTGGTCGTTTGTACGCGCCCACTTATATACCGCAAGAGGACGGTGTACAGTTGTAGCACTTTTTCCCTTAGAGTATTCCAAGGTTTAATATCGAACCACAGAGAACAAGCGGGACTTAAACTATTATTTAAACTACTAAATTAATATGACAAAAGTGTGTGTGGAAAGGGTGGTTAACAGCTAGAGATGAAAGGGCCTGCGGTTGTATCAAGATTATGGAAAGGATTCTCTCCTATGGTTTGGGGTACTGGCATGCAACTCAGGTCATGGTTCAATTGATAGGTTTAGTATTCTACAAGACATGGTGGTTTCGTTCGCCCCGATCCTGTCACGACAAGGTACTAATAGCTCCCCACTGGTTTCTTGCACTATGTAATAAACACGTATTGATCGGATACGAGTTCAAAGCATCACAGAGACTGAACACATCAAAAGAGTATTGTAAGCGTGAGAGTTACATAACCAGATTTCCCTCGCCACGGAGAGAATATGAGATCTACTCACGCATCATACTGCAACACATGAACATGGGTACAGTAGGACGCAGGATTTTGGCGTGGTCCCACAGGTGCCGATCGGCACGGAGTGTGCCGGTCGGCACAGTCTTCCCTTTTGGTGGTGATGATCGGTGATCGCCGTCTTCGCCGCCACAACCTTCAACCTAGGTCAAAACCTCTGTATGTCCGTCTCTCTCCTTACTTCGCGACCAAGATCTCCTCTTTTTAGTCTCTTTCGGTTGTGGGCTGGATTTCACCGACTCCGACTCTGATATTTCTTCTGGGCTTCATATTCTCCGAGTGGGCTTTAAGTTTGGGGCCAGACCTCCATGGTGCCGGTCGGCACACAGGCCGTGCCGACCGGCACGAACTCCAATTTCCTCGTTCTTCGGGCCTCTGACAGCTCTTTACTCGTAGTCTCTTAATTTTCACCTGTTTCCTGCAAATCTTCCGGATATACAGAAACTACGCATATATATGATAATGGGGGGTTAATTGTTAGCAATAATGACGTAATAAGGTATTAAAAACACCTTATTTGTCATATAAAATGAGTACCTAGAAAGCACCAACAGCTCCCCCACACTCAAATCATTGCTAGTCCTCGAGCAATTCAAACCATGAGAATCATCACCGTGCTTTCGTCATGCTAAGAAACAAAAACTGTCACAAGTCTCTAACTTAGCTATTGTCAATCATCTCATCGAATTAGTATCCCTCCACGAAACCTTCTCTCGATTTTTGAAAACAATTTCACCTCAAAACTTGAGTCGACCAAATCAATCACAAGGCTTATCAAACAAATATTTTTGTCTCCCTTCATATCAAGTGAGAAGAAAGCAAAAGCTCCAGACTTCACTCAATCGCTCAAATGTATTTCCTTCCCTCTCCTATTCTATAATATAAGGCTCTTTTGTGGATCTCGGAAAGTAATATAACCAAATTGAATCGAAAGAACAACTAGGTCAACAATTCGCTCAATCATGCCTTCTAAAAGGGAGGTTTCATCACTGGAATTCAGAGTATAAGCACAAAGATCAAGGGAAAAGAAAACAACCGAGAATGAATGAAATAGAATTAAGAAGGGATCAAGCCTGAAGCATATACAGATCTTTTTTAGAATTTTTACTCTTCCTGCAGTCTGCTTCCTTTGATATTCATTTTTCTCTTTCTTTTTGACCATTTCCCTTTATTTTTCCTTTTGTGCCGATCGGCACGGCTCGTGCCGGTCGGCACCTGACCTATTTAATTCTTTTCCTTCTTTTTCTTCTTTTATTTCCTTGCAGACTGCTATCAGAGCATATTTTGGATTGGGATCTGTCTAGACTTCACATTTGCTTGTAGGTTGTATCAAGGAGGAGGGAGAAACGATGAAATATCGGTTTTTGGGTAGAAAGAATTTGATGATAGATGGCTAGCAAGCTGAGATGAATAGGTGAAACTTCTCCCTTCTAGCTTAGTCGTAATCAAGAGTAAAGAGTTGACAAAGACGTTTTCCTATCAAAAGGCTTATGTGTAGGCTTCTCTCATCTCATTTGGCTTAGTGTAATAGGTACAAAATCAAATCCTCAGCTAAATGCTTCAACTTATGATGATAGAAGGGGTTTTCGAAAAGTGGATATATAAAGCCAAGCGATTATTCAATGAACTCAAGTAGATTGGCAAAACGATCGTCAAAAACAAAATCAAGAATATGGGGTAACACATCGATTCGACAACTAACACTAACTTTATTCAAGACATTGCAATAATTCATGACCTCGAAGCTTAACTAAGCACACCATCTCAAACCTCTCTAAGAAAACTCTCACACTTTCACACACTAACTCAAACCATACTAAATCGAAGCAAACGACCTTAAGAAGTGTAAGGGCGAATCCCCCACACTCAGACCTTGCAATGTCCCTATTGCAAAAGAAAAACGACGAGACCAACCTAATCCAAAATGCCATGCCTCCTCAACATGCTAAAGATGCTTCGAATGTTCCTCATGAGAAAAGAGTAATCCGCCGCGGCCATGCTCTCCATGTCATCAATCCTTATATCAATGTCCCGATGGTGCCTATAGCATCTCTCCATATCATAATAGAGACGTTCGATGTTTCTCCTGCAGATTGGGCAACAATTGGCAGGACGATCATGACGCTCATCTCGTAGGGGCGAGTTTCTGTCAAAACCCCGAGGTGCCGGTCGGCACGGCGCCCGTGCCGATCGGCACGTGGCACCATTCACCTGATAACGCGGCCCTGCACTTCCTTGAGCTCCTGCAAGGCCTTCTGTAGCTCCTTCTGCACAGGGTGGTTCGGAATCAGTAGGTTCTGGCTCATCTTCCATTGGTTCCTCCTCGGGGTCTTCTTCCGGATCCTCTTCGGGATCTTCTTCATCCTTTGCAACAAGATTAGCTAATGGGTGTTCATGCGCAGGGGATGCCTCTATATAGCTCACTGATTCCGAGGTATATCTTGCTCTTGGCTTTGAAGAAAGACGAGCGGAACGCCGAACTCCCTCTACTTCTTTTGATCGCTTAGGATCTGGCTCATCATCAGAGGAATCATCAGATATTTCAACGAAACTCACAACCTTGACGTCGTGCCGATCGGCACAAGCACCGTGCCGGTCGGCACTCCTACCGTTCCTTGCAAAATACGCTTCTAGATCTGCCAGGTTGCGTGCTCTCCTCTTTGCAGCATTGTCCCTGTCAATACGCCTTTGAATTTCATCATTGATCTCTTTAGGTGTCATGCGCCCTTTAGCAATGGGAAAGCCATCATCAAAGACGAAAGTCGCAGGGATGCATTCAGGATCAGCTAGATAATTCTCAGTCTTCCTCTGATGGTCTTTCAGGCAGTAAAAACACTTACATCTGTTGGTATTTCTTACACCACGAATAAATCCGCAAGCGCACGGAATACCGTTGTAGCACTTCACCCGGGAGTATTCCAAGGTATCGTATTTGTTTTCCCCAAGGAACGGTGATAATCTGCAGCAGGGTTAGTTTTACCCAAGGACACACAAGAATGGTAGTAGTATAGGATTGAGAGGATGAATAAAGATCTAGCTGTCCCGCAGGACGATCGCACTCTAGCTCTACTCGTTTACTTCGGGCACTGGTATAGACCTGGTCTGCCAAGTCACGCCAGCCTGTAGCTCTACGACGAACCCGAACGTGGAGGATTACAAGGGACGGACAGGGCTGTCACCACCTGCCGCCTACCTCTACAAACCGTGGGGCACGCTGCAAACAAAGGTAACCTCTAGCCTAGGCACCACGCCTATGCCGTCGATTACTACTCTAACCCCGGTCCTGGTACCAATCTGGAAGGCTAGAGCACCCCTCGCGGAGCGATGATCCCGTAAACAAGTATAACAAGAATAACGACTAGTATGTAAAGCTCGCTAGATCAATAACACCACGAATACTAATCTTACGAATAAGAACAAGGTTCGTACTATGAACGAACGACGAACGAACGACGAACGATGAACGAACGACGAACGAACTAAGAACGAACGAAGAACGATGAACGAACGACGAACGAACGAAGAACGAACGATGAACTATTAATAAGATAAATATCCGCCAAGGGTACAAGATAAGGAAATAACTAAAAGGAAAGCTATCCCTCTCTTGATCCTTGCCCTCTCCTCTATTCTACTACTGTACAAGAGGCCCTTGGCCTGGATGGGAGTGGAATGACTTGTGTCTTGTGATGTCCTTTGGAGGAGGGGGGTACCCCTTTATTTATAGCCCAAGAAGGTCGGCAACTTGAGGCGGTTCCTTAGGTCGGTGGCATTGATTGCAGGTGGAACCGACCTCTGGAAGGCGGTGGCAAACCGCCATAGGAAGATGGGCCAGTGGGGCCACCACAGGGGGTCGGCCGACCTAAGGTTTGGGGTCGGCCGACCTGTGGCTGGCCCCTCTGGGCCTGTGCCTTCTCAGGTGGCTTCCCCTGGTTGCCTTCTCCTCTGATCCACCTGCTATGGGTGGACTTGAAGTCTCTTTATTGGGAGTTGGGCTTTATTTGGATAATTCTTTATGACGGGGAAAATTGGTGTTTCCAGGATGGGCCTTTTATGCTTCCTTTTCCCCGTTTTCCTGTGAATTGCAGCTGCACTCACAAATTCACCAAGACTCGTGGAAATCATTAGTTTAAAGACCTAAGTCTACCTTTGGTGATTGTTTCATTATAAAAAGCGCAGCTAGTTGACGGGTAAATGTTGGGTCTAAGAGCCGTCAACAACTCCCCCACACTTAGCTCTTTGCTCGTCCTCGAGTAAAGTTGCGAGCATAAGGCGGGAGATACTCATCCTCATAAATGAGAGCCTGCACACAAGTTATTGCAAGCCACACTTCATACCTGTGAACTTTGAGGTGTCTAACATGCATTCCTTGGATGATTGATAAGTGGAACGGTCATGTCTCAAATCACCTCGCCTTCCCTGTCAAGTACCTTGGGATTTTTGCATAATTTTCAGAAACAAAAACATAGTTTCATGCTCCTCAAATGACTCTCTCAAGTCGCTCATGGTGTTTATGTATTTTCCTCTCAAGGGCCATGATTTTGCCTCTTCCCTGCTTGCGTTTGATCAGGCTTTTGTGGAGCTCAAGGTAGGGTAACGTGGAGCATACTAGTGTCTCTTTTATTGCTAAGTCAAAGACTGGATCCAATGGAGAAAACAAGTCATACAATCTGATCAAGATGTGCATGTGTGGTGGTGTGAAGTGGGAAAATATTTTTACTCCTTTTTATGATGTTACCTTCTCTCTCTTTTTGAACTTTTGAGGAGGACATGGCTATCATACTTTTTCTTCTTTTTCTTTATTTTTCCCATCATCATTTTTTTTTCATCATGCTCTACTTTTGTATGAGCAGGGATTATTCTTTTTCTTTTTGCATAGCCATGTCTCCAATGATATTTTTGAGAGAAAGGTAACAGGGACTTTGGAGTATTTATTTGGTGGATGGATGATGGAATGTTGCTCAACTTCCAGTGTAGAAGTGTAGCATGTGAGGTGGAGTGTACGTGATCTTGATCAAAAGAGTATGACAAGCTTCTCACTAGGGTCCAAGAATTTGACAAGGCTCAAATCAACAACTAGCAGCTTATAGGCTATCAAAGTATTCATGTAGAGTTCTTGGCCTTGGTAGGAAAATATAAATCAAGTGAGGAGCATCATACTATGGAATTTTTGATTTTCATAAAGATAAATTTCCAAGGACTTGAAGGTTAAGCAAAGATCATTTCGACAAACCATATCTCACATGCCAATTATCTAGGAAAAACATGGGTTCCTAATGATAGGGTGTTCACAAGCATTCAGCGATGAAGCGAGAAATAACAAGTGTGCAAGTCCATGAATGCGAGAGGTAGAGTTGTGGGCAAAAGATAAGTCAATTATGATTGTCCCAAAAGATTAGTGCGTCAAGTTTTCAGATTATCAGAATGAACTTGATGGTGTAGCAGGCAAAAAGTGGAAGTGTGGTGCAAACTCAGGAGGCAGGAGGAGGCTGGAGCCTGGTGGGGACCACCAGGGGTCGCCCGACCCTCCTGGTGGGGTCGGCCGACCTGGCCTGGGCCCCACTGGTTCTGATATTTCGCGTGTTGGCCTTTCCTGAGTTGCCTCATGTGATTCTGGATGATTTGATCGTGATTGTTCCAGATATGGCGATGTTTCCCCCCCACACTTGCCTTTTTGCCTATTTCCTTCAAAAACGACAAAGATATGGAAACACAAATGTTGCTCTACCGGTATGCAAGCCCGGGGAGCACTATCATTGATTGAATTATAAACTGATAGGCGCAATACAAATGGAAGGGAAATAATTGATAAAAAGGAAATAAACAAAAGCGCCTATTCTTATTCTATTTATTTGGCCCTCTTAATCCTTTTCTATCACCTCCAGGGCCAGATCAACTTGTGCCCACTTCTTGGAGAGAGTTTTGATGAGGGCCTCGTCTTGCATCCTCTCATGCATAAGATTGTTGTAGAGGTTTTGGAGGACGCCGTTTTCCTTCTTTGCTCGGGCCACCTCCTGCTCCAAGCTCCTAATCTTGAGGTGGGCTTTTCCTAGAGCCTTAGCGCATCTTTCAAAACGCTCGTTATCGGCCACCCAATAGGGTCTTTCTTCCTTACCCTTATTCTCGGTGCAGATGGAGGAGGCGTCGCTCTTTTCGCTCATGACTAAGGTGAAGGTTTTGGTTCAAGGAGTGGAGCTTGGAAGAGATGGATGGAGAGGGGGTGCAATGGGTTGTATTTATAGTGGTTCTCCCTCTCCCGGTGAAGAAACGAAGGATTTATTTCCAAAGCATAGCTGGACGAGACAACGAAAACTTGGATGGCAGAATGAGCAAAGGATGGAAAGCAGGGGTGGCCAGAGGGGGTCGGCCGACCCTGGTAGCCAGGTCGGCCGACCTGCCTTGGCAGGCTCTGGCCTTTCTGTTTTTCGTGGAGCTTTGTTGGGAAAGGTATCTTCGGGATAAACAGGGTATAGAAGGATATTTCGATGCAGAGGTTAAGAAAAGATATTTAAATCAATTAAGTGCGTGACATCGAAATCTTTATTTGCTTCGGGTTCAAGATAAATTTTAAGGCGCTGACCATTTACCTTGAATACATTACCTCCGTCGTCCTGGAGTGTGATTGCCCCATGAGTCGACGTATCGATGATGGTGTATGGTCCGTTCCATTTACTTTTCAATTTTCCATGCCCGAAGAGCTTCACCCTTGAATTGAAGAGCAACACCTTGTCTCCAACTTTGAATTCTTTTATCTTTATTCGCCGGTCATGCCAGCGCTTTGTACGCTCCTTGTAGATGGCTGAGTTGTGATATGCTTTGTCTCTCCATTCTTCCAACTCAGCTATCTCCATTTTTCTTCTCCACCCAGCTCCTTTCATATCCATGTTCCAAGTTCTCATGGCCCAATATGCTTTATGTTCCAACTCGACTGGCAAATGGCATGTTTTTCCGTAGACGAGTTGGTATGGTGACATGCCTATGGGTGTCTTGTAGGCTGTTCTATATGCCCATAGTGCATCGGGTAGCTTGTTCTTCCATCCCTTCCCCATTTCCAACACTGTTTTCTGCAGGATCCGCTTGATTTGTTTGTTGGATGTTTCGGCCTGCCCATTCGTTTGAGGATGGTATGGAGTGGCAATGTTGTGCTTTGCTCCAAGCTCTCTTAGAAAGCTACGGAAAGTCTTATCAATGAAGTGAGACCCTCCGTCGCTTATCACCATTCTCGGAGTTCCAAACCTTGGAAAGATAAACTCGTGGAACATCCGGCGAGCGTGTTTGGAGTCGGCAGCTCGGCATGGCATAGCTTCTACCCATTTGGATACGTAATCCACTGCCACCAATATGTATTCACAATCTTGGGACTTCACGAATGGTCCCATGAAGTCAATGCCCCATACATCGAAGAGTTCGACTTGAAGGTTGTATGTGAGGGGCATGGCATCTCGTGCTGTGATGCCTCCAAATCTCTGGCATTGTGGGCATCTTCTAATGAATTCTTTTGTATCTTCATACATGGTTGGCCAGAAGAATCCACTTTGCCAGATCTTTGCTTGGGTACGGAAGGCACCATAGTGTCCACCGTATGGAGCTGCATGGCATTTTTCAATGATTTGTGTGCTCTCGGGAGTGGGCACACATCGCCTAAGCAGTCCATCGGCGCAGACGCGATAGAGGTATGGTTCATTCCATAAGTGACGGCGACTTTCATAGATCAATCTTCTTTTATCCGCCCCTGGTGGTACGTATCCTGTGGCGATGAAGTTCACAATGTCGGCGTACCAAGGGTGCGAATCCGTCACTTTCAGCAGCATGTCGTCGCGTAGGAAGTCATTTATGGGTAACTCCTGCAAGTTAGTGAACTGCATACGCGACAAATGATCTGCTACAGAATTTTCTACTCCTTTCTTATCTTTAATTTCAAGATCAAACTCTTGGAGCAGAAGGATCCATCTTATGAGACGAGGTTTAGCATCTTTCTTAGCAAGCAGATATCTCAAAGCAGCATGATCAGTATAAACGATAACTTTTGCTCCAGCTAAGTAAGATCTAAACTTGTCAAAAGCAAAAACAACGGCAAGGAGCTCTTTCTCAGTGGTAGTATAATTCAACTGAGCTCCAGTCAAAGTTTTGCTAGCATAAGAAATTGCATGATGCTTTTTGTCTTTCATTTGACCAAGAACTGCCCCCACAGCATAATCACTAGCATCACACATTATTTCAAAAGGAAGCGTCCAATCAGGGGGTTGAATGATTGGAGCAGAGATGAGTGCATTCTTAAGAGTAGCAAAGGCATGCATGCAGTCATCATTGAAATCAAAGGGTGCATCCTTAGCAAGCAAGTTCGTAAGGGGTCGTGCAATTTGAGAGAAATCTTTTATGAAGCGACGATAAAAACCAGCATGACCCAGAAAACTACGAACACCCTTGATATTCACAGGAGGCGGAAGCTTTTCTATAACTTCTATTTTTGCTTTGTCCACCTCTATGCCTCTCTCGGACACAAGGTGTCCAAGAACTATGCCCTCTTGGACCATGAAGTGGCACTTTTCCCAATTAAGTACCAGGTCCTTCTCATGGCATCTCTGTAAGACCTTGTCTAAATTTTCTAAGCAATGATCGAAGGTTTTTCCATAAACAGAGAAATCATCCATAAAAACTTCCATAATGTCTTCGATCATATCAGAGAAAATAGACATCATGCAACGTTGGAACGAGGCAGGTGCATTGCACAAACCAAAAGACATGCGACGATAAGCATAAGTTCCATACGGGCATGTGAAAGTTGTCTTACTTTGATCGTCGGGGTGGATGGGAATTTGATGATATCCCGAATACCCATCAAGGAAACAGAAGAAAGAATGATTTGCCAACCGTTCCAACATCTCATCGATGAAGGGCAGCGGAAAATGATCTTTCTTTGTAGCCTTGTTAAGTTTTCGGTAATCAATGCACATTCGCCACCCCGTGACGGTTCGTTGAGGAATGAGTTTATTTTTATCATTATGAACAACCGTCATACCTCCTTTCTTGGGTACCACTTGTACGGGGCTCACCCAATCACTGTGAGGAACAGGATAGATGATCCCGGCGTGTAATAGCTTCAAGACCTCTTTCTTCACAACTTCTCTCATCGCATTATTCAGCCTCCTTTGAGGTTCCCTTGAAGGTGTACTTTCAGGATCCGTGGGAATGCGATGGGTGCAGAGAGCGGGGCTTATCCCTTTTAGGTCTTCAAGTGAGTAGCCAAGAACGGAGCGATGTTTTTCAAGCACGGCTATGAGTTTGGTGGTTTCTTCTTCCGAAAGCTTGTCACTTATGATGACGGGAGCTTGCGGATCTCCGTGCAAGAAAGCATAGCGCAAACCGGGAGGCAGCGCTTTAAGATCAATGGGAGGTCGTGGCGGTGGTGTGGTTTGTGGTAGCTGAAAGGTGTCCTCCGAGTCGGCTTCTTCTAAGATAAAGTCTTGTGCATCTTCTTCTAAAGCTAACTCGGGGTCCATGTGAGGAAAAATAGCCATGACCTCCTCCACTTGATATTCCTCAAGTGGTTCATCGGAAAGAGTGTTTCGTGATGTGGTAATTGGAATGGAGAATGACTCTTTTCCGAGGGTGAAATTGAGGTTTCCAAATGATGGGGCATCAATGAGGAATTTTTCTATGGGATGCCCGATCATTATGTCGAAGTTTGGGACTTCGAAGACGTAGAAATCCAGGATAACCTCAAGGTCTTCATGATAGAGAGTCACATCTCTGACAATCCCCAAACTCTCAAGAATATGGCCTGATGGGTGCTTGAGGAGTTTGTTTGTTGATGTCCATGGTCGGTTGCCAAAGATTGACAACGCGTATGTGTCGGAGAGGATATTGGCACCAACAAGAGGGTTGTAGAGTGCATCCATCTTGGTTCCTTTGATGGAGCAGCATATGTTGGTTGAGGGAGGGCAGAGCCGAATGATATCCATGGATAGCTCATTCTCCCTCAACCATTCATCGCTCATGATTGAAGTAAGCTCCCGAACAGTCTCCACAAGATATTCTTTTTCAATTGGTTCGGGAGGTGGCAAAGGAACAGGCGGTCTCTTTTGAAACAAATAGTTCGAGGTGTTTCCAAAATCTTCAAAAATTTCTTCCTCAAACTCAAATGGGAACTCTAGAGGTTCATCATCCTCTGTCATTGTTCGGGAATCAGATGAGGACTCGGATGTTGGGTCTACCAAGGTAGACACCTTTTGTTGTGTTTCCACAATGAGTTCCTCATCTTTTGACTCCGGCTCCTCGGGTATTTCAGCGGAAAAAGGTGTATTTTCAACAATTCTTTCTAGCAAATCTTTTGCTTCCGCTATGGTCTTATGAGAAAAAGAACCACCGGCAGCCGTGTCAAGATAAAGTGCGGTGTCTTTGCTCAACCCTGAATAAAAATGTTGCAAAAGAACGGGTTCTGGGAGCAATAACTCTGGACCGGAATCTGTTAATGAACAGAACCGTATCCATGCCGCACTAAGGGTTTCTTCCTCCTCTTGGCGAAAGTTAATTATTTCCGCGCGTAGAGCTGTGATACGAGATACGGGAAAAAATGCTAGACAAAATTTGTCTCGCAATTCTTTCCAATCACCGTTCACTCTCTTAGCGGTGTAAGTGTACCATTGCTTCGCCTTCCCATTGAGAGAGAAGGAAAACAATTTCCACTTTAAAGTTTCATGTGTCATGCCATTGATCAATCGGCATGCACACAATTGCTCAAACTCTCGCAAGTGTTCAAAAGGATTTTCATTTTTAAAACCAGAGAAAGAAAGTCCTTTGATCAAAGAAATAAAACTGGGGCTGAGCTCATAGCTTGTTGAAACAACAAGTTGAGATGAACATGGTGGCTCTAAGAGCTCGCCCCGTGGAGTGGAAAAAGATTGGATTGTAGGTGATGACTCCATGTGTGTATTTTTTTTTCTTTAATTTAATTGAACGGGAAATGTAAAGATAAGTTACGAGGGCAAACCTGGTCCGCTACAGAATTAGCAACCGTTCCCCGGCAACGGCGCCAGAAATGCTTGTTGGTATTTCTTACACCACGAATAAATCCGCAAGCGCACGGAATACCGTTGTAGCACTTCACCCGGGAGTATTCCAAGGTATCGTATTTGTTTTCCCCAAGGAACGGTGATAATCTGCAGCAGGGTTAGTTTTACCCAAGGACACACAAGAATGGTAGTAGTATAGGATTGAGAGGATGAATAAAGATCTAGCTGTCCCGCAGGACGATCGCACTCTAGCTCTACTCGTTTACTTCGGGCACTGGTATAGACCTAGTCTGCCAAGTCACGCCAGCCTGTAGCTCTACGACGAACCCGAACGTGGAGGATTACAAGGGACGGACAGGGCTGTCACCATCTGCCGCCTACCTCTACAAACCGTGGGGCACGCTGCAAACAAAGGTAACCTCTAGCCTAGGCACCACGCCTATGCCGTCGATTACTACTCTAACCCCGGTCCTGGTACCAATCTGGAAGGCTAGAGCACCCCTCGCGGAGCGATGATCCCGTAAACAAGTATAACAAGAATAACGACTAGTATGTAAAGCTCGCTAGATCAATAACACCACGAATACTAATCTTACGAATAAGAACAAGGTTCGTACTATGAACGAACGACGAACGAACGACGAACGATGAACGAACTAAGAACGAACGACGAACGATGAACGAACGACGAACGAACTAAGAACGAACGAAGAACGATGAACGAACGACGAACGAACGAAGAACGAACGATGAACTATTAATAAGATAAATATCCGCCAAGGGTACAAGATAAGGAAATAACTAAAAGGAAAGCTATCCCTCTCTTGATCCTTGCCCTCTCCTCTATTCTACTACTGTACAAGAGGCCCTTGGCCTGGATGGGAGTGGAATGACTTGTGTCTCGTGATGTCCTTTGGAGGAGGGGGTACCCCTTTATTTATAGCCCAAGAAGGTCGGCAACTTGAGGCGGTTCCTTAGGTCGGTGGCATTGATTGCAGGTGGAACCGACCTCTGGAAGGCGGTGGCGAACCGCCATAGGAAGATGGGCCAGTGGGGCCACCACAGGAGGTCGGCTGACCTAAGGTTTGGGGTCGGCCGACCTGTGGCTGGCCCCTCTGGGCCTGGGCCTTCTCAGGTGGCTTCCCCTGGTTGCCTTCTCCTCTGATCCACCTGCTATGGGTGGACTTGAAGTCTCTTTATTGGGAGTTGGGCTTTATTTGGATAATTCTTTATGACGGGGAAAATTGGTGTTTCCAGGATGGGCCTTTTATGCTTCCTTTTCCCCGTTTTCCTGTGAATTGCAGCTGCACTCACAAATTCACCAAGACTCGTGGAAATCATTAGTTTAAAGACCTAAGTCTACCTTTGGTGATTGTTTCATTATAAAAAGCACAGCTAGTTGACGGGTAAATATTGGGTCTAAGAGCCGTCAACAACATCCAAAACCTCTGGTGTTCTTGTGCCGAATCTTCTCTTGGATATCTTCCCAGACGGTCAGGATGCGTGGAAGCACCCCGTGCCGATCGGCACCTGAGTTGTGCCGGTCGGCACCACTGTCAGAAGTCCTCCCATCGTTCAGCCGGGACCTATGGATGGTCAGAAAGCAGTCCCTGTCTAACTCCTCCTTCTCGCTATCAGTTAGGATCGATTCAAAGGTGATAAGATCATTATATGTCAAAGGACGTTCGATAGCGAGAAGTCGATCCATTGTGTACCTATCGGAGACCGGTGTGCTATCATCGATCTTGGATTTACCTTTACGTACTAGCACCTCTCTGACCTTCTTCCGAAGGGCGTCATCCATCTCCTTCTTCTCTCTATTGAACGCATCCGCTTCACTCTTCAACATCCATCGTTGCTTCAAGTGCGACCAGACAATCGGATCGTCCTCGGTAGGGTGAAGGCTTCTGTTGCTGTCCCATGGCAGAGTTGGGCTCATAGGCGAAAACTCGCCGCCGCGCCGATCGGCACCGCCGCCGTTGTGCCGGTCGGCACAACCGTCGTGCCGGTCGGCACCGTCTCCTCCGCTGCTGATTCCGCCGCCTTGCATTGCCTACGGTATGGTGGAAACTCTGGCGGCGCTCGATTTTTGATGATGAGATCCGAAACATCTCCTTCATATATATATATCCTTAATTCTCTTGATCGAACCGGACTCTATCTCTTAATTTTAGAAGTCATCGAAGCATGTCTTGGAGGAAGGGCAAAAACTCGACCCAAAACGACACGGACTCTCCCGTGCCGATCGGCACGTGCTGTGCCGGTCGGCACGGAGGCAAAGTTGCCTCAAATGACTCAATAAAATCAAAGAAACACAAAACACACAGAAAAACAGTAAAAACAACAGTGCTTTTGTTTTACGTCGTTAAGCTCGACCACCCAATCACTCAATTCACATAATATATATCAAATGACTTTAACTCAAAAGTGTCGGGTTCAAGATATACCTTAAGTCGTTGGCCATTCACCGTATATGTATTTTGCTTTCCATCCATGATGACAACAGCTCCGGAAGGGAGAATTTTATGAACAAGATACGATCCATCCCATTTGCTTTTCAATTTGCCTTTACCGAATAACCGAAATCTTGAATTGAATAGTAGCACTCTATCTCCTTCGTGAAATTCCTTTTTCAAAAGCTTCTTATCATACCACTTCTTTGTTTTTTCTTTATAGATTGCTGCATTCTCATAAGCCTTTAGGCGCATTTCCTCGAGTTCACTAATTTGAATCTTTCTTTTTACCGCAGCAGCATCTAATTTCAAATTCATCTCTTTGATTGCCAATATGCTCTATATTCTAACTCTACAGGCAAATAACAAGTCTTTCCATAGACGAATTGATAGGGTGTCATACCTATTGGTGTTTTGAACGCTGTGCGATAAGCCCAAAGTGCGCCATTCAACTTGTTTGACCAATCCTTTCCTTCTCTTGTAACAATTTTCTGGAGAATTCCTTTCAACTGTTTATTAGAAGTTTCTGCTTGGCCATTGGTCTGTGGATGATAGGCTGTCCCAATTCGATGCTCGATACCCATCTTCTTCAAAGCTTTAGTAAACTCATGTCCGGTAAAATGAGTTCCACCATCTGTGATAATAACTCTAGGAACACCATATCTTGGAAATATGCACTCATTCAACATCTGCTTGGATTCACGAGTTGTACTGACTCGGCACGGTATTGCTTCTACCCACTTTGAGACATAATCCACGGCAACCAAAATATATTCATTGCCATGCGAATTAACAAACGGTCCCATAAAATCCATGCCCCAAACATCGAATATATCAACTTGCAAATTATACTTCAAAGGCATAGCATTACGAGCATTAACATTGCCAATTCTTTGGCATTGGGGGCATCTAGCAACATACCTTTTCGCATCTTCATGCATCGAAGGCCAATAAAATCCACTAGCCCATGCCTTTGCTTGTGTTCGAAAGTGCCCATAATGTCCACCATACTCAGATGAATGACACTTTTCCAATATGCTTTCGCGTTCGTCGCGAGGTACGCACCGTCGAACAGCTCCATCTTCACAATATCTGTATAAATAAGGATCATCCCATATGAATTTCCTCATTTCACTGGCAATCCTCCTTTTTGAATTCTTGCTACAATCATCTAGCTTCCCTTTGAATCCATTTATGATGTCTTGCATCATGATTCTCTATGATCCTTAACTCGAAATAGCTGCTCTTGTGCCATGGCATCGCCAATGCATCCTTTCTTGTCCTCAATCACCAATCGAGATAGATGATCTGCTACTGAATTCTCAATCCCTTTCTTGTCTCTAATCTCCAAATCAAATTCTTGCAACATCAAGACCCAACGAAGCAATCTAGGTTTCGACTCCTTTTTAGAGACAAGATATCTAATAGCAGCATGATCCGTATAAACAATGACCTTAGAGTTGAGGATATAGGATCTAAATTTCTCAAATGCAAATATAACAGCTAGCATCTCTTTCTCTGTTGTTGTATAATTAATCTGGGCTTCATTGTGAGTTTTACTAGCATAGTAGATAGCATGCACTTTACCTTCCTTTCGTTGTCCAAGAACCGCTCCTACTGCATAGTCACTTGCATCGCACATAATCTCAAAAGGTAAATTCCAGTCCGGAGGCTGCATAATAGGTGCAGAACATAATGCTTCTTTCAACTTCCGGAAAGCAGTAAGTCTTTCATCATTCATCTCAAATTCAACGTCCTTTTGCAGCAATTCCGTCAATGGCTTAGCAATCTTCGAATAATCCTTCACAAATCTGCGATAAAAATTTGCATGTCCAAGAAAACTTCGCAGCGTCTTAAGATCTGCAGGTGGTGGCAACCTTTCAACTGTGGATATTTTAGCTTTGTCTACTTCAATGCCTCGGTTAGAAATAACATGCCCCAAGACAATCCCTTCGGTTACCATGAAGTGACATTTCTCCCAATTAAGAACTAAATCAACTTCGACGCACCTCTTTAGTACTTTCTCTAAATTTGCTAAGCAGCGATCAAAATCAGTACCATGAACAGAGAAATCATCCATAAATACCTCCATAATATCTTCAATGAATTCAGCAAATATAGCATTCATGCATCTCTGAAATGTAGCTGGTGCGTTGCAAAGACCGAATGGCATTCGTCGATAAGCATAAGTTCCATAAGGACAAGTGAAAGTGGTCTTATGCTGATCTTCAGGTCTAACAGAGATTTGAAAGAAACCACTATAACCGTCGAGATAGCAAAAATAAGAGTTCTTGGCTAACCTTTCAAGCATCTCATCGACGAACGGTAATGGATAATGGTCTTTCTTTGTAGCGGTATTCAGTTTCCTGTAATCAATGCACATTCGCCATCCTGTAACTGTCCGTTGAGGGATCAACTCATTATTCTCATTAGGCACGACTGTGAGTCCTCCTTTCTTTGGCACGCAATGCACCGGACTCACCCATTCACTATCAGCAACCGGATAAATCATTCCTGCGTTAAGAAGTCTCAGCACTTCTTTCTTCACAACTTCCTTCATGCCCTCTTTCAATCGTCGCATGCCTTCAACGACTGGCTTCGCTGTTTCTTCAAGATTGATCTTATGTGTGCAAAAGGCTGGACTTATTCCTTTGATATCATCAAGACAATATCCGATCGCTTTCTTGTATTTTCTCAGAACAGCAAGCAATCGTTTTGTCTCCTCTTCATTCAAAGCACTATTGACGATGACGGGATAAGTTTTTTCGTTGCCTAAGTATTCGTACCTCAGACCGTCCGGAAGTGGCTTCTGTTCTACCTCTGGTGCTGTACCAGGATCCAGAGTACCCAAAGGCTCAAATTGAGGATCTTCGCCTACGTGCCGGTCGGCACAGAACCTGTGCCGATCGGCACAGTCGTTGTGCCGGTCGGCACCTTCTTGGATTTCGGCCTCTTCCCTATCTGACTCTTCAAACAGTTTATTCAACGGGTCTGAGTATCCTGTACTGCTTTCTTCATCTTTTTCTGTAAAGAACTCTTGGAGAGAGGGAGGGTCTTCACTTTCTTGAACGACGGGTGGGTCTTCGAATTCAAAGAGGACTTCCTCTCCGCCCAGAGTCAATTTGAGGTGACCTTTTCCAGCATCTATTACGGCTTGTACAAGCTTTAAGAAAGGTCTTCCCAAAATAATATCTTCGACTCCAACTTCACCTTTATCAAGAACAAAATTATCCACCGGTATAGTATTCTTCCTTACCTCAATGTTCAGATCCTTGATAACTCCCAGTGGTTTAGTTCTCCTTCCATCCGCCATGATTAGCTCAAGCTCGGTTCCTAGCAATCTTCCTTTTATGTCATAGGGCATATCCATGAATGCTTCATACGTCATCAAGCTGACGCGGGAACCAAAATCGCACAGGGCTTTAGGAAAGCTTCTATGCCCGATTTTGCACGGTATGTAAGGATCAACTTCTGTCCCCTTTGTAAGGCCAACTGCATATACTCCGCATAATCCTTCATACGGCGATGGGACAAAACAACTGTCGAACAGCTTCTTTGCTTGTTGAACCTCCATCTGGTCAATTTCCATATCATCCTTATACAACTTCCCCAATACTTCACCAATGATGACATTGTCCAGTATTTCCGAAGTTCTAGTGTCTTTAGGGAAGTTATACTGAACTCCTGTAGAAGACGCATACCTTGGATCATATGTTCTCCTCATACTTAGCAAATTTGAGCTGAAATCAATGGGAATCCAATCCAACGGTTCAAACTCGTCCAACGGTTTAGCATTGCTTAAGGTTGGATCTCCTGCTGGTCTTGGAAATTTATTTACGAAGCTGTTCTCGTGCTCCTCTAATATTGCAGCTTCAGTCTTGGAAATCCCTTTAACAGCATTCAGCGTGCCGGTCGGCACATGGATTGTGCCGGTCGGCACAATGGCCTGCGGTGTGCCGATCGGCACAGGGGTCGTGCCGGTCGGCACCTCCTCCAATCTGGGTCTTTTCAGATCACCTTGCGCTGGTTCTTCTGTTCTTACTGTTAATTCCGCTTCGGATACTGTACAGCTTTCCGCTTTAGCTCTCAAATCCAAAGAACTTTTTGCTAGCGGCGACCTTTCAGGGGGAATTGGATCTTCTTGGAATTCTTCCCAATGCCTATGGATAGCTTCAGTCTTCGATATCTTACTCAAAAGATCCAGACCTGCAGTAGCAGTCAAGTCGAGGAAACTCCCTCCAGCTGAACTATCCAAATGCATCCTGGAGGTTCCTTCAAGAGACATGTAGAATGTCTGAGCAGTCAAGTTATCATCCATGCCCAAATCGGGGCCTTGCTTCAATAAAGATTTGAAGCGTAACCATGCTTGCGTGAGGGTCTCTTCTTTCATTTGCTCGAAGTTAACCACTTCTCTTCTCAGTTTCTGCACCTTCGGAAGCGGGAAGAAATGCAGGCAGAAATTTCCTACAAGCTTATCCCAGCTTCCCTTAGCTTCACGGGCTGCAGATTTATACCAATCTTTGGCTCTTCCATCTAGAGAAAATGGAAATAGCAACCATCTGTACCAATTCTGAGGCACTCCCTCATGCTTAAAGGTCTGACAGAGAACTTCTAGGTCTTGCAGATGTGTGTACGGGTTCTCATCCTTCGTCCCAGAGAATTTGCTGTTCTCGACTATTTTGATGATGGTCGGGTTGAGAACGTATGACGAAGCAGTGACTTTCTCATCGGAAGTTTGTGGAATCAGCAATCCCGGAGACGGTAGTGAATGCTCCCTAACCGTATGAGCCGGTTCAGGAGTACTCATCCTGAAAACACAGAAAGAAAACACAAAAACAAACTAGAAAAGAGAGAATTAGAGGTTAGTAGAATAAATAAATAGTAAAAGAACTGGCTTGTTCCCCGGCAACGGCGCCAGAAAACGTGCTTGTTGGTCGTTTGTACGCACCCACTTATATACCGCAAGAGGACGGTGTACAGTTGTAGCACTTTTTCCCTTAGAGTATTCCAAGGTTTAATATCGAACCACAGAGAACAAGCGGGACTTAAACTATTATTTAAACTACTAAATTAATATGACAAAAGTGTGTGTGGAAAGGGTGGTTAACAGCTAGAGATGAAAGGGCCTGCGGTTGTATCAAGATTATGGAAAGGATTCTCTCCTATGGTTTGGGGTACTGGCATGCAACTCAGGTCATGGTTCAATTGATAGGTTTAGTATTCTACAAGACATGGTGGTTTCGTTCGCCCCGATCCTGTCACGACAAGGTACTAATAGCTCCCCACTGGTTTCTTGCACTATGTAATAAACACGTATTGATCGGATACGAGTTCAAAGCATCACATAGACTGAACACATCAAAAGAGTATTGTAAGCATGAGAGTTACATAACCAGATTTCCCTCGCCACGGAGAGAATATGAGATCTACTCACGCATCATACTGCAACACATGAACATGGGTACAGTAGGACGCAGGATTTTGGCGTGGTCCCACAGGTGCCGATCGGCACGGAGTGTGCCGGTCGGCACAGTCTTCCCTTTTGGTGGTGATGATCGGTGATCGCCGTCTTCGCCGCCACAACCTTCAACCTAGGTCAAAACCTCTGTATGTCCGTCTCTCTCCTTACTTCGCGACCAAGATCTCCTCTTTTTAGTCTCTTTCGGTTGTGGGCTGGATTTCACCGACTCCGACTCTGATATTTCTTCTGGGCTTCATATTCTCCGAGTGGGCTTTAAGTTTGGGGCCCGACCTCCATGGTGCCGGTCGGCACACAGGCCGTGCCGACCGGCACGAACTCCAATTTTCTCGTTCTTCGGGCCTCCGGCAGCTCTTTACTCGTAGTCTCTTAATTTTCACCTGTTTCCTGCAAATCTTCCGGATACACAGAAACTACGCATATATATGATAATGGGGGGTTAATTGTTAGCAATAATGACGTAATAAGGTATTAAAAACACCTTATTTGTCATATAAAATGAGTACCTAGAAAGCACCAACAGCGCGTGGACCATGCCCTCCGTTGTCGCCTACACCAAGACCGGCGACCGCCTCGTCGGCCAGATCGCCAAGAGCCAGGCCGTCGTCAACCCGGAGAACACCTTCTTCTCCGTCAAGCGCTTCATCGGCCGCAAGATGAACGAGGTCGACGAGGAGTCCAAGCAGGTCTCCTACCGTATTCCTGTGTGACAATTTTGCTAGCACATTATCCTCCACTATCTATTTTAACTTGAGATCCATATTCCTGCGCACTTGAGCCACCCCTCCACTAGTACCACATTCATGATATATCAATTGTAAAACATCAAATTTTAGGTAGCTAAATTCATGATCCTCTATTATCTCTTTTAACTTAGTTGAAATGTTTGGGATTTTATTTGATTCAGTAGTTCTGGTAGCTGTAATATGCTTAGCTGTTATTTTATTCAGTAGTTCTGGTAGTTGTGATATCTTAGAGTTGCGGCTGGTATCAACATCTTGGACATGAATGCCGAATTGTATACCCTGCATTCTAGTCAGCAATGTGTTAGTTTTGTATGAGACTTGCATATTATATACCTGTACCCTGCCTTTGGGTTGTAATATGTAGGAACTCAGATTTCTTTTAAGAATCATGGATATCATGCGCTTGCAGTCATGGACCATGCCGTAAGTGCATGTTCTGTTTAAGGTCAGAATGTAAGAAAGTAGGGAATGTAATGTCATGTTCTATGAAATCATGTTGAACTGTAAACACAAGACGAGAAGGTTCGAATAAACTTATACAGTAAACAGAGAGAGAGGAAATTGTGATCATGTTGAATTTTACAGCTCCTTCTATGTCCTAAACACTGTTCCTGTAGATGGTAAGCGCCAAATGGGCGGTCAACCTTCATTTAGCGAATATTCAGAGCTACACAATTATTTAGGCAAACATGGCCCCATGTCTACATGATGTGTACACAGTTTAGTCCTGACCAGGAAAGACAGAGCCAAATAATGAAGTAGAAAATCCTGAGGGTTAGAGTCCTTCAAATTAATCTGTACTGTACTAGATCTGTATACCTTTTTTTTTCTATCTAGCTTATTGGACGATATTTGTAACCAGATTATTAGTTTCCATTCCCTTGTATCTTATATTGACTTTATATTTCTGGTGGTGACTTCAGTTCTCGAAGTTGGTGATGGGGTTTTCGAGGTGCTGTCCACATCGGGTGACACTCACCTTGGTGGTGATGACTTCGACAATGTTAGTCATTCATCCTTTTTATGTTCTGACAATACATGCCTCTGTTTTGTTTTCTATTTTTCCAGTCGTCACCACAAGTCCACAACTGTATTAGTTTTTTTTTCCTTTTGCAGGGCATGAGCCTTTTAGAAATTTGAGAGCAAAAGAATTTGGAACCATCCCAACGCAATAAATATAGTGTACTCACTCAGAACATAATCTGTTACTGTGAATATGTTTTGCAATCGTGGCCATGTTTTTTTTTTTGGTGTGTGTGTGTGAAACCAATCTTGGCCATGTTGACATACAAAACAGTAGTCTACTTCAGTGTTTGTGTGGAGGAACTACAGTTTGATGTTGTAGACGGTCAGCAATTCAGTGTGTTCTTGATTTTTTTTTTGTGTGTGTGTTCATATTATGCTATATTTGTTGTGCGCCGTAACCTCTGTTGGCAGTACTGAAAACTTAGTAACTCACATGACAATTCTTGTTAACATTTAGGAAAGTGATGAGCCAATAAGCAAGTTAGGCACCCTTTATCCTTATCATCTTTCCTTTTACATGAGGAGGTTATTTAAACCCATTATCACTATTTTAGAATTCGTATTTGGCAAAATAGTTCAATCTTATTGGGGCGAAATGATGAACCAATGCGTAGCAAAGACAACTGCTTGTCATACTTCATTTGCTTCCCTGTGAACTATTCGAGATTTCGAGTCAATGTAGCGTTGTAGAAATCTGTTTTCAAGTTATGCGTTCATACAATGTTACATTCATTGCCAGAGAATTGTGGATTGGCTGGCTGCTGACTTCAAGAACAGCCAGGGTATTGACTTGTTGACAGATAAGCAAGCTCTGCAGCGACTGACGGAAGCTGCTGAGAAAGCGAAGATGGAGCTATCTTCCTTGACACAAACAAATATTAGGTCAGCCTCCTCAGTTGAACCAGCTATAAATATTGTGTTGTTTGCTCGCAAAAACAATTTGTTCTGATTTGTTGTCTGTGCTTCTTTCAGCTTGCCTTTTATTACAGCTACTGCAGATGGCCCCAAACATATTGAGACAACTCTTACTAGGGCCAAATTCGAGGAGCTTTGCTCAGATCTTCTTGACAGGTACATGACTGGGCTCATGCTGATATTGGATGAAAGATTACATTTGGATGATTCTACCCTTTTTGCTTGGGTCATACAGTCCTTGAGTGTGCTTCCGATGGCATCTCATCTTCACTTTTGCTATGTATGGCCTATCGGACTAAAGAAAGAAACATGCTGCTAATGAAACTTTGTCAACTGCCATTCAGGCTGAAGACCCCTGTGGACAATTCCCTTCGAGATGCAAAGCTGTCATTCAAAGACATTGATGAGGTAATTCTCGTCGGTGGTTCAACAAGGATACCGGCCGTCCAAGAACTTGTCAAGAAAATGACAGGAAAGGACCCCAATGTGACTGTCAACCCTTGCACTTGGAGCAGCTGTGCAGGTTAGTTTATGAGTAATCCTTGGTTGGTCAAATAAATTGAGATTGCTATATATGTGTAAACCTGTTAAAAATGCTACAGTAACAATTCTATCTTTACATGTAGCTTTAGCGCATGGCAATGCTTGGAGGTTGTCAACATTTTACCTATGTTCTAGGACTACTTTGAATTTTGGAAATATATTGATTTGCAAATTTTTTACTACAGGCTGGAGTATTGTCTGGTGATGTCAGTGACATTGTCCTCCTTGATGTCACGCCTCTGTCCATTGGTTTGGAGACATTGGGTGGTGTTATGACAAAGATTATCCCAAGGAACACAACGCTGCCTACCTTCAAATCTGAGGTCTTCTCGACTGCCGCCGATGGGCAGACCAGTGTGGAGATCAATGTCCTCCAAGGAGAAAGAGAGTTTGTCAGGGACAACAAGTCTCTTGGTAGCCTCCGGCTTGATGGAATCCCACCTGCGCCACGTGGTGTTCCACAAATCGAAGTCAAGTTTGATATCGATGCCAATGGTATCCTCTCTGTCACCGCGGTGGACAAGGGCACCGGTAAGAAACAGGACATTACTATTACTGGCGCCAGCACGCTGCCGAAGGATGAGGTATGTCTTCAGTAAGAATTACTAGTAGCCTGCCATGTCTTTAAGCAACTGTGTCTAGGTTTCCTCAATTTTACGGTGTTCAAGATTTCTTATCTAATTGGGCTTGTATCCGTATAATATGTTTTAGGTGGAGAGGATGGTTTCTGAAGCTGAGAGGTTTGCAAAGGAGGACAAAGAGAAGAGAGACGCCATCGACACCAAGAACCAAGCTGAGTCAGTCATCTACCAGACCGAGAAGCAATTGAAGGAGCTCGGCGACAAGGTCCCAGGCGATGTGAAGGGGAAGGTTGAGACAAAGCTGAAGGAGCTCAAGGATGCGGTCGCTGAAGGATCCACACAGACAATCAAGGATGCACTGGCCGCATTGAACCAGGAAGTCATGCAGCTTGGGCAGTCACTGTACAGCCAGCAGGGTGCCCCCGGAGCAGGTCCTACACCAGGGGCTGATGCCGGTGCTGGACCTGCTGGCACATCTGAGAAGCCTGCAGATGATGGTGATGTCATAGATGCTGATTTTACTGACAGCAAATGAGCGGAATACTAGTTAGATCAGGCAGTTGCAGGGGATTACCTAAAGTGACCGAGGCATTTGTTCCACAAGGTTGTGTAGGATGTAGGGTGTACTTTTTGTTAGGTTGGCGCCTTGTTTCCACTATTGTGGAGTTTTGGACGGACCAGGTTTGACTGGGGAAGTTCTGCTTAACCACCAAATGAATACATAGGCCTTTTTTGTTTCCATAGTTTCTCCGCCTCTGGTGCTGTAGTTCTCTGGTGTACTCTGGTCTGTTTGCACTTCATTGAGTCGGGCAGGGGGCATTGGCCAATAAAGGAAGTGCAGCGGCACAACACAACAACTGCAGAAATGGTTGGCAACTTGGCATTCTTGGCTAATGAATGGTTGGCAGCAACCTGACTCTGTAGCGTTTGCATGTCTTGTTATATGGTCTGATTAGGGAAAAATAAGGAATAGCTCATTGAGGGTAAATCAAGTTAACCGAACTAGATGGAAAAGGACAAATCAGGAATACTAGTTTAGATTCTAGACATTGGACAGGGACTTGCCCGGGATGTGTACTAAAAGATAAAGATGCTTCATCGAAACAGTAAGGGACACACTTCTTTTTTTTTTTTTTTTGATAATACGTATCTGTATTAGATGTTAAGGAAGTACATAACCCCGTACAGACATACGTACATACGGAAAGGATACAGACATACAGACTGCAGCCAACAACTTGCAAAGAGGACCCTGAGAAACAAGAAAAACACAACACCGCCCTTGGGCCCTCCAACGCATCCGCCGCCGCATCGGAACCCTCGCCCCGCCGGAGATCTCCGCCGCCACTGGATCCAGCAGCCGAAGGAGAAGCGGACAGGCAAACCAACCTTCTTCAAGTGAAGCAACGCTCGAAAGCTTTGAAGACCGCAAACTTCCCACAAAGAGTAGCAAAAGCAGCACGCCGCCGGGGAAGACGCGTCCGGGATCATCCCCCAGCTTGGCACCCGAAGAAGGAGTAAGGATTGCCGCCGGAAGCCGGAGGAAGACGAGGCCGGCCATCCATCCAACCACAAACCAAGCAGCCGCATCACCGCACCCATCCGCAAAGAAACTCACCTGCGCCACCAAAGAAAGCGGCCGCCGGCGACCAAAAGCTCCCAACTGGAGTCCATGACGACCGCTGGACTCCACCCCCACAGGCTCGCCGCCGGCGCCGGAGCAGAACGCCAGCGGGGCGCGGCCGAGCTGGAGGGACCTTATTCGGACCCGTCGACGCCGTCGCCGCCTCCTCGACGACATCGGCCGAAACCAAACCTAACCCTATCTACCCTAACCCTACCCTACAGCTAGAGCGAGCCCGCCCTAGACGAGATCCTGCTTCCCCGCCCTCTCCGGCGCCGACGAGGCCGCCGGAGAGGAGGGGGAAGCAAGAGATCGAGCGCCGGGGCGAGGACGCCTGGAACCGCCGGTGTCTACTGTAGCAAGGGATAAGGGAGAGAGGGGAGTATAGTTCGGTGCTTGATGCGTACGCCCCGGTTATGAGCTCCCTTGCCAAGGGACACACTTCTAAAACGGAGACAAATGAGTCTTCTAGACATTCGAAGACTCTCTTTCTCTCTCTCTCGAACTCTCACATTCCCCAGCTACAGTTGCGAGAAGAGAAGAGAGGCGAGTCGCCCCCGGCTGGCGGTGCTGGTGGTCTCCCCCGGCTCCGAGGGCCCTCGGGCCGTCGCGAGCTGGTGGAGACCGCCGGTTCTTTGCCGGCCAGTGGGTGTTTGGGTCCTAGAGTTTCTAGGGTTAGGTTTCCAGGCGGCGCCGGCGAGTCGGTGGCGGCGGCGTCGCAGAGGAATAAGTTCTTCCGGCCTCTTCCTCGACCTGCTGGCGTTCTGCTCCGGCTCCGGCGTCGGCGGCGAGGCTGTGGAGGTGGGGCCCTCTTCGCGGGGTCCCTGTTTAGGAGTCGTCAGCCGGAGCTCCTTCGTCCCTGCGCTCGGCGTGACGAGGTGAGTTCCGGTCTTTTGCTGCAAGGAAGGGGAGGAGGCTATAGATCTGCGGTTGGTTGGAGGAGGGATCAGGCTCGGCTTCCCCGCGGCCGCGGTGGTCGTCATTGGCAAGCTCCGGTTCTCGGTGGAGGGGACTCGGGGCGCGGCCCCAGCCGGTGGTGCGGTCAGCTTTGGCTCATCTTGCCTTCGGGCGAGTGTCTTCTTCGGCTCGTTCTAAAGCCATGGTGCGATGGAGTTCCCTCTACCCTGGGAACGGTGGCGGCCGGCTTCGTCGACTCCGGCGATGGCGGTTGGCGGATCTGGGCGTCGTTGGTGAGCAAAGGGTCCAAGGGCCTGGTTGTAATTTCTTTCTTTCTCAGGGGTCTCTTTGCTTGTGTGGTGGGACAGCTGTCCTCCGTATCCTTGTATGAAGTACCCGTATTTGTACGTGTCTTTGTACTGTTTTCTTATCTATAATACAGGTATTTTTGATTAAAAAAAAGAGCCCATAGGTGTCAAAAAAAAAGAGCCCACGTTGCCTCTTGTTTAACAGAATCTCAAACCTTCCGACGTGGAGGCGAGCCTTGATAACACACTTTTCATAGACCATGAACAAAAATTACCCCCATCATAAGGTCAGTATCATTGTATCGAACCAACGTGTACTTAGGCGATATACATCCATGAAAACGAAAGATGGAGAAACATTTAATCGGTAGGGATATATAGTTGTAATTTTCCCTTGAGCCATATATGTGGTTGCTTGCTCGCCACTTTTCCGTCGGAGGCGAGAGTGCGACTGATTGACCTACCCAAGCGCTTTGCTCTGTTTCATTTACATGTTAACTTACCAGACTTTTGCTTTTAGCCGCCATTTGTGCCTTGAAGCCACGCGCTATTCCCATGAATTACAGGCTCATTCAAAGCAGGCCAACACAAGAAAAGTCGATGGATCGGCCATCAGCCAAGCATGCAAAATTCGGGAACAACCCATGGCACGCCACCGCCGACTCTATGTTGCAATAACATTTATTTGTTCATTTTTCAAGTGTCTTGAAGCCAAGTAAACCAAACACACCCATAGCTACGCCGCCAACACGAACAAACGTCATCGATCAACATGACCAACATGCACCAATCGGGGGCTTCCGTTGCAACTTGCAAGTTGGCACACCCCAGCTACAGAAGCTACTATCCCTGGTGATAGAGATGAAGTAGTTATCCTGGTTTTGAACCGTCGAAATTGTCGCCGTGTACAGAAAGGGACATCAAGCTTGATCTGTAGGATCGAGGCCCCACACATGGCAGGCAGTATGGGTGACGGAGTACAAGGAAAGTCAAGGTGGCAGTTATTCTGGTAGGCTCTCCCGCGACCACAAGTTGCAGCGCGCGGCTAGCTAGTGAGCAAACAAGAAAAAATATTGCTGCTACATTTCTTTCAGAGCATTTCTCAGTTTGGATTGCGTGTCGTTGGCTCAATTTTGCGGCGGCGAGGCACGTACATGCCGATGGACGAACTCGATCGAATCGAGTTGCCAGCCGGTTACCTGCTTGGTTAGCTCTCCAGGCTAGGCTACCAGATTTCAGATCGGAGTCGGCACATACACGCGACGGCGTAACGGCCGGTGCTTCTTGCATTGCATGCATGGCGTGTGAGCGCACACGCCCGCCCCGCCGCCGGCAACTCAATTCGATTCGATATCCATGAGCAGCCGTGCAAGGCTCCGATCGACACGGAGGAGAGGTGAACTACCAAAGCTAGCTTTGAGCCGCAATTCGTTCCTTGAAGCCATGTGTTGCTAAGTTAAGTTGCAACGCCCACGAACTGCATACGCGCGTCATGTCGATCATGCACCGTAGTCGGCACACAAGACACTGTGCGGCGGCTGCAAAAAGTTGCTCGGCACGCGCGCGCCGACCGACATCTCCCGCGGCGTGTGCCTGAGACTGGTGCTTGAAGGAATCTTTTGGTTTAGGCACCAAAGCTTTTTTTTTTTTTGATCACAACATACCTGTATTTAGATTAAGGAAAACAGTACAGACATACGTACGTACACAGGTACGGTGTACAAGGATACGGACAGCTGTCCACCCAAAGTGCAAAAAGGTCCCTCAGAAAACAAGAAAATACAAGTAGGTCCCTGGACCTCAAGCACAACGAAGACGGCGAGATCCACCTCCGCCGGCGACCGCCGGCGCCTGCAGAGACCGCCGCCCCCACCACAAGCCCAGCACCGGGAAGAGCTCCAATCGCACGAAGGCTTTGAGAAGAACCGGGAAAGACACTCGCAAAGCGAGATGAGCAATAGCTGACCGCTTGTCTGGCCGGGGCCGCGCCCCGAGCTCCTCCCGGCATGGAACGTGGCTCGCCAACGGCGGCAACTGTTGACGGCTGTTAAGTCATGATTTTCACCGTCAACTAGCTGCACTTTGTATCATAAATCAAACACCAAAGGTAGACTTAGGACTTGAAACTAATGAATTCCACAAGTCTTGGTGAATTTGTGAGTGCAGCTGCATTTCATAGGAAACCGGGAAAAATGAAGCATAAAAGGCCCACTTTGCAAACACCGAATTTCCCCGTTATAAAGAAATCTCCCCAAAAGCCCAATATCAAGGAGATATGAAGAAAGATCATCTCTTGGATATCCTCAACAATGGCAAGGATATAAGGATCCACCAAATCAACCCATATCATATTTCAGAGAGGATACCACTCTGAGAAATCAGCATCGGCAGCGAAGGAAGACATGCACCAAAAGGGATACAAACCCTATTCACTCTTGGTCAACACATTGAGATACATCATTAGAACCCAAAGGGAGACTCCTTGGCCAAAGCCCAAGCAAGATATCACTCCGGCCAGTCCACGGTCATCGCAGAAATCACACGAGATGGAGAAAAGGCCAAAATACAGCTATCTGGACTCATCCTGGGCCATACACCGAGGAGAGGCCTTATGAGGACCCCATGGACCACTACACCAAAGCTCAAGGCCATAGGGGCCAAGGGGGGGTCGGCCGACCCCAAACCCTAGGTCGGCCGACCTGCTACAGTGGCCATTCTGGTCCATTTTTCTATGGCGGTTCCCCACCGACGTACCAAGGTCAGTTCTGCCTGCAATCAATGCCATCAAAACCGGGAACCGCCTCAATTCCACCGCCTTTGGAGGCTATAAATAAAGGGGTACCCCCTCCCCTCAACACACACAAGAAGGAGAGCCCCATTCCACTCCCAAGGGCCTAGGGTCCTTTGTACACTAGTAGAGTAGGGAGAGAGTAGGGTAGAGGAGAAGGGTAGTCCTCCCTTTGTGAGGACTTAGCCCCAATCTTGTATCTTTGAGGATACTTATTTATAATACATTGTTCGTCGTTCGTTCATCGTTCGTTCGTCGTTCGTCGTTCGTTCATCGTTCGTTCGTCGTTCATCGTTTATTCATCTTCATCAAAGTAAGTATTCTCGATCTCCTATTGGATATAGTCTAGCCTTGGTTAAGCGTTCCTTGTTTGGTTGTGGATCCTTGGCTTGATTATGATTTGAGTACTTCTTATCTAGATTAAGTTCTTTCTTTACTTGCTTACGGGATCATCGCCCTATTCATCTAGAGTGCCTTGCCTCTCGCCCAGGTTAAGGTAGTAATCAATAGCTTAGACGTGGTGTCTAGGTTAGAGGTTACTTTTGCTTGCTGCGTGCTCCACGATTTGTTGAGGTAGGCGGTAGGTGGTCACAGCCCTATCCGTCCTTCGTAATCCTCCACGTTCGGGTACGTAGTAGGCCTCTTGGCCGGAGTGACTTGGCAGACCAGGTCTAAGCCGGCGCCCAAAGTAAGCAATTAGAGGAGGGATCTACCATAGGTCTGGCAGTAAGGACTTGATTGCCTTGTTGTCACGCGACCTCAGGACTGGCATAGGGACTTGATAGCCCTAGTGTCACGTGTCCTAGTGGTAGAGGGTTGCCGGTAGGTGGTGACAGCCCTGCTGTGTTTAATCCGGTCTTTTTCTAGAAAGAACCTCATCCATAGGAATCCTCTCTACCCTTTTCTACCATCCTTCTTCGTGTCCTTGGACGAGCTAGACTAGAAGATAATTCCACTCCGTTCCTTTGGGAAAATATAAATAACGATACCCTTGAATACTCACGGGTGAAGTGCTACAACGGTATTCTCCGTGCGCTTGCGGATTTATTCGTGACGTAAGAAATACCAACAAGCATTTCTGGCGCCGTTGCCGGGGAACGGTTGTTGTTTTTGTCTTCGAACCTAGTTGGTCCTCGTATTGTATCCTTTCATTTATCGTATTGTACAAGCTATGTTTTATTTTCGAAATATATCAAAAACCCAAGTTACTCAACAGAGGAGTAATGATGACTTGAATCAAGACCGTTCCATTCCTCAACCGCCCAAGATGACGTGGTAGACACATCAAAGTTCACAGGTGCAGGTATGGCCTGGAATAACTTGTATGCTACCATCATACCAAAGGAAGTTTTGTTCCACCTTAGTCCTTCAACTTTACTCGAGGACGAGCAAAGGCTAAGTGTGGGGGAGTTGTTGACGGTCCTTAGAGCAAGAATTTTACCGTCATTTATCTGCATAAAAGAATTAAAATGAACACCAAACATAGTGGTAGGGGTTTATTACTAACCAATTCCACAAGTGTTGGTGAATTTATGCATGCAGGTGATTTAAGGCCCAAATGGTGAGGGAACACAACCCAAAAGGGCAGATTGTACACCCCGACAAATCAAGGCCATTCCCGGGGACTTTCGGACCCCCAAACAGTGCCAAACCAACTCAACAAATGGCAAACACCTAGGTACCCAATAGCAGGCCTATCTCGAAGCAAAATCAAGTGGAGAAGGTACCAGAAAAAGCCCAAGACCAAAGGGGCCAAGGGGGGGTCGGCCGACCTGCTACAGTAGGTCGGCTGACCTGCTACAGTGGCCATTCTGGCCCATTTTTCTATGGCGGTTCCCCACCGACGTACCAAGGTCGGTTCTGCCTGCAATCAATGCCATCAATGCCGGGAGCCGCCTCAATTCCACCGCCTTTGGAGGGCTATAAATAAAGGGGTACCCCCCTCCCCTCAAGACACACAAGAAGGAGAGCCTCATTCCACTCCCAAGGGCCAAGGGTCCCTTGTATACTAGTAGAGTAGGGAGAGAGTAGGGTAGAGGAGAAGAGCTGTCCTCCCTTTGTGAGGACTTAGCCCCAATCTTGTATCTTTGAGGATACTTATTTATAATACATTGTTCGTCGTTCGTTCATCGTTCATTCGTCGTTCGTTCATCGTTCGTCGTTCGTTCATCGTTCGTTCGTCGTTCATCGTTCGTTCATCTTCATCAAAGTAAGTATCTTGATCTCCTATTGGATATAGTCTAGCCTTGGTTAAGCGTTCCTTGTTTGGTTGTGGATCCTTGGCTTGATTATGATTTGAGTACTTCTTATCTAGATTAAGTTCTTTCTTTACTTGCTTACGGGATCATCGCTCTATTCATCTAGAGTGCCTTGCCTCTCGCCCAGGTTAAGGTAGTAATCAATAGCTTAGACGTGGTGTATAGGTTAGAGGTTACCTTTGTTTGCTGCGTGCTCCACGGTTTGTTGAGGTAGGCGGTAGGTGGTCACAGCCCTATCCGTCCTTCGTAATCCTCCACGTTCGGGTACGTAGTAGGCCTCTTGGCCGGAGTGACTTGGCAGACTAGGTCTAAGCCGGCGCCCAAAGTAAGCAATTAGAGGAGGGATCTACCATAGGTATGGCAGTGAGGACTTGATTGCCTTGTTGTCACGCGACCTCAGGACTGGCATAGGGACTTGATAGCCCTAGTGTCACGTGTCCTAGTGGTAGAGGGTTGCCGGTAGGTGGTGACAGCCCTGCTGTGTTTAATCCGGTCTTTTTCTAGAAAGAACCTCATCCATAGGAATCCTCTCTACCCTTTTCTACCATCCTTCTTCGTGTCCTTGGACGAGCTAGACTAGAAGATAATTCCACTCCGTTCCTTTGGGAAAATATAAATAACGGTACCCTTGAATACTCACGGGTGAAGTGCTACAACGGTATTCTCCGTGCGCTTGCGGATTTATTCGTGACGTAAGAAATACCAACAAGCATTTCTGGCGCCGTTGCCGGGGAACGGTTGTTGTTTTTGTCTTCGAACCTAGTTGGTCCTCGTATTGTATCCTTTCATTTATCGTATTGTACAAGCTATGTTTTATTTTCAAAATCTATCAAAAACCCAAGTTACTCAACAGAGGAGTAATGATGACTTGAATCAAGACCGTTCCATTCCTCAACCGCCCAAGATGACGTGGTAGACACATCAAAGTTCACAGGTGCAGGTATGGCTTGGAATAACTTGTATGCTACCATCATACCAAAGGAAGTTTTGTTCCACCTTAGTCCTTCAACTTTACTCGAGGACGAGCAAAGGCTAAGTGTGGGGGAGTTGTTGACGGTCCTTAGAGCAAGAATTTTACCGTCATTTATCTGCATAAAAGAATTAAAATGAACACCAAACATAGTGGTAGGGGTTTATTACTAACCAATTCCACAAGTGTTGGTGAATTTATGCATGCAGGTGATTTAAGGCCCAAATGGAGAGGGAACACAACCCAAAAGGGCAGATTGTACACCCCGACAAATCAAGGCCATTCCTGGGGACTTTCGGACCCCCAAACAGTGCCAAACCAACTCAACAAATGGCAAACACCTAGGTACCCAATAGCAGGCCTATCTCGAAGCAAAATCAAGTGGAGAAGGTACCAGAAAAAGCCCAAGACCAAAGGGGCCAAGGGGGGGTCGGCCGACCTGCTACAGTAGGTCGGCCGACCTGCTACAGTGGCCATTCTGGCCCATTTTTCTATGGCGGTTCCCCACCGACGTACCAAGGTCGGTTCTGCCTGCAATCAATACCATCAATGCCGGGAACCGCCTCAATTCCACCGTCTTTGGAGGGCTATAAATAAAGGGGTACCCCCCTCCCCTCAAGACACACAAGAAGGAGAGCCTCATTCCACTCCCAAGGGCCTAGGGTCCCTTGTATACTAGTAGAGTAGGGAGAGAGTAGGGTAGAGGAGAAGAGCTATCCTCCCTTTGTGAGGACTTAGCCCCAATCTTGTATCTTTGAGGATACTTATTTATAATACATTGTTCGTCGTTCGTTCATCGTTCGTTCGTCGTTCGTTCATCGTTCGTCGTTCGTTCCTCGTTCGTTCGTCGTTCATCTTTCGTTCATCTTCATCAAAGTAAGTATTCTTGATCTCCTATTGGATATAGTCTAGCCTTGGTTAAGCGTTCCTTGTTTGGTTGTGGATCCTTGGCTTGATTATGATTTGAGTACTTCTTATCTAGATTAAGTTCTTTCTTTACTTGCTTACGGGATCATCGCTCTATTCATCTAGAGTGCCTTGCCTCTCGCCCAGGTTAAGGTAGTAATCAATAGCTTAGACGTGGTGTATAGGTTAGAGGTTACCTTTGTTTGCTGCGTGCTCCACGGTTTGTTGAGGTAGGCGGTAGGTGGTCACAGCCCTATCCGTCCTTCGTAATCCTCCACGTTCGGGTACGTAGTAGGCCTCTTGGCCGGAGTGACTTGGCAGACTAGGTCTAAGCCGGCGCCCAAAGTAAGCAATTAGAGGAGGGATCTACCATAGGTATGGCAGTGAGGACTTGATTGCCTTGTTGTCACGCGACCTCAGGACTGGCATAGGGACTTGATAGCCCTAGTGTCACGTGTCCTAGTGGTAGAGGGTTGCCGGTAGGTGGTGACAGCCCTGCTGTGTTTAATCCGGTCTTTTTCTAGAAAGAACCTCATCCATAGGAATCCTCTCTACCCTTTTCTACCATCCTTCTTCGTGTCCTTGGACGAGCTAGACTAGAAGATAATTCCACTCCGTTCCTTTGGGAAAATATAAATAACGGTACCCTTGAATACTCACGGGTGAAGTGCTACAACGGTATTCTCCGTGCGCTTGCGGATTTATTCGTGACGTAAGAAATACCAACAAGCATTTCTGGCGCCGTTGCCGGGGAACGGTTGTTGTTTTTGTCTTCGAACCTAGTTGGTCCTCGTATTGTATCCTTTCAGTTATCGTATTGTACAAGCTATGTTTTATTTTCAAAATCTATCAAAAACCCAAGTTACTCAACAGAGGAGTAATGATGACTTGAATCAAGACCGTTCCATTCCTCAACCGCCCAAGATGACGTGGTAGACACATCAAAGTTCACAGGTGCAGGTATGGCTTGGAATAACTTGTATGCTACCATCATACCAAAGGAAGTTTTGTTCCACCTTAGTCCTTCAACTTTACTCGAGGACGAGCAAAGGCTAAGTGTGGGGGAGTTGTTGACGGTCCTTAGAGCAAGAATTTTACCGTCATTTATCTGCATAAAAGAATTAAAATGAACACCAAACATAGTGGTAGGGGTTTATTACTAACCAATTCCACAAGTGTTGGTGAATTTATGCATGCAGGTGATTTAAGGCCCAAATGGAGAGGGAACACAACCCAAAAGGGCAGATTGTACACCCCGACAAATCAAGGCCATTCCTGGGGACTTTCGGACCCCCAAACAGTGCCAAACCAACTCAACAAATGGCAAACACCTAGGTACCCAATAGCAGGCCTATCTCGAAGCAAAATCAAGTGGAGAAGGTACCAGAAAAAGCCCAAGACCAAAGGGGCCAAGGGGGGGTCGGCCGACCTGCTACAGTAGGTCGGCCGACCTGCTACAGTGGCCATTCTGGCCCATTTTTCTATGGCGGTTCCCCACCGACGTACCAAGGTCGGTTCTGCCTGCAATCAATGCCATCAATGCCGGGAACCGCCTCAATTCCACCGCCTTTGGAGGGCTATAAATAAAGGGATACCCCCCTCCCCTCAAGACACACAAGAAGGAGAGCCTCATTCCACTCCCAAGGGCCTAGGGTCCCTTGTATACTAGTAGAGTAGGGAGAGAGTAGGGTAGAGGAGAAGAGCTATCCTCCCTTTGTGAGGACTTAGCCCCAATCTTGTATCTTTGAGGATACTTATTTATAATACATTGTTCGTCGTTCGTTCATCGTTCGTTCGTCGTTCGTTCATCGTTCGTCGTTCGTTCCTCGTTCGTTCGTCGTTCATCTTTCGTTCATCTTCATCAAAGTAAGTATTCTTGATCTCCTATTGGATATAGTCTAGCCTTGGTTAAGCGTTCCTTGTTTGGTTGTGGATCCTTGGCTTGATTATGATTTGAGTACTTCTTATCTAGATTAAGTTCTTTCTTTACTTGCTTACGGGATCATCGCTCTATTCATCTAGAGTGCCTTGCCTCTCGCCCAGGTTAAGGTAGTAATCAATAGCTTAGACGTGGTGTATAGGTTAGAGGTTACCTTTGTTTGCTGCGTGCTCCACGGTTTGTTGAGGTAGGCGGTAGGTGGTCACAGCCCTATCCGTCCTTCGTAATCCTCCACGTTCGGGTACGTAGTAGGCCTCTTGGCCGGAGTGACTTGGCAGACTAGGTCTAAGCCGGCGCCCAAAGTAAGCAATTAGAGGAGGGATCTACCATAGGTCTGGCAGTGAGGACTTGATTGCCTTGTTGTCACGCGACCTCAGGACTGGCATAGGGACTTGATAGCCCTAGTGTCACGTGTCCTAGTGGTAGAGGGTTGTCGGTAGGTGGTGACAGCCCTGCTGTGTTTTATCCTGTCTTTTTCTAGAAAGAACCTCATCCATAGGAATCCTCTCTACCCTTTTCTACCATCCTTCTTCGTGTCCTTGGACGAGCTAGACTAGAAGATAATTCCACTCCGTTCCTTTGGGAAAATATAAATGACGATACCCTTGAATACTCACGGGTGAAGTGCTACAACGGTATTCTCCGTGCGCTTGCGGATTTATTCGTGACGTAAGAAATACCAACAAGCATTTCTGGCGCCGTTGCCGGAGAACGGTTGTTGTTTTTGTCTTCGAACCTAGTTGGTCCTCGTATTGTATCCTTTCATTTATCGTATTGTACAAGCTATGTTTTATTTTCAAAATCTATCAAAAACCCAAGTTACTCAACAGAGGAGTAATGATGACTTGAATCAAGACCGTTCCATTCCTCAACCGCCCAAGATGACGTGGTAGACACATCAAAGTTCACAGGTGCAGGTATGGCTTGGAATAACTTGTATGCTACCATCATACCAAAGGAAGTTTTGTTCCACCTTAGTCCTTCAACTTTACTCGAGGACGAGTGTTGACGGTAAAATGTGTGTTCTACCGCTCGCACACGTGGCCTGAGAGATTTGCTTAACTCTGTTCAGGACCAAAACTTGGAACGCGGTGAATTCCGGAGCGTGCCAGTCGATTTTCCCTGCAAATCGACAAAGACAAGAAAAACGTGTAAAATTCCCGGACTATCGGCCCCGGACAGGCCGATGCGTAACCGCAGCCGATGTTAGCGAATAAAATATAATAAAAATAAGCACTCGGCTGTCGGCTAGAAACGAATCGACATGTCGCAACAATAAGTACTCGCGCGATAAATAAAGCAAGGCATGCATCAGAATCGGCAATCGGCAAAGCATGCCATCGGCAAGTTCTATCGGCAAGCATCATGGTAAAGCAAAACGACGTCGACAAAAAGGGGTTCAGGCCTATACTTGAACAAGAACAATAATACATAAATAAAGACATGCAAGCATAGCCTTGACCGTGGTAAACAATCGGCTAAACACCCCGAAAGAACGGTTAAACCAATAACCACTAATTATACTCATAATCTAATGATCGCTTCACCGAGGACACGTCAACTAAGTGAAGTAGAACAGGACACGTCAAACTGTTCTACACGATCGATAGGTACAAATATAATCGGCAACTACCAGTCCCAGGTACTCAGTAAACTAAATCTAACTCTTAGCATCTGTTTCGCCGAGGACACGTCAACTAAGCGAAGCAGACAGGACAAGTCAAACTGCCTACCCAATCACCAAGAGCAGATCTAATCGACTAAGCACCTTAACCGTGACTCGAATAACTAGATCAAACAGGAATCGACATCAGCAATCGGCAAACAAGGTAGCGGCTAGGACAAGTCAACTAACCGTAACAATGAATTGGACCAGGTCTTAAACAATTCCATGTAGTCGATGCATAATGTAAACCCTAGATTGATCTAAATTACCGGATAACTAGCAGCCACATCAATCTTAATCATGGACAAGTCGACATAACAAAGATCGATGCGCTTACCTGACGAAATGCAAGCCAAGACCGGAGCCCCGATGGACGCCGATGTCGACGGAGGTTTCGTCGAGAAATTATGGCGATGTGCCGAAAAGTTGATTGTATTGATTGGTTGTGTTACAATGTGACGGCACCCTTTATATTTATAGGGTGATCTGGACCTTACGTACAAACACTAGACTCCAACATGAAACCGACTAGCTATAGAGATGCTATGCTAATCTAAACAAGTCGGTTTGTTACTTCCTAAACAAAATAATTCTTTCTTTATTCGGCCAGATGCCCACGCCAATCTCTTGCTTCGTACGGAGTCATAAATAAAATATTCCGGCCACGGTGCTATACCATGTACTGAATCCTTTATTTAATCTTCCGTCGCGATATCACTTTGGGCTTCTTCACGTGTAGCTTTCCTTTCATGTACATACGTATTTCATATGTATTCCGGCAACAAAACACATGTACTTCCTGGCTTGGTAGAAGCTTCCTTCACGCACACACGTCTTCAGATCATTCTTGGTTTCCTTAATTACTGCCTTTTGACTTGTTTATCAACCAAAGCTCCATGCAATCAGCTGGCATATGCGATGGACTCTATGCCTTCAGTCTTCAGGTCATCTGCACCTTTGCGTGTCAGATTTCGGTGTCAACACATGCCCCCCAAGCCGGGGTATGAAAATCTTTTCATGCGCCGGATTGCTTTCCTGCTCTTGTCATCATCTTCAGATTTCTCAAAACAATACGAAGAATCAAGCCACTTTACTTCTCTGCTCAAATATCTTGGGTTTTTGAAAGATTTTTAATTCAAAACATAACTTTGCTCCTCAAATGATTCTCTCAAATTGCTCAATGTGTATAATTCCTCTCCAAGGCATTTGGTTTGCCTGTTTCTCCCTATTTCTAATAAGGCCTTTTTGTGGAGTTTAAGGTAAGGGATAAACTGACACATACATGCAACACATATTTTGCCAAGTTAAAAGACCGGACCCACGGAGAAAACATGTCATACAATCTGATCAAGATGTGCATGTGTATGGATAATATGGTGGACTAATGGTGGAATGATGGTGAAGAGGAATTGTACTCCTTCAAAAAACTCTCCCTTTGAAATACCCGTGTACAACCATTCCTTCTTTTTTTTTCTTTTTTTTCTCTGCTCTACTTCATGGTAGGCACATTTTTTTTTTAATTTTGCAATAGCCGTACACGGTTGCACAAATAATAGAGAGGGAGTTTCAATAACAGGGAGTATTTTCTGGTGGATGGATGGAATGGAAAATATTTATGGTGCTAACTCCAGTGTAGGAGCTTTGCAAATATGGTAGAAGTGTATGTGCGCGTGAATCTTGATCAAGAAAGCATGAAAAGAATCTCACAAAGGTCACAACAATTTTAACAAGGCTCACTGTGAAAACATGCAGCATATGTGTAAAGCTTTGCAATTTAAATTGATATATGGCTCTGGTAGGAATTTATTATATCATTGAGGAGCTAAGCTATTTATTTTATTTTTGCAAGATAAAATTCCCAAGTATTTAGCAGTAAAAAGTAAGGTTTCTTTGATTATACCATATTTTGGAGCTCATCATGACGTAGTCATCCGTAACCGCATTGATGCCCACAAGCTGAGGATAAGCATGGTCTATGCTGTGGCAGCTTGGCATGAGTAGACGTAGTTGCCGAGTCGCAATCGGCAATCATGGTTGTTGAAGTGGTCTTGTATCTTGATGCAAATAGCTTGTCTCCAAACTTGATGTGAATAATCTTGACGTCGTCTTCGTGTGGCACCATCTAGCTTGTTATCATCCACCTCATTGGCCCAGGCATTTGTGTGGAACCGTTGTTACCGCCGCCACTTATTGGCACCATCTTGTTCCTAGTTCTGGTTGCTCTGCATGGTTGTCATCTTGGTCTCTGCGTAGGCCCTGGGATATCTGTGTCTTGGCCGATGATGCGTAGTCTGATGCCCATTGCCGATCAGAATTTCTTTATTCGACCGGTCGCATAAGGGTGAAGATTTACTTAACCAGTCTATAACAAACCCATCGGTTGGATGCCTTTTATCACCATAGCCCATCAGCTTGATAGTAGACTACGTACCACATAAAGTCTTCTACAGAATAAATAATATTATCCAATTACCGCATCATCAAGAGCTAGTTCTCATCGGCTCCTTCTCAAGCTGTACTTTCGTTGCCGTCGATTTGTTAACAAGCATACTAATCTTCAGTGCCTCACCCTGTCAAGCCGATGCTTAATCTCCCGATACCACGTTTGCAAGCCGATGCCGATGCACACATGTTTTCAGCAGCCGATGCACACACATCTTCCAACAGCCGAGCCGATGCGCTTCAATCTCCAGGTTGACAACTTGTCCTTTTCTGGTGTCTTTTGCAGCCGATGGAGTAGTGAACAAACAGATAATATTGCTATCTTCACATAATACGACCACACACGTTGGCTTGGTCTCAATATTAAAGGGACTATCGGCTAGCAACATATAATAATCCTTTGTGTGGTAATTGCCTGCCGATTCACTTCATTTCCCACGCACGTGGCCTGGGAGATGCTTGCCGATGGCTAAAGTGTGTTAGGCAGTAAAACAACACTTGCCGATGGAGAGAAAACATATAATAATCCTTGGATGCTTAATTTCCCATCAGTCTGTCACTTCAAAAACTGAGTGTCGATGCCCTCCAAAGTCAATGACCAGAAAGGTTGAATTATCCAGAGAGGCAATACACACAAACTGCCGTTTCTCCCATGTCATCAGCCGATGCAGTGAATAAAAACAGAACACATGCTAGCCGATGCACAAATAGCCACTCTCCAGCAGCCGATAGATTAGTAATAATAATATAATCCAAATACCAGCCGATATGTAGACCAGCAGCCGATACAATGCTCCAGCAGCCGATAGACATTAGCCATGGTCTTCTGGTCCTTCAACCGATGCTCAAAAACAGCCAATGCACTGACCGACATAAAAATCCAAGAGCCTGGTGCACTAAATCTTTTCAACAGCCAATAAATTGACAAACCAAATAGCTAATACTGTACTGATCGCCACAAAAAACCAATCGGCTCAACTACCATATCAGATCTCCAAAGAGGGATTATTTTAATACTAGCCCATGAAGCTTCAACAGCCGGTGCCTTCCAGCAGCCATATATTCTAATAATCCAATCCAATGAGCAGATATACTCCGGCAGACATGCAATATAATAATGAATCATCCAGCTGTTGGTCACATTTTCCATTGCCGATTCCTTCTATTGCCGATTCAATATGGCAAATAAAATAATCTGAGTGGTGCCGATTGTAACTGCCGATTTGCTTCATTGCCGATGGACTGACTTCTTCTGAAGCTAACTTTTACCGATCAAGATCGCTGATGCACTGACTTCCATAGCTTCCATCAGTCTTGCGACAAGATCTTCAGTTGAATTCTGCCCTTGCCCCCCAGTTGATTGCACTGGCTGTACAGGATGTGCTGAATGTGCTGGTTGTACTGGTCGTGCCGATACACGTGGGTGATATTTATGCAAAACTCCACTGTAATCAGCAACACCATGATGGCCTTGCGGAACCTCTTGAGGAAACACAGTGGATTCATTAGGAGCAATACGATATCTAACTTGAGGGATTGGCTCAGGCCTTGCATCATGACCATCAAGCAAATTGGACATCGGCGTTGACATTTGATTGATATATGGCGCCGAAACCCTATTTACCAAAGCAGTTGTTCCAATCGACGTTCCTTCTCCTGAATTTACTATTGCTGGAGCTGAAGAAACTGGGGGTCATAAACTAGTTGGTATGTCATACTGTGGAGATGCTCGATTAGGAGTTGATGGCTCTTGAACAAGTAGGTTGCCCCCCAAGCTGGCTTGAAGATATTGGCACAACAGATGGTACAGAATATGCAAGTCCAACAAAACCAAGTTCAATCTGGAAAGTTCCATCAGCATTCTTCTTGATTGAATTGATTAGGGTGTTGACAAGAACGTGAGCCTGATTGACAAATGCATTATGTACCGATGCATTTACCACCTCATCAAATGCAGCTCTGTCTGGGATCTGATTGGCACTAAGCTCAGCGAACTCTTCTGGCCTTAAGACAACCGGTGGATTAGTCTTTGAAGCTGCCTTGCCACGCATCACCTTGATTGTCTCGAAGTACTTGGCTTGACAATTCAGCAAATAAGTCTGGTATTGATTCTTCTGCTCTGGTGTCATCTTGTCCCAAGTTAATACTTCGTTGCCACTGCTGATCTCAGAACTTTCTTTGCCATCACCTTCTGGAAGTAACTGGAACCCAGATTTGATGCCCTTTTTCATCCGTCAGAGGGGAACCATCCTCCTTCACTGCCTTGACAAACGCCATAGATGCTTGATTGTGCGTGTCCCACCGAGCGTGCCAAAAAGTGTGTTGACGGTAAAATGTGTGTTCTACCGCTCGCACACGTGGCCTGAGAGATTTGCTTAACTCTGTTCAGGACCAAAACTTGGAACGCGGTGAATTCCGGAGCGTGCCAGTCGATTTTCCCTGCAAATCGACAAAGACAAGAAAAACGTGTAAAATTCCCGGACTATCGGCCCCGGACAGGCCAATGCGTAACCGCAGCCGATGTTAGCGAATAAAATATAATAAAAATAAGCACTCGGCTGTCGGCTAGAAACGAATCGACATGTCGCAACAATAAGTACTCGCGCGATAAATAAAGCAAGGCATGCATCAGAATCGGCAATCGGCAAAGCATGCCATCGGCAAGTTCTATCGGCAAGCATCATGGTAAAGCAAAACGACGTCGACAAAAAGGGGTTCAGGCCTATACTTGAACAAGAACAATAATACATAAATAAAGACATGCAAGCATAGACCTGACCGTGGTAAACAATCGGCTAAACACCCCGAAAGAACGGTTAAACCAATAACCACTAATTATACTTATAATCTAACGATCGCTTCACCGAGGACACGTCAACTAAGTGAAGTAGAACAGGACACGTCAAACTGTTCTACACGATCGACAGGTACAAATATAATCGGCAACTACCAGTCCCAGGTACTCAGTAAACTAAATCTAACTCTTAGCAACTGTTTCGCCGAGGACACGTCAACTAAGCGAAGCAGACAGGACAAGTCAAACTGCCTACCCAATCACCAAGAGCAGATCTAATCGACTAAGCACCTTAACCGTGACTCGAATAACTAGATCAAACAGGAATCGACATCAGCAATCGGCAAACAAGGTAGCGGCTAGGACAAGTCAACTAACCGTAACAATGAATTGGACCAGGTCTTAAACAATTCCATGTAGTCGATGCATAATGTAAACCCTAGATTGATCTAAATTACCGGATAACTAGCAGCCACATCAATCTTAATCATGGACAAGTCGACATAACAAAGATCGATGCGCTTACCTGACGAAATCCAAGCCAAGACCGGAGCCCCGATGGACGCCGATGTCGACGGAGGTTTCGTCGAGAAATTATGGCGATGTGCCGAAAAGTTGATTGTATTGATTGGTTGTGTTACAATGTGACGGCACCCTTTATATTTATAGGGTGATCTGGACCATACGTACAAACACTAGACTCCAACATGAAACCGACTAGCTATAGAGATGCTATGCTAATCTAAACAAGTCGGTTTGTTACTTCCTAAACAAAATAATTCTTTCTTTATTCGGCCAGATGCCCACGCCAATCTCTTGCTTCGTACGGAGTCATAAATAAAATATTCCGGCCACGGTGCTATACCATGTACTGATCCTTTATTTAATCTTCCATCGCGATATCACTTTGGGCTTCTTCACGTGTAGCTTTCCTTTCATGTACATACGTATTTCGTATGTATTCCGGCAACAAAACACATGTACTTCCTGGCTTGGTAGAAGCTTCCTTCACGCACACACGTCTTCAGATCATTCTTGGTTTCCTTAATTACTGCCTTTTGACTTGTTTATCAACCAAAGCTCCATGCAATCAGCTGGCATATGCGATGGACTCTATGCCTTCAGTCTTCAGGTCATCTGCACCTTTGCATGTCAGATTTCGGTGTCAACAACGAGCAAAGGCTAAGTGTGGGGGAGTTGTTGACGGTCCTTAGAGCAAGAATTTTACCGTCATTTATCTGCATAAAAGAATTAAAATGAACACCAAACATAGTGGTAGGGGTTTATTACTAACCAATTCCACAAGTGTTGGTGAATTTATGCATGCAGGTGATTTAAGGCCCAAATGGTGAGGGAACACAACCCAAAAGGGCAGATTGTACACCCCGACAAATCAAGGCCATTCCCGGGGACTTTCGGACCTCCAAACAGTGCCAAACCAACTCAACTAATGGCAAACACCTAGGTACCCAATAGCAGGCCTATCTCGAAGCAAAATCAAGTGGAGAAGGTACCAGAAAAAGCCCAAGACCAAAGGGGCCAAGGGGGGGTCGGCCGACCTGCTACTGTAGGTCGGCCGACCTGCTACAGTGGCCATTCTGGCCCATTTTTCTATGGCGGTTCCCCACCGACGTACCAAGGTCGGTTCTGCCTGCAATCAATGCCATCAATGCCGGGTACCGCCTCAATTCCACTGCCTTTGGAGGGCTATAAATAAAGGGGTACCCCCTCCCCTCAAGACACACAAGAAGGAGAGCCTCATTCCACTCCCAAGGGCCTAGGGTCCCTTGTATACTAGTGGAGTAGGGAGAGAGTAGGGTAGAGGAGAAGAGCTGTCCTCCCTTTGTGAGGACTTAGCCCCAATCTTGTACCTTTGAGGATACTTATTTATAATACATTGTTCGTCGTTTGTTCATCGTTCGTTCGTCGTTCGTTCATCGTTCGTCGTTCGGTCATCGTTCGTTCGCCGTTCATCGTTCGTTCATCTTCATCAAAGTAAGTATTCTTGATCTCCTATTGGATATAGTCTAGTCTTGGTTAAGCGTTCCTTGTTTGGTTGTGGATCCTTGGCTTGCTTATGATTTGAGTACTTCTTATCTAGATCAAGTTCTTTCTTTACTTGCTTACGGGATCATCGCTCTATTCATCTAGAGTGCCTTGCCTCTCGCCCAGGTTAAGGTAGTAATCAATAGCTTGGACGTGGTGTCTAGGTTAGAGGTTACCTTTGTTTGCTGCGTGCTTGTTGGCGTTTCTTACGCACAGAGATAAATATCAACTCCGCAAACGCACGGAACACCGTTATAGCATTTCACCCAGGAGTATTCCAAGGGTATCGTATTTATATTTTCCTCAGGGAAGCAGGGCTAAGAATATCATGAATTAACAAGGAAACATCTATTATTTATAACTTGCAAACTAGACCAAAGCATGGGTAGACATTGAAAGATATGATGGGTGGCAAGCCAACACACACAAGGATTCCATATGAAGATAAAGAGATAGAACTAGTCAACTGGGAGGACAACGAGAAGAAGGGTATCTGCCTAGGGGTTACAAATATCTACTTAAACTTTCATTATAGATTCGTTCTTGCATATCGGGGCACATGCATGCCAAGGTAGCAACCCGAGAATTAGGTTCAACTACCTTGGGAACTACGTGCTATTGACCTCCCTACAAAAACCATCACCCGGACGTGGTGGATTACAGAGACCGGTACGCCTGTCACACGTACTCGCGGCTACCATCCTCCGTGGGGAGTAGAGCAAACTCACGTCTAGAATATTTCCTTGAGCCATACAAGCAAATATCCTAGATAACTTACTCTTCGCGTAAGAGCAAGCCAACCATGCATAACAAATCTATGTGGATTGTGTAAGCATTTGCGGTGCAAACAACCTATGCAGATAGACCTACCATACACAGACGTGGAACCAACACAAGAATTTCTCTATAATTATTACTTAAATAAATAAATGTAAACTAAAAGGAAAACTAAAATAAATAAATAAGAAAATAAATAAGAAAATAATTATATTAAAGAAAGTATAAAAGAAAAGATACACGAGAACTTTACCCAAACTCCGAAGAGAACTCCGAAGCTCCGAGCGAAGCTCTCACTTCTACTCTAACTCCCATGACCAACTAGCCTACTCTAAACTACACAAGTGGAATGATCTTCCATGAGCTGAGCGTGACCCTACATTGGGTCTTCTCTTCTCATGTGTGATGGTGCGAATTGTTTCTGCAGCCGGCCAGGGCTATTTATAGCTTCACCATGGCGGTGGGAAATATATGGCCGAAGCTGGAGAGCCGGGCCCGCCAAGCTAGGCCGGCCGGCCAAGTAGGGGGGCCGGCCGGCCGCCCGTTGTGGCGGTTCGCCACCGCCTCGCCTGTGGACGCTCCAGATTTGCTCCTGATGGCGGTTGTCCAGTCGGTGGCTTCGTGGGGGCGGCAGAAGAGGAGTGAGGGCCAAGTTGAGGCCCAAACGGCCCACCTTCTAGAACGTCGGTGGAATTCTTCTGAACAGGCTTTTGATTCTACGTTGTGGGCCTGTTTGCAGCCCACTGGAGGAAGGCCGTGGCCTGGGGCCATCTTGTGGGGCCGGCCGGCCTATGGGTGGGGCCGGCCGGCCTGTCTTCGTGCCAGCTGGGCCCACATTCCTCTGTATTTCCCTCCTGCATCCAAATATCACCAAAACTTGTGGAGTAGCATTAATCCTAACTACTATGCATAGAATCTTGGTGACATGCCTTTATTTACCGGTATTGTGGTGGTCAAAACAGGGTTTAACGACCGCCAACAACCTCCCCAAGCTTAAACTTTGCTCGTCCCGAGCAAACTCAAAACTTAGGTACCGGCGGATCAGGAGTTACAAAGAAAGCGCCCCATGGGTAATAAAGATGCAACAACATACTCCCTAAACAGTGGTAAAGATACAAGAGCATGGAAGTATTCACAAGTGTTGCATATTCGTGGGGCTTATATACTTTCACCTTGTCACATAGCATTGAAAATCAGAACAGCACTTTTGGACGTGTCATGCAATTCTAGCAGGTAAATATCCAGAGTTTTTATATGCTGCAAGACAAGGTAAAATTTCTCCTTTATTTGGTTCACACTTCCCCTCTCCCTCTTATGAGGCTATTCCTACAAAGCTTCACTCATTCCTACTTCTACCGGATAAGACTTTTATATGGAGCTTGGTAGGGAATGCACAAATGTCATGCATATGTTGTAAAGCTAAAGGATAAATCTCAAGAGACATAGCAACTCTTTGTATTCCGGTCATAGGGAAAATTGTGATGGAGGGGGAGAAGATGAACTCACACTTATGGAAGGGGTTTTGAAAACTTTGGTCCTTTTATCTGCTCAAGATGTTTATGATAGGAACCAGATAGCCTTTTCATTTTGGGGATGCAACCATGGAGGCCCCCCCCCCCCCCCTTTATTTTTTTTTTTTGATATACTCCATGGTGCATGAGGCCACAACTTTTGCATGGTCCATAAAACATTTTGAAATATTCTTGAGCCTTTTGAAAGGACCGAAAGTTTTGCAAATGTTGGAGGATGCTTGGTTGATTTTCCAAACATTTCCTTTTTTTTTGTGCAAAGAAAAGCAAGAACACACGCGAAGGAGCTTATGACCGGAAGAAGGAGTGCTTACTCTCGAAAGCATTTAAACCTTAACTAAACTCAACGCATGAACAATTGGCTATGAGTGGGGCTGTTTTGAATATTGTCATGATATGGCTCTGGTAGGTAAATGAATCCTCACAGGGGAAGTGTTATCCAAAACAACAAGTTTTTTTTTTAAGACATGCAGCAAATTAATAGAAAAACATCTCTGGAACTTAACCATGCTAAGAAATTGTGACAAGTCCTAATCATGCCATATCATAATTCACAATGCTTAGACTTGGTGTAATAAATGCAACCCACATAATGTAGCAAGACTTGTGATGTAATCATGCTCGAGTAAAGATAACACGTATGTCAGGAGTAGAAGTTGCATCAATGCGACACATGGGGAACTAATTATGTAACTCGATCATCATTTCCTTTAAGTGTAGCATGCACCAAGATTCTAGCATTTATTCAAAACAGGGAGTATTTTATTGATCGATAGGGATACTTACCTGGGGGTCCTCCCCAAGCTTGAGTCTTTGCAAGACTTAAGCTTGAATAGGCCGCTTCCTCCATTCTTCTTGTGTCTGCAAAAAGAATGAGGGTGATACAGGTGGCTAGCCCCTATTGGGCTTTGCCGAGAACCTAATATTTTTTTTTTAAGGAAAGGGCACAATTCAAGAAGAGTATAATATCGTGTACAGAAGTACTTACCTGGCGGTCCCTCCCCAAGCTTAGCTCTTGCAACTATGTGCAAAGCTAAGCGATTAAATCTTTCATGTGGTAGCACTGGGTCCGCCATGTTGGTATCTCCTTCTTGAATTATGTGCCTTTCATGTTGCCTGATGTACTTGGTTTGCTCTCAAGGATCCCTGCAATGGTTAGTACAAATCTATTCGTCTACAATCGACACATCTCTATAGTGCCATTGATCAACCTAGACACCACGTCTAATTCAATCAACTATGTGAGGAGAGCAGAGGACGCTATACTCTCCTTCTGTCATGAAAGCATCATAGAGGCATGTATTTTTCCGTTGGTTGAACGGCCACCGGGCATAATCTCAATGGAGAACAGAGGCACAAAAGTGATCTTCACCCAACCAACAGAAAGAGACGCAGGCGATTGATTTATGACTAACAATTTAACCACAACCCACATCATCAAAAGAAATTCGAGAGCACGGGTATGATCAAAATTGCAGTTTATGTTCATCAAAGAGCAACTCAAAGTACTTTGCATTAATGAAGCAAAGAAGCATTCAGGCAGCATTATTTATTTATTATTTTTTTATTATTTTTTTATGAAAGGAGAGGATATATGACAAGAAAAACAAGGAATAATTGCGTATGCTTACCTGGCGGTACCTCCCCAAGCTTAGCCTTTGCAATCGAATGCAAGGCTAAACTTTCAGATTTCTGCATTGAACGTCTTGGATCCGCCACATATGTTTCCTTCTTCCTGTCATAAAAATCCAGCCTTTCTTGCAAATTCCCTGGCCTATGATTGGGCACTCGGGTTTTTTTTTTTCAAAAATCCCTACGCCTATGATTGGGCGCTTGGGTTCTCTTTTTTTTTTAAGTTGTTTTTAGTTTTTTTTTGTGAAAGCCCGAGGCCTATGATTGGGCACTCGAGTTTTTTTTTTAAAATGCAGCGGGGTGGGATGGAGGGGAATTAAACATGCAGATGGTTTGAAAAGAAAAACAATGCAGATGTGATGGTGATATGCTCAAACAAAATGCAGGTGGATGCTTAGTCTAGCAGCAAATTAACATAACAGATAGTCGATGTCAATCAAAGATATCTTAAACCATTGCTTCCCCGGCAACGGCGCCAGAAATGCTTGTTGGCGTTTCTTACGCACAGAGATAAATATCAACTCCGCAAGCGCACGGAACACCGTTGTAGCATTTCACCCAGGAGTATTCCAAGGGTATCGTATTTATATTTTCCTCAGGGAAGCAGGGCTAAGAATATCATGAATTAACAAGGAAACATCTATTATTTATAACTTGCAAACTAGACCAAAGCATGGGTAGACATTGAAAGATATGATGGGTGGCAAGCCAACACACACAAGGATTCCATATGAAGATAAAGAGATAGAACTAGTCAACTGGGAGGACAACGAGAAGAAGGGTATCTGCCTAGGGGTTACAAATATCTACTTAAACTTTCATTATAGATTCGTTCTTGCATATCGGGGCACATGCATGCCAAGGTAGCAACCCGAGAATTAGGTTCAACTACCTTGGGAACTACGTGCTATTGACCTCCCTACAAAAACCATCACCCGGACGTGGTGGATTACAGAGACCGGTACGCCTGTCACACGTACTCGCGGCTACCATCCTCCGTGGGGTGTAGAGCAAACTCACGTATAGAATAGTTCCTTGAGCCATACAAGCAAATATCCTAGATAACTTACTCTTCGCGTAAGAGCAAGCCAACCATGCATAACAAATCTATGTGGATTGTGTAAGCATTTGCGGTGCAAACAACCCATGCAGATAGACCTACCATACACAGACGTGGAACCAACACAAGAATTTCTCTATAATTGTTACTTAAATAAATAAATGTAAACTAAAAGGAAAACTAAAATAAATAAATAAGAAAATAAATAAGAAAATAATTATATTAAAGAAAGTATAAAAGAAAAGATACACGAGAACTTTACCCAAACTCCGAAGAGAACTCCGGAGCTCCGAGCGAAGCTCTCACTTCTACTCTAACTCCCATGACCAACTAGCCTACTCTAAACTACACAAGTGGAATGATCTTCCATGAGCTGAGCGTGACCCTACATTGGGTCTTCTTGATGAGACCATAGCTCCTAAAATAGTTGCACCTATGGAATCTCGACAGATGAGCACTATAGTTCAGGATCTGCTGTTGGTAACGTTTCATCAAAATATTATGATCTCCAGTTTGGTGTTTTCTCATTTGATGAAAATTATTGGAGGAAGAGTAAAGCTCAAATACTTTCTGTCACGTCCATATCAACGAAGCTAGTTTTTATGGGAAGTAATTTGCAGAAGAAACAAGTGAAGAAATCAAAACCATGCATTCAGATTGGTTCCATGTTTGTTGAGATCGACTAGTCACAAAGAAGTATTAGCGTTAAGTATGCATTGTTGCCGGATTATTTTATTATATTGTTTCATGCATGAGAGAGTCCCTAGCGTAAGTTTTGTTTAGTCAAACTAATGTTAGTTTGAGTCCATGTCAGGTTGCTAGTTGGATGAGTCGGACCTGATTCTGGTCCAAGTCGAGTCTGACCTGGTTCCTGGCTGGCCTGCGAGCCATAAGGCCTGGGCGCCGCCCCCTGTATCAGATCAGGTTTTTCGTGTTTAGTTTTCCTGTCGAGGTTTCCTCCAGATATTGAGATGGCGGCGATCCCATCTCCTACGAAGAACTGAAGTCGATCCCTTGGATTGTGTGGAGTGCGTGATCAAGTTGCTGCAGCTTGGGCACGTCTCGGATTCCTACTGGAGTCCTGTCCTTCTGATCGTGTAATCCTCTTGGAGACACGGGTGGAAGCTCATAGGGTTTGGGTTGCAATCTATTGTAAGCCAATCCCTTTACTTATCAATCTTGCTACTGCTAGTGCTTCATTAATCAGATATCTATTACTCTCCTGGTTTGTTCGGCCGTGAGATTAATTGTTGGTACTTGCTTGTCTGCCGTAAAGGGCCAGCTTGAGTTCATTGTATTGCTGATCAAGGGATTTTATCATTAAACTTATATTGCTGCCGTGGTTAAATATTATCTGCCGAGTCTGCTGCTATTTATTGATGAGAATACAGTGATTGATCGGCTTCCAAATCTTATTCTCACTACATCGGTCCAAGAAGTGAAGAAAATATTTCTGCTGTTAGTGTGCTCGTTCGTTGTACCGTGAAAGATCGGGAAAACTTCGGACACTGTTGCCGTGTCCTTATCATTTGCAAGGGTAAGAACCTGTGCTGCCCAGAAGGAGTATGTGGAGCTAGGAAGGCCAAATATATGTGAGTGGAACACAATTCAAAGACAGATAGTAATGCTGAATATATGTCCCAAATTACTTATCCTTAGTTGCTGGTCTACTCGTGTCCTTAGAACAGCAGCGATGAACTCAATTCAAAGGATGAAAATGATGGACACAGCAAAGACAGAGATCAAGGCAACAATCAACACTTCTGGCACTACAGGACAAAATAGCAGGCACTAGTAGAAATCATAGTGCTATTCAATTTTCATTTTTCTTTTATTTTTCTGATATTTTTCTCGCAACCAGAGGCACAAGAATAGGAGAAACTCAAAGTTTCAGCTCAATCTGAGAAAGGATCGTTTTCCAGAATTGAGAAAGTCTAAGTTAATGCCTAGAGCTGATGGTCCTTTCAAAATACTTGAGAAGATTAATGATAATGCATATAAACTTGATTTGCCTCCCGAGTTCGGGGTTAGTCCACATCAGTTGGTATCAGAGCATCCTCCACTATTACCCGCTGGCAAAGACGCAACAAAAAAAGAGCCCTAGTGGCTTAGTTGTAGTCGGGCGGCGATCGTGTGAGCCTCTGAATAATCCCACCTTGCTTAGCTTGGGAGGAGGAAGCCACCTTAAAAGGGAGAGCCACCCTTCCCCTATCAGACTAGTCTTTGAGGGCGATTGGGTCTTTCCCCGAGTGAGGGCACTGGAGTTGCGGTGCTAAGATTGCAGGATTCGGGGAATCCGGATCGGTGTGTCGGGCTTTCAAGTGTCGGTGTAAGGATCGTGTGACCGAGAGGGGGGTGAATCGGGCACACCATGAACTAAAACTTTTGCACTTCTAGCTACTCTTTCTATTTGCACAAGTAAAGGATACATAACTAGAGAGCACATGTGCACTATGTAATAGTGATCAAGCAAGGATAACCATGTGCTAGGACTTGTACATGCTAGGACCAAAATATACATGAGCATATAGAACAACCTAGCATATGTCGATATACAAGATAAGCTCAACAAGTCCTACACATGCTAGTGTATAAGGTAAAGGCACTCAAGCATTCTAGCATGCATATGGGTAACACATACGGAAGCTCAAGCTAGTGATCATGATAACAAGATGGATACAACATAAAGCATAACAAGATCACTAGATGATATCAAGCAAGTGTATGAGCTATGAGCAAGTAAGTACACATAAGGAAAGCGCATATCACTAGAGATAACATAGAGCTAGCACACGGAAACAATCATCAAGCAATCATATGATAAGCACAAGATCTACTACATGCATATAGGATAAACAAGATAGTAAGTGCAAGTAGTAGAGAGTAAGAGTAAGAGATTGCTCATCGATTTTCCCGTAGTCTCGGAAGGATGGCGCCTTCCCCTACTCCACGTTGGGTCACTCCCGCCGGAGTCTCGACCCCGTCCCTCCGCTCGATGGCGATCCCCTCTAGGGCACACTCCACCCTTTAAGCCGGTGATGTCCCCTAAGAGCACGCTTCACTCCTCGAGTGAAGTCACGGGCTTCACCCCGCCGCACACCGGCAATGCTCTCCTCTTGGGACCATCCACCGCTCTTGAGTGAAGTCGCGGGCACGTCCCGCCGGGCTTCTCCCGGGTACTCCTCCGAAGGTAAGGCTCCGCACTTGATGCGTGCCAAAGGGCGCTCCACTAGTGATGCTTCTTTCGCACGGGAAGCTCCAAGACCGTGTACAAACTTGTGTCGGCTTTCACACTCTCTTTGGCAAGCTCAACACCGACGGCTAACCGGTCTAGGCCTTGCCATAGACCAAGGGTAACAAACCAAGACCGTCTTCCTATGACCACACTAGTCCTAGAGGTGGATAGATGCTCTCAACCCTCTCAAGCACTAAGCTTTCTTCTCCAAATCTTCTCCATGTGCTTCTCCTCTCTCTCAAGCACCAAGATTTCTCTCTAAAGCCTCTCCATGTGCTTCTCTTGCATCCTCTTGGCTCCCACTGTGTTTCCCCACTGATAACAATGGCCAAAGGCACCTCAAAGGGTCAAGCAACCGGCTATTTATAGCCCTCCACTCAAAAACTAGCCGTTGCCCCGAAAGTGTCCAGTCACAGTGTAGACCGTACAATTGACCGTATAGTACGGTCATCAGTGGACAGCCTGCAGTATTTCGATGATAACTCCTTGCTCCAAACTCCGATGGAGGTATACCACATATCAATGGAAAGCTCTTGAAATTCCCCACAAATTTCCTTTTGGGCTGATCTCCAGATTCGGCCATCTTCATGTCGATATGGTGACCGTACCATCCGGTCCTCATGATCGTACCATACGGTCTCCTCCAGACAGTCTGTCGTATTTCGAGCATAACTCCTAACTCCGAACTCCGATGGAGATGTACCATATACCGATGGAAAGCTCTTGAAATTCTCTAGAACTTTCCTTTTGGTCGATCTCCAGATTCTGACATCTTCATAGCCAAAAGACCACCGGACTGTCCGGTCCTTAGGATAGGACGGTCCGGTCTCTATTTCTTCCACAGAATCAGCTTCTCTGTTCTTCTTCCTCCTTTAGGGATCGTACCGTCCGGTCCCTAGGACCGTACCGTCCGGTCTCCACTTCTCATTTCCAACAGAAACTTCATCTTCTCTGTTGCTTCTCCCAATAGGGACCGTACCATACGGTCTCCTTGACCGTACCGTCCGGTCTATAGTCCGGTCTCTATTTTCTCAGCTTCCAGAACCTTGTCTTCTCTGTCTGGATCTCCATTAGAGACCGTACCATACGGTCTCCTTGACCGTACCGTCCGGTCTTCTCTGCTGAAGCTGAACTTGATCATTTCTTCGATTCTTGCTTCCAAACTTCATCACACTTGGCTCTTCTTCTCCTCTGCTGCCACCCTAGTGCCTGAGAGACTCTTTGAGCATCCACTCACTTCTACCACTAGTGTGACCTAAGAGAAACGACTCGATCCCCCTTGATAGTCCGGTTGTTCCTATGGACTCAAGCCTATATCTACACCAAGCCAACACTTGCTTGGATCTAGCATGTCCTTAGCCTTGATCCATCTTCTCAAACCGCGACCTCCATCAAGTCCTTGATCCTTGTCGTGATCCATCAATGAAGCTTCTTCATGTGACCTAAAGAATATGCATGAATACCTTTCCTACATCCAAAGATGTTAGTCACAATGATCTAGTTGTCACAAAGAACAACCCGATCGAAGCATCATATAATGTGCATAAGATATGTAACAGGAACAAGCACAATAACAACATCATATAAGAAACAAGATCATCATGGTATAGGATAAACGGTAAGACCAACATGATGATCAAGAGTATGTCAAGATATATGATACATACAAAGACACATGACATACTCACCTTGTCTCTTACCTCATGTGCGTAGTAGTCACCTCAAGTAGTCCTCATGTTCACTTCTCATCTTTATCAACTTCCTTGCAACCTTTGAGGTGTTGGCACTCCAATAGTATATCACTACATCCATAAGACTAAACATCTTGCACACTAGCAAACCTTGTTAGTCCCATTGACCATGTTGGCATCAATCACCAAAACCTATGAACCATGCTCTAGGTTCATTGATCTTACAGTCGGTGCTAAGATTACGGGATTCGAGGAATCCGGATCGGTGTGTCGGGCTTTCGTCCAAACCCACCTGGGCCGGACTGATCATTCAGGATCTGCTGTTGGTAACGTTTCATCAAAATATTATGATCTCCAGTTTGGTGTTTTCTCATTTGATGAAAATTATTGGAGGAAGAGTAAAGCTCAAATACTTTCTATCACGTCCATATCAACGAAGCTAGTTTTTATGGGAAGTAATTTGCAGAAGAAACAAGTGAAGAAATCAAAACCATGCATTCAGATTGGTTCCATGTTTGTTGAGATCGACTAGTCACAAAGAAGTATTAGCGTTAAGTATGCATTGTTGCCGGATTATTTTATTATATTGTTTCATGCATGAGAGAGTCCCTAGCGTAAGTTTTGTTTAGTCAAACTAATGTTAGTTTGAGTACATGTCAGGTTGCTAGTTGGATGAGTCGGACCTGATTCTGGTCCTGGTCGAGTCTGACCTGGTTCCTGGCTGGCCTGCGAGCCATAAGGCCTGGGCGCCGCCCCCTGTATCAGATCAGGTTTTTCGTGTTTAGTTTTCCTGTCGAGGTTTCCTCCAGATATTGAGATGGCGGCGATCCCATCTCCTACGAAGAACTGAAGTTGATCCCTTGGATTGTGTGGAGTGCGTGATCAAGTTGCTGCAGCTTGGGCACGTCTCGGATTCCTACTGGAGTCCTGTCCTTCTGATCGTGTATTCCTCTTGGAGACACGGGTGGAAGCTCATAGGGTTTGGGTTGCAATCTATTGTAAGCCAATCCCTTTACTTCTCAATCTTGCTACTGCTAGTGCTTCATTAATCAGATATCTATTACTCTCCTGGTTTGTTCGGCCGTGAGATTAATTGTTGGTACTTGCTTGTCTGCCGTAAAGGGCCAGCTTGAGTTCATTGTATTGCTGATCAAGGGATTTTATCATTACTTATATTGCTGCCGTGGTTAAATATTATCTGCCGAGTCGTCTGCTTAGGGATGGCAACGGGGCGGGGCGGGGCCGGGTAGAGCATACCCATGCCCGCCCCGCCATGTGTGTCGGGTAAAAATCCCCACCCGGCTCCGGCCCCGTGGGCGAAAATCCCCACCCGGCCCCGTGCCCGTCGGGTATCGGGGCGGGTACCGGGTACCCGGCGGGTGAACACTGCTCCGTCGCCGCACTGCCTGCTGCCGTGCTGCGTGCGTCGCCGCCAGCCTTGCCGCATCGCACCCGGAGAGTGCTAGCGACGGCGTGCGCCGTGCACCGTGCGGGTGGCGGACTGGTGGTGGCCGAGCGACGCGCTTCGGCGTCGTGCGGAGGAGAACGAAGATGTGCGACGTCCTGCCAAGCAGCCAAGGCGTCGGCGCCGGGCAGGGCGCGCGGCGTCGTGCAACGCTGGGGCGCGCCGCGCGCACGGCGGCGTGCGGCACCGAGGGCAGGCGCGTCGCGCTCGGCGTTGAGCGGCTGCGGCTGCGGCAGCGGAGCGGGGCACGAGCTAGCGAGCTGGGCGGACACGAGATTGGGAAAGGAAATTGCGGCGCAGTGACGAATGCGTTCATGCCAAAGGATAAGGTTAGGGTCACCACGCCGGGGTGGTTCTGCTGTGGGCTGCTGCTGGTCACGCGATGTTGGGCTGTGCTGCTGGTCACGTGATGTTGGGCTGGGCTCGTGCTACCATGGGCTGGACTTAAATCACAAATTCGCATATGAAATTTCGGGTACCCGTCGGGCTACCCGCGGGTGAGAATAAATCCCAGCCCCGTACCCTATTCAGATCGGGTCGGGTACGGGCGCCACCTGCGGGTGAAAACTCATCCCCGTGCCCGGCCCCGTCGGGTCGGGTACCCGCCGGGTACCGGGTACCCGGCCCCGGATTGCCATCCCTAAGTCTGCTGCTATTTATTCTCTGCTGCTATTTATTCATGAGAATACAGTGATTGCTCGGCTTCCAAATCTTATTCTCACTACATCGGTCCAAGAAGTGAAGAAAATATTTCTGCTGTTAGTGTGCTCGTTCGTTGTACCGTGAAAGATCGGGAAAACTTCGGACACCGTTGCCGTGTCCTTATCACTTCTCTTCTCATGTGTGATGGTGCGAATTGTTTCTGCAGCCGGCCAGGGCTATTTATAGCTTCACCATGGCGGTGGGAAATATATGGCCGAAGCTGGAGAGCCGGGCCCGCCAAGCTGGGCCGGCCGGCCAAGTAGGGGGGCCGGCCGGCCGCCCGTTGTGGCGGTTCGCCACCGCCTCGCCTGTGGACACTCTAGATTTGCTCCTGATGGCGGTTGTCCAGTCGGTGGCTTCGTGGGGGCGGCAGAAGAGGAGTGAGGGCCAAGTTGAGGCCCAAACGGCCCACCTTCTAGAACGTCGGTGGAATTCTTCTGAACAGGCTTTTAATTCTACGTTGTGGGCCTGTTTGCAGCCCACTGGAGGAAGGCCGTGGCCTGGAGCCATCTTGTGGGGCCGGCCGGCCTATGGGTGGGGCCGGCCGGCCTGTCTTTGTGCCAGCTGGGCCCACTTTCCTCCATATTTCCCTCCTGCATCCAAATATCACCAAAACTTGTGGAGTAGCATTAATCCTAATTACTATGCATAGAATCTTGGTGACATGCCTTTATTTACCGGTATTGTGGTGGTCAAAACATGGTTTAACGACTGCCAACAGTGCTCCACGGTTTGTTGAGGTAGGCGGTAGGTGGTGACAGCCCTATCCGTCCTTCGTAATCCTCCACGTTCGGGTACGTAGTAGGCCTCTTGGCCGGAGTGACTTGGCAGACCAGGTCTAAGCCGCCGCCCAAAGTAAGCAATTAGAGGAGGGATCTATCATAGGTCTGGCAGTGAGGACTTGATTGCCTCGTTGTCACGTGACCTCAGGACTGGCATAGGGACTTGATAGCCCTAGTGTCACGTGTCCTAGTGGTAGAGGGTTGCCGGTAGGTGGTGACAGCCCTGCTGTGTTTAAACCTCTCTTGTTCTAGAAAGAACCTCATCCATAGGAATCCTCTCTACCCATTTCTACCATCCTTCTTCGTGTCCTTGGACGAGCTAGACTAGAAGATAATCCCACTCCGTTCCTTTGGGAAAATATAAATAACGATACCCTTGAATACTCACGGGTGAAGTGCTACAACGGTATTCTCCGTGCGCTTGCGGATTTATTCGTGACGTAAGAAATACCAACAGCAACTGCCGCCGCGGAACCCTCGAGCACGCACCATCCACCCACCAACCACCACACCGCAGCATCCTCCGCCTCCTTGAAGCAAAAGAACGGCGTCGCCGTCGCCGTGCCGAAGAGCGCGACGAAGATCCGCCGGACGACTCCTAAAGAGGAGCTCTTCAACGAGAGCTCCGCCCCCACGAGCTCGCCACCGGCACCGGAGTGAAGCACCAGTGGGACGCGGCGGAGCTCGAAGGGACAGATCCGGACTCCCAGTCGACGCCGCCGCACCCTCGCCACCAACCGCTGGAACCCCAACCCTAGACCTAGGAACACCTAAACTAGGACCTACCCTACCATCCGCTGGCGAGAGCACAGCACTCTCCGCCACCTCGCGCAGCCCCGCGGGCCATCGGAGGCGAAGGAGAGTACCGGCTCCGCCGGCGGAGAGGACCGACACCCTTATCGCCTCTCTCAACTGTAGCGGGTCGAGCGAGAGAGAGAGGAGAAAGGGACGGCTCACCCTTAGGCACCAAAGCTTGCCATTGTACAGACCGGTGCTTCAAACAGAAAACCTGGCACCGGTGCCTGTACACAAGCACTTGTTGGTTCCATTTCAATAAGCAATGATTGTTTTGCCAAAATGCAGGCGCTCGCCCTATCCAAGGTAAGAGAAATGAAAATATTGGTTCTTTGACAGGGCTAAGATTTAGAGCACCGGTGCTCACGTTGCGAGAGAGAGGAGAAGAATGAATCGCCTTTTGTAACATGACTAGTGTGATGTGACATTTGAAGCCTAGTCACATTGTTTTGCGAACGAAAAATGGTATACGAGCCCGCCAGCCGGAGTGCTTGCTATGCCATATTGTTGAACAAAACTAAATTAATTATTTGATAATTTGTTGGTCGACATCAGTTTGTTAGTCCTACGCAATTTTGAAATAGCGAAACTGAAATAAATTAATTGTGGCCCTTTATTTGGATAGTATACACTATATACCTTTAGTATGCAACTTTTTTTTTGCGAAAAGGGAATTTCATTAATATTGAAGCATATTACATCCCTGATTACAGTAGCATCCCAATCAACGCCAACACCATTGATGGGAGATAAGAAACCTTGAAAGAGCCGCGAATTCCACCATCTAGGATCACCATCCCAGACAGATATGCCACGGACGAAACCTCCGATCTGAAAGAACACGGCCATCTCACCATCCACCACCGTCATCCTCATTTCCGACGGGTGAAAACTGAAACCCAACCCTTTCGTAAAAGAGGGGTAGACTGATATTCCACACGCAAGTACGAAGAACTCACCGTCGCCGAGCTCGTAGCCGAGCCCACCGTCGTCTCCTTCACCATATTCGCAATGGGAAAACACAAATCCGAGCAACATCCAGATGAATGTCACCGGGAACCAAACTCTCAATAGCCCACAGCCATGACCATGAAGAACCATGACAAGACAAAGGAGGAGCCGGAGTACCTTATTCTTCATCGATGATGGCGCCTTCGACTCGCCACCGCCGCCGAGACGCATCCTACTCCAGTGCTCCATGCCGATGAACTTGACGACGCCGCACCGCCGTCGCCACCCTCTTCGACAGAACCACTAGAGAAACCCTAGCCCTAACAAACGCCACGGCCGCCGCCAAGAGCGACCACCGCGGGAAGATCTAACCTACTAAACCTATGAGAGACGAACAAAGCGAACGTCAGGATGCCGGGCCTCCCTCCTCCGCCGACGGCGAGGCCGCCGGAAACGAGGGGGCCGGCGTTTCTTCTTCTTCTTCTGAGTCGTCGCCGTCGCTTTTCTTTAGTATGTAACTTTGTTTTGCGGTTTTCATAAGGTAAGTGGACGATATACTGGGAAATTTATTATTCTAATTTCTACAGCTATATATAGCTTTAGAACGTACGAGTGTGCTTATTTACTGTTGATGTATATAAAAACAATGTTTTGACATAAATTACAGCCACAAGTAATGAAAGTGCTTCCTGGTCAAATGCCCATCCTAATTAACAGTACGCGAAATACGTCTACTAATTTTCTCTGGAGGGGGAACTCTTTGATGTTAAGGAATAAGGAAGTTTGTCTAGTAAATAGTAATATAGTGCCGTCTGCTTCTAATTGGATGTTAATAATAGGCCTTTTAATCAAGTTGTATATTGTGTACGGGGTAGAATTACTCCTAGTCATGCAAACTTGGTACTCGTTCAATAATTCAAATTTGGGTGGTTCCATAAAAAGAAATCCAAATTTGGGTGTAATATTACTGTAACTCATTGTGATGCAACTACAGAGTTCATATGACATACAACTTGTCGTGTTGAAATGGCCGCCGGGTGCCCCGGTATACAGATAGCAACAGGGGATCGATCGATTCAACCAGTATGCGTGTTTGGATTATGCCTGGGTCAGCTTAATCTGCAGGAACTGCATATGCAATCCATTGAATCCTGTCTTTTACCACTCAACCACGGCTGCTAATGTGGTTGGCTCTCCTGCTACCATGTTGCAACATGGCCGGCCGAGCCATCTGCCTACGTACGTTTCCAACATCGAAGAGCTGGGAAACCTGTACCGACTTCCAGCAACAGTTTTAATTATCAATTTTGTTGGTACATACAAGTAGGCCAAGTGACAGTGCCAGGCTCGCCCGGCGCCGCTGAACGTAATCATGGTTGATGCGTATCGTGCTTCCTCTCCTTCGGATTGGGGAAATTGCTGGTACCATGGGTAAGAAGAGCCATCTCCTAAACCTCATTAGTAAAGGAGACATCCCCTCAACACTACTCTTTAGTTTACTTGTCCCTCCAAAATACAAACCGGCTCCCATCTTAATTCTCTCTTTCCAAATTGCCCTGTCTGCCTGCAACCAAACCTGTGACCTCGAAACAGACCAAATGGAAGCTGCGGCGGCGCATCTTGCTCAAGGGCGGCGGCGACGCATCTTGAAGGGCGGCAGGGAGGGGGCTCGCCCGGACCCGCCGCCGACGCCGCAGGGGTCCTCGGCGCCCGAGCTCCTCCGCGTCGAGCTCAGCAGCGTCAAGCCCTCCCCGACCGCGTGCGCTGAGCCGCCTCCAGTCGCGCCGCCGAGATGCTCGTGCGCCGCCGCGCAGCTCCAGCCGTGCCGCCGACAAGCCCTCTCGGCTCCCGCGCAGCTCCTGCTGCGCGCCCTCCAGCCACGCTACTGCGACGCCTTGCCGCCTCCCGCCGTGCCGACCCGCAAGATGCGCCGCCGTCCTGCTCTCTCCCTCGCCGCGCCGAGCTCTCTCCCCTGTCGCGCCAAGCGCCCTCCCCCGCCACGCGCTGAGACGCCCTCCGCGGCTGCACTCGCCGAGATGGAAACAGCTGCATCTTCCATCCTTCTGTCTTCTCTCTCTGGTTTTGGTTGCAGTGGAGCAGGCCTGCCTGCCATGGGTTCGCGCGACAGTGGAGCAGCAGCGGGCTGAGGGGCAATTTGGGAAGAGAAATGTCTGTTTTGGAGCTGGTTTGTATTTTGGAGGGACAAATGCACTAAGGAGTGGTATGAGGGGATGTCTCTCTTACTAATGGGGTTTGAGAGGACTCCCTTTACTCATGGTACCAGGGCAATTGCCCCCTTCGGATTACCGAGCTATTGAAAAGCAACAGCATCGCGAAAGGTTTTTTAGAAAAGTACGACAAACTACCAAAAGTACATTAATATGATGTATATCCTGCCACAAAATAAATTAAAACTTGATCTAGTCACCGAGTAAAAGAAAGGAGAAATCAGGGGATGAATCGATCCAAGTTCGGAAAGAATTTGCTCCTTCTCAGCTTCTCAGGTGACTGAATTTGTGTAGATCTGTCTCATTTTTGGAACAAATAAAATGTATGCATAGAACATTTCTTTTGTGAAGCTGGAACATTGTTTAATTGAAGCTGGAACATTTTAGTTCCTAATGACTAAAATCTAACATATTTCTTGGTCACATTCTACTATGAAACGTTTAAAATGTGTGTGTGGAACATTATTTTCTAGAATCTGAAACAAATATTTGTTGAAGTTGGAACATTTTTATTGTTTAGCGGAATATCTTTCTTAAGATTAAGATTGAGGGAGTGTGAAGGTCTAGATGTTAGACCCATATCCAATGGTTGAAAGAGTGACAGAGAGATTAGCAAATCTAAGTCACCTGAGAAGGTATACTCGGTTCAAAATAGTACATGCTTGATATTATTCCAAAAGTGTCGTTGTAGTGTTTTAAATTGAGGTGAATTTTCAAGATCAGATCTACACCGTCAGATCAAACTAATGGGCATTCATTTTGAGAAACTAATGGCTATTGACAGTAAAATTTCTCGTTAGATTTCATCTCGACTCGTGTATAAAAAATGGACGTACCGTATAATACCCTCTGGTTTGAAAGTGTGAATTGATTCTAAAATTCCTTTATAAGCTAATTTGAAAGATTTTGGACCAAATTATGCCCGGTTAGCCGTGCGCCCTTGTTTTCTTCTCAAAACGTGACGGCTCCTGATTGACCCAGCCATATGGCGGGCAAGACTATGCCAGTGCCAGACTAGACCATGCAGATTAGTATTTTAATCACCCGAGCTTGCCTTTAATACGAGCCGATGTTCGTGCCTTGAAGCCAGAATCTGGATCCCTATCTACGAATGTAGTGCGCGGCGGCGCCGGCGGCTGCAAGTAGGCACGCGCGCTCCTCTCCGCTGCGCAATGGACAAGCTTGGCGTTACGGTTGGGTCTTTAGGCTGTCGCCGCAACTCCATCAGTTACCGAACTGGTATTTGATACTTTACTGTATGGTCGTCGTCGAAATTTTTTTGTCTTACAAGATAATATTACTGCGTCCAATTCTCCATTAAGTTCTTGCATGTCTCACAGAGTATGTCCAGAAGCAACTTCTGGTTACTGGAAATCATACGCTCGAGAAGCAGTTTAACTCCTCCAGGAGGTTTTTGCGGGCGGGAACATATTTATTTGCACCGGTATCATGTGCTATTAATTAATTAATCATCCAGTCAGAGAGAAGTACTCAAAAGGTACCTGGATCATATCTTCCTTTTGTTCGACAAGTGACAATTAAGCTTTCTTCCAAAAAAAAAAAGAGACAGTGACAATTAAGCACAGTTATCTTTGGCCAATGAGAGCGTTGGCAGTTGTTGGCGTAAGCTTCACAGCGACTCAAAATTAAGGATGTGAGCGGTAGAGAAGTCTGGAGAGTGGATGCTTGGAGTTGGTACTTTTAATTTTATTAATAACTGGATACTTTGATGGCCTTTGGGTGCGCTTTGTTGTAAATATTTCGCGCCATGATATGACTGCGGAAATGCCTTTAAATACGGCACTTGCCTTGTTCGGTCTCCTCACTCTCTCACTCACTACGACAAACCAATCAACAAAGAGGAAGCTGCTAGCAGCAACCTGCAGGTTCCCGTTCCGTCTCAAGCCGAAACTCCGGGCGGCCTGCGCTAGCTCACGACCATTTTCCAACTGCCTCATCCAACGTCCATGGCCGGCATTCAGGTACGTGCCAACTTAGCCAACTACGTTGGTTTTTTTGTCGTACAAGAATAAGAAGAAAAAAAGAGCACACCACCAACGTTCTCTCCGTCGAGCTATAGCTACTTGTCACATAGCACCACGTCTCTCATCACATAGTTTGTGCCACCCCCTCATTGATTGCCCCTGCATGTCCATCATGTCACCAGGACGTCGTCTTCGACGCGAACGCCGTCGGCTGGGCTCCGTCGGGCCCCGGCACGGCGCTGTCCCTGCACGACGAGCACCCGGGCCGCCTCCCGGCCGCGACGGCCGCCACCGCGCACGGCCACGAGCCGAGCGGGCGGTACGTCGTCGCGGCGGGGCGCGCCGGCGAGGACGCCGGCCTGCGCCAGGCGATCGCGCCAGGGAAGCTCAGGCCCCGCGTCACGTACCACATCGCCCGGTGGATCAGCGTCGCCGGAACGGCGGCGGAGGAGGATGGAGAGGCGGCGGTGCGCGTCACCGTCCGCGTGGACGAAGGGCGCCTCCTTGTGGACGGCGGCGCCGTCTGCGCCGTGCCGGGGAAGTGGGCGGAGCTCAAGGGCGCGTTCCGGCTCAGGGAGGCGCCGGGCAGCAGCGCGGCGGTTCACGTACACGGGGCGCCGGCCGGCGTGGACGTGAAGGTGATGGACCTAAGGATCTTTGCCGTGGACCGGAAAGCGCGGTTCAAAATGCTCAAGGACAAGACTGACAAGGTGAGGAATGAAAACGATCTCGCCTGGCTGTGATCAGGTTAACTAGAGTTGCAAAGTTATGATCCTTTTTTTACTCTTCTGATTAATTAGACATTGATACGCTTACAAAGTTATGGATTTTGGGGGCTTCATTACGACATTTGCATTTTAAAAAGAAATTATTTCTTATAGATGCAAAAATATACCTCAACACACTGTAAAAACAGTACTGTAATAATTAAAATACAATAACGCAACTGAAAGATAGTCCAGTTACCGTTGACTATACCATTTCTTCATAGTTACCGTTGATTGTACTACACCAATGAACGAAGTTTAGTGAAGAAGCACTTCACAGTTGTTTTCATGAGTGAGTCAGCAAGTATTGTAAATTCAAAAATGGTACGTACAATCATGCATCTGGCGACTCCAAAATTTTAAAACGTACAGCATAGTACATGTACGCATCATAGAACGACGACGAGTAAACAAAAAGAATGGGGGCTGTAAGCTAGTTGATCAGCTAGAGCCATTTGTCTCTGTTGACACATAGTAGATAATAACGAGCAGAACATCATTATCGTTCCTTGATCTGGCACGACCAAGACTTTCGTGACATGCACCGAGCCATATGACCACCGCCGTTTGAAGGTTTGGCGCCCCGGCCGGACTCATTGTTTTTCTGAAGCGTGTAGGGCTTCGCCGTCCAGATAGTGACATGGTTGATGAAGGTATGTATTACTGGGCACTGCCCAGTGGACTGGCACGTCCTGGGTAGGGCACGTTGGTACGACCAGCGATTTTTCTAGCAGCTAATAATCACTTAAAACATTGTATTTACAGTAGAAGCTAATCTCAGCTAATTTACTGATGGAGACAGCCCTTTTTTTTGTTATTCCTAAATCACCATCTATCAGTAAGTATAATCGTCATTATCGTACGGTCAACTAGTTTATACAACAGCAGTATTTTATTTGCAAAAGAAAAAAAAATGTTCTCACCTTCGGCTGTCGCACCAATGTTTGCAGGTTCGCAAGCGTGACGTGGTCCTGAGCTTCGCCGGCGACGGCGCGGCGGCCGCGGAAGGAGCTTCGGTCCGCGTGGTGCAGCTGGAGAACAGCTTCCCGATCGGCAGCTGCATCAACTGCGAGGTGATCGAGATCCCCGCGTTCGTGGACTTCTTCACCAACCACTTGGACTGGGCCGTGTTCGAGAACGAGCTCAAGTGGTACCACACGGAGCCGCGGCGCGGGGAGCTCAACTACGGCGACGCCGACCGCCTCCTCGACTTCTGCGCCCGCGCGGGGAGCAAGCCGGCCCGCGGCCACTGCATCTTCTGGGCCGTCGACGGCGACGTGCAGCAGTGGGTCAAGGACCTCGCGGTCGGCAACGGCGACCTCGCCGCCGCCGTGGAGGCCCGCCTCCGCGGCCTGCTGGGCCGCTACGCCGGCCTGTTCGCGCACTACGACGTGAACAACGAGATGCTGCACGGCCGCTTCTACCGCGACCGCCTCGGCGAGGACGCCCCGGCCCGCCTCATGTTCCGCGAGGCCGCCCGGCTCGACCCCGGCGCCGCGCTCTTTGTCAACGACTACAACGACGCGGCCGCGACGCCGGAGAAGTACGTGGAGCTGGTGGCGGAGCTCCGGCGCGGCGGCGCGGAGGTCGGCGGCGTCGGGCTGCAGGGCCACGTGACCAGCCCCGCCGGGGAGGTCATCTGCGGCGCGCTCGACGCGATCGCCGCCGGCACGGGCGGCCTGCCCGTCTGGTTCACGGAGCTGGACGTGTGCGAGCCCGACGCGGCGCTCCGCGCCGACGACCTGGAGGTGGTGCTGCGCGAGGCGTACGCGCACCCGGCCGTGGAGGGCGTCGTGCTCTGGGGGTTCATGGAGGGACACATGTGGCGCAAGGACGCCCACCTCGTCGACGCCGACGGCACCGTCAACGACGCCGGCCAGAGGTTCATTGATCTCCGGAAGGAGTGGAGGTCTGAGGCGCGCGGGAGCGTCGACGGCAATGGACAGTTCAAGTTCAGGGGATTCCATGGCACGTACGTCGTGCAGGCCGCCACGGCGGCGGGGACGAAGACGCTCAAGACGTTCACTGTGGACAAAGGGGACGGACCGCTCGCGCTTAATATGATGGATCTCTGATCATCAGTGCGGGCTCTATTACACCGACACACACACATATAATACCGAGTACACTAATTATTAATATGATTATTAAGGCCAAGGTCCTAAAAAATGCCGAAGGAAATTAATTATCCACTAACCCAAACATGAGTCCACTGGGGACCTGGTTGGATATTATCTATCTATGGAGATTATGATCCAAGCCCACTCTAATAATGTGGGGTATTGTACGACTGCTGTATTGGGTGAATCTAATTATAATGAAATAAATAAAGCTTGTTTTCTATAAAAGGATCTATCACTTCATGTTTTTTTTTTTGAGGGAAAAGGCTTTATTACATTTTTTAAGGAAAAAAGGCTTTTATCACTTGGTCCCCTTCCTGACGGCATGACGACAGACTTCTTCTTTTTTTTTTTGCGAGTGAAAAGGGGATTATATTGATATAGGAACAGTACATCACAGGAAGTTTACAAGAAACACCCCAGACACACTGAAAATTACGCAGAACCCCTTCCACCGAGAGGAAGCTCGATCTTTCCATTCGCCGACGCCGCTCGCCGGAGACCGCCAGACTCCTCCATCCAACTCCGTCGCGAACTCCAAACTTTGGAACTGCCTCGAAAACCAGCGCTCCTGCCTCCTCCAGAGCGCCCGTGCAAGAGCTGAACGGTCGTCGGCCATCGACAAACGAAGAGGAGAAAAGGAGCCATTACCCGGCGTGAAGGGCATCCACAGCGACGACAGCCACCGACGACCGGGAAGACGAGCTATCCGAAGACTCCTGTACAGAGGCGCCGCATCGGGAGCCCCAACTCCCCAAGCTCGCCGTCGGCACCGGAGAATAGAATCGACGAGGCGAGGTTGAGCCCGAGAGAAACTATTCCATGCCGATGACGACGCCACCGCCTCGCCGCCACCAACCGGAAACACGGACCACTACACAGCTTCACCGGCGAGCTTGTCGTCGACGCCGACGCCTCCCGCACCAGATCCGCCGAGGGGGACAAAAGATCCGACCGTCCCCGACAAGGGAAACGGCGGAAACCCTAACCCTAACATCCCTAATCTACTCTACAGCTAAAGAACTGACCCGCCACGACGAGATCCTGCTTCCCCGTCCTCTCCGGCGCCGACGAGGCCGCCGGAGAGGAGGGGGAAGCAAGAGATCCGCGCCAGGCAGAGGAAACGCCTGAGTCGCCGGCTCTGTACTGTAGCAGACGACAGACTTCTATGGATTGCTACATGGGTCAACATATATAAGGTCCGGAAGTTCTAGCCTAGCCTGACTACTAAGGCCTAGAGCTATTAATTAAAGACCCATTATTGATACAACACTCGGATGCTAGCGTCCAGTGAAGCACTCATTTTGAGATTAGTGCACAAAATATAATTGTCCTGCGCTGGCCTTTCTTCTTCCTTCTCCGTCCGCTGCCACACCACCACACGCCACGCCCAGCTGCCCCGTGCTCTTCCTGGCCGCCGCGCCGCTGCATGATCCCCCGACCTCCATGATGCAATTGTTCAAGTGTTTGAAACAATTGTTCTAGGTGTTTGGAACAATTGTCCCGGCATGTAGAACTCTCATATCTTTGTAAAATTTGTGTTTTTAGTATTTTAGTACTGGTGCTGATGCAAAAAAAAAAGTTTTGATATTGCAGCACAATTATTGCAGAAGTTGAGCATTTATGAGAATTTCAGTTAACCACACACAAAAAAAGGTTTTGATTTCTGAGAATTTTTGACCGGCATAAAATTCGGTTTCATCCTGTATAACCTTTTTTTTTTCGCGAACCTCATCCTGTATAACTTTTTTTTTAGAATCGTATAACTTTTTTTTTTAGATTACACAGTACAACTCAGACACTCACAACGCACGCACACTCACCCCTATGAACACACGTACGCAAACCCTACCCCTATGAGCATCTTCGAAGACTGAGCCGGCAAATCCAGAGATACGAAGTCACCACTGGCGCCTCACTGTCGACGGGAGCGTCGCCTACCACTGAAAGCACAAATGCCGTTAAATCCTTGAAAATTCACTCCCACGGGAGTCGAACCCAGGACCTGAGAGGTGTTACTCGGATGCCTTAACTACTAGGCCAAGACCCCTTTCACTTTAGAATCGTATAACTGACCGAATAAACCGAAGGTTTGGACTCAATTTAACTTGTACGGCCCACTCAAGCAAAGCCCAAAAGTAAGAGCATCCCCAGCAGATTGACTAAATTGCCTCCATTGAGTAAATTTGGACATTTTACTTAACCAACCCTCTCCAGCAGATTGAGCAAACGATTGAGTAAACCGAAAAATTTTACTCAATTGAGTAAAACAGCCCCTCCATTGAGTAAATATACTCAATCCAAGCCCATTGAGTAAACCGATTGAGCAAATTTTTTGTGTGTGGCGGGAGCCAACTGCCGTCGCTTCCACGCCATCCGCCACTGCCCCGCCGGCCTCCCTCCCCAGCTCCGACGACCATCCGCCGCTGGTGGCGAGCTCGATTTGGGCGGGGACGCCATGGACGCCGCCTCGACCCGGCGCACGACGAGGCTGGCCGGCGCGGCATGGCTGCCTCCTCGACCCAGCGCACGACGAGGCTGGCCGGCGCACGGGAGGACGGCGCGTCTACGCGGCGCGACGCGGCAGGGCGACGCGCGGGACAACGGGGCGACAGGCCGGCGCGGCCTGACGTCGCGCGACGCGGCTGGCCGACGCGCGGGACGACGACGCGGCTGGCCGGCGCGCGAGACGACGACGCGCCTCCTGCGCGACGCGACTGCCCCGGAACGGCGCGGCCTCCTTCTTCCTCCACGCTTTGGCAGCCTTCTTCCTCCGGCGGGCAGCCTTCACAGCAGCACGGCTCGGCGCGAGGCAGCCATGGCGGCCGGGTCGAGCTTGCGCAGGTCCGAGGGACGGCGTGCGGGACGACGGCGCGGCACGGCAGGTAGGCGCGGGTGCAGCAGACCGGCGTGCGGGACGACGCTGCGACGAGGTGGTTGGCATGGCGGGGGCACGCAGGGTGTTCGATGGAATGTGTGAGAGAAGGGAGAGGAATATAGGGGGCCGGTTTTACTCAATCTGCTGCGAGTCTCAGAGTTGGTTGAGTAAAACTGGGTATAGGAGATTGAGTAAACTGGCTTTTACTCAACCAATATTAGTCAATCTGCTGGGCTTGCTCTTACCAAGCAAGCCCTAACGCTAACCAACCGGATCTCTTCCTCCTCCCCGGCGCCGCCCGTTCCTCCTCCCCTCACGCGCCCGCGGTGGGGCCTCCCCTCACCCCCCTCTCCTCGCGCGCCGCCGCCATTCCCCTCCTCCCCTCGCGCGCCGCGCGGTTATTGGCACAATAAACCGAAGTCCCAGGGCTAAGTGCCCGACGCACAAACGCACGCAGCCGAGCAAGCCAGCCGACAGCGATGGGGCGGCCGTACGCAGTGAAGGGCCGGAAGAAGAAGCGCAAGCTCGACGAGGCCGCGGCCTCCTACGCGGCCCCAGCGGCCGACGAGGCGGAGGAGCTGCAGCCGCTGCTGGAGGAGGCCGGCGAGGAGAATGGGAATGAGAACACGACGGCGGCGGCGGCAGGGGAGGAGGAGGAGGAGCAAGCGGCCGTTGAGGGGCTACCGGTCATACCACGGACGGTGGACGGAAAGCGGCAACCCGGCGCCATCTTCGTGCTCGAGAGGGCCTGCCTTGAGGTCGGCAAAGTCGGCAAGGTGAGGCTCGTTTGGATGCGGCAATAAATTGCTCTGTTTCTTGCTATTTTCTATGCAACGAATTCGTCCTGTCTGCTTCTGATATTTAGGTCTCGTTTACCTGAGATGTTCATTTACGCTTGGACGTTAGAGTGGGGAAATTTGGTCCATATGTGCAGTGGCGGAGCTAGGTTACAAACTCAGGGTGGGCCGACAAAAATTTTTTTTCGCCGCACAACAAACTTAAAGGCCAACATACAATAGAAATTTGATAACTTAGATAAAATTTCTTACAAACATAGTAATCAATAATATGGTATGTTACAAACCTACACGATTAAAAAGATGACAACTAGATAGGAGACTACTACTTCTTCTTTTTATCGGGTCTTCGCCTTCTAATGGCCATAAAGGTCTTAATAATCTCATCTTCCTTCACATTCAAGAAAATATCCCTCTCAATGGAAGTGAGCAAACAATCCCCCATCCTATTTCTTCTTCATTTTTACCAATCTGCAATACAAATGGCCAAATGTCACTAATCTGCTACCTAAATCGGCAAATCCTAATGTACATTAAGCAATTCGTTGACTGAAATTGGATTGATTTGAAAGCAATTGAAGGGGGCAAGGAACTAGGGAAGGGAAGCAGAACCTTGTCTTGCATGTGAATGAGAATAGCAGCAGAGGAAAGGGCCGTCACTGTGCGCCGGGCCGTCGTCGCTGGCTGGGCGCCGCGCCGTCGTCGCCACCAGCCTCGGGTCCGGCCTGGGGTCGCCGACTCGCCGCAGCAGGCCACCGCAGCCGCAAGTCAGGACACGCAACGGGAGGAGAGGGCGGGCCGCGCAGGGGAGGAGTCGAGGTCGAGCCCCGTCGAGGAGAGCTGGAGTCCGACGAGGTCGCCGCGTGCCGCAGGTCGCCGACTCTCCGTCGCCAGCCAACCCTAGCTTGCTCGCCGTTGTGCGCATCCGCAGTCCCGCTCAGCCTCCAGACAAGTCGCAACTCGAGCGTTCCTCTTCGGCTATTCCTCAGATTGTTTTTTTTTTCAACTGGCCGTGGGCTCGGTGGGAATGGGGTGGGGGTGGGCCGCGACCCAAATCTCAGGGTGGGCCGGCCCACCCTGTCCACCCTATAGCTCCGCCACTGCATATGTGGAAAAGAGGAAACTTGAAAAAAAAAATTCCGTGAAACTGAAAATAGTTCGCTTGGATGGCAGTTTGCAGCGAGGAAAAGAACTCGTTTGACAATTCTTGATAATCCGGAACTAAATGACAGCATATTGGATCACTATTGGATTGTATGCATTTTTTTTAATTGTTAGGTTGGTTATTACTTAATGATTATGAAGCAGTAGGGTATTTTGTTAGCTGGGTGAAAGAGAACCCATTGAGATGTTTACAACTTATTGTAGTATTTCAAAAGTTTAGATGGAAGAGATGTATGTTTTTCATCTGTTAGAAGGGCTCTTAGATACGGCATCCTTGCTTGCTTTCACATATTATGGCATTGTGCCATTGTTGTTTCTCCGCTATGGCTTATTCACATCTTTTTTTCCTAGAAAAAGGATTGCTGCTTACCACTATAATGCCATTGTTAATGCGGCTCTTACCACCTTAATCTGGACTTTGTTTGGCCATTTTTTGGCAGATTCTTTGCATCGTTATTCTTTTCTAGCATATAAATAGTGTGCTCAAGCTTGTTTGATTTGTAACGTGAGCATGATTGCCAAACTTTATTCATTTTAAAGCTTCAGTTTTGTAGGGGAAAAAAAGAAGCAAAAAAGCGGATGTACTATATTTTTAACAAACGGTTGTCATGCATGAATATAAGTTTTGACAATTATTTTGACGTTTTGTGCAGACTATGCAAATCTTGAACTCAGATGATCACGCCAATTATTTGAGGAAGCAAGGTCGCAATCCTGCTGATTATAGGCCTGATATCATTCATCAGGTAATGTGATTTCTCGTCTCGTTGCATTAATGTTCCCGAAATTACTGAATTTTAATAAAAACTCTCTTTGTTATATTCAGTCCACAAGTCCTTGCTTGAAGTAACTGGAAATCCGATTTAAATTTGTGTGTATAACCTTCTGCTTTTTTATATTTACATTTTCCAATCTATCAGAGATCCTGGATCAATCCTTCATTCTTTTGGAGGCCATGCCACAAGATTTGCTGCCTATGGGCATTTTGTTGTGGTGGCTTACCACTGGAGCTGCTCTTTATGGGATGTTAAAAACATTTTAGTGATCTAAAATAAAACTGTTTATTGTGCCGACTCATTCTCATTCTTTTCAGACATCTTTTCTAGCAAGTCTTACATAACTTGAGCTTGCTTGCAAAAACTTGTGTAGGCTCTGCTGGCAATATTTGATAGCCCTTTGACTAAGGCTGGAAGGCTACAAGCTGTTTATGTGAGAACTGAAAAGGGAGTATTATTTGAAATCAAACCTCATGTCCGCATGCCACGAACATTTAAACGGTTCTGTGGTTTGATGTGTAAGTTACTAGAACTCTCATATCTTAGTAAAAATTTGTGTTTTTAGTATTTTAGCACTTGTGCTGATGCAAGAAGCTGTTGATATTGCAGCACAATTATTGCAGAAGTTGAGCATTACTGCAGTTGGAAAGCGTGAGAAGCTTCTCAATGTTATTAAAAATCCTGTTACACGATATCTACCTGTTGGTGCACGGAAGATTGGTGAGAATTATTTTGTTCAGTATAACATGTTTCCGTATCAGGTAGATATGTGAATTGATGTATTTTGTATACTTAGGTCTTTCATATAGTGCTGACAAGTCAGTCAACTTGTTTGACTATGTTGCCAAGTCCAATGATGATGAAACCCTTGTGTTTGTGGTGAGTAAAAGAAATTGTGTCTAAACTTCTTTTGATCCCCTGCTACTTATTTTATCTGATAATCCCATGCTATCTGCTCATTGTTCCAGGTTGGTGCCATGGCCCACGGAAAGATCGACAAGGAATACTCAGATGATTACATACAAAGTAAGCAGCCATCTACTTGAAACACTTGCAATATGCAAACATTGAGTACTGCCTGATCATGCTGACCATCCTTCATTTGCACCCATAATTTCTATATTCGGTGCTTGAACTGTTAATTATGTTCTACACTTGCCACATGCACATGTGCTGAATTATGTCATAGGCTTCCTTACAGCTTTATAAGTTACACCCTGCTCTCAAATACATGACATTTAGGGCACCAAATATAGTGCAATTTGCACTAGATTAGCTATCCTAAACGTCATATATGTAAGAACGGAGGTAGTACTGTACTATGTTAGCAAAGAGGTGCAAAAAACTTTATGGTTCCGCATTTCCTCGGAAACACACCTAATCGCTATTACTGTGGTTTGTTTTGATACTATCTTCTTTTGAGCATCAGTCATTTTTTTACTGGCTAGTGGCAATATCTCTTTTTAGAGCTGGATGATCCTTTTTTGGTGCCATCTGGCGGCAACTCTTTTAGATCTGTTAGCTGGCAATTGTTCATGCATGTTCATCTATATATATGCTTTGATACTTGCGTTGCTTGGGCAAAAAGATATATTTCTATAAAAATTGTCTCAATGTGTAATTTCATGTTTCTTTTTCTTCTCAGTGCAGTACAAACTCTAAATAAACTGAAACTTATTAATTTAGTATATGTTTTTTCTTTGAACTATATTGACCACTTGCCTTATTCATGCAGTTTGCAATTACCCTCTCAGTGCTGCCTGCTGTTTAAATCGGATATGCAGTGCCCTGGAGCAGAAGTGGAAAATCCAATGAATGAAAATTTTGAAACAACATTAGAGCCTTGTTATGTACTCATTAGCTAGTAACAAACATTAGAAAATCTGTGTAATATTTTCTTGTTATCCATGCCTCAACCTTCGACAGTAAACTTTTGCAATCAAATGTTTTGGTGTGACATTATTTGCACTCTAGACATCAATTCTGTCGCTTACAATTCATGCCCTTTGTGTCAGCTGAATCGTTTTAGTGGAGCATTGTTATTTTGTTAAAAAAAAACTGTCGCTTACATAGAATTTAAGCTAACTGCAGTGCAAATCCACCGTCTGAAACGACCATAAAGGAGATACGGAGGGAGTTGAAGAGTTTGCTGAATGCTACGGGATTACTGGTAATGTTTTATTGACTGCCGGATTCGATGAAAGCAATTGAACCATGTTGTTCTGATGTTTCCTAGTTACAGCCACGCACATTTGGCCATGGATATTATGTTTAGGTCTGAGTGATTTATGAGCCGTTTTTTTCATTTTTCTTTTTGGAGATAGAATAGGTACTTCATTAACTGCAAGCCGACTGGAAATCAGCGGCTACAAGAACGCTTACAATAGCAGGGGCACAATCTGGCCAGGTCATAACAGCACTCGCGTCAAAAGCTCACATCCTAGCTTACCAAGCTGATCTGCTACTGAATTACAAGATTGAGGTTTGTGTAAAACCCGTTCATCATGGAACTCTGAGAACATCATGGACTTCAAATGTCGGAAGAGTACTCCGTTTGGCGAGAGGTCATAGGACGACGACGACGACAGAGCCTCCCTGAGAATGATGGCATCTGTTTCCAGCTCAATGTTCATGATTCCCAGATCTGAATCATCTGACGCATAAGCAAGGCTTTGTAGAGCTGCCATCGCCTCAGCTTGTAGAGCGTCTGCACAATCTCTCTATATCTCATGCTACTAATGATGAGGGCCATCAGGCGCGGTAATTCCGCGCCATCTTTCTAGTTATTTATCCTTCCTGCTCCTGATCCTATAGTTTGTAGAGCTGTTGACTATCTATTGTTCAGCGGCAAAGAAACAAACCTGGCTTCGCTACCAGGGTCCTTTTTGTTTTCCCTTTTTCTGAAACTAGTCAACCGCTGTCAAACTAGTATGCATACAGCATTGAAAAATTTCACAATGCATTTGAAACTAAACAAAAAGCCAAAAAATTATTATAATCGGGTGCATAAGCACATTAGGTGGCCTACTTTTTCAGATTTATCTTTCCGATCCAGTCAAAATTTTGACCATATCATTTGTCTGGAAGAAATGATGATACTACTATTCCAACAAGAGATCAGAAATTAGACAACAGATAATGAGCATTGAGACCAGCAAATATTCTTTGACAAAACAAAATAAAATAGCCCCAATGTGGAATGGCTAAATGCTGAATCACAACTGTAGAACTTACAAAACAACACACAAAACTACAGGTCTCGATGAAGGTACACATGATATAATTGATATTTTTACTGAACTGGGATCTTGTTATAATAACGAAATATTCATTTAAAACGTGAACAGTTTTGAACAAACATATCTAATTATTTAAAAAGTATTTGTGCTACAAATATTTACAACTGGACACGACCTTAAACAAAATGTGTTATTAGAACTATCTAACTTGACAGCATGCTATCCAGGTGACGGTCCATGATCTCAGATATGGTCTCCAAGAATGTCTTCTCGCTAGTTCCTGGAAGAACCGCATCCTCTGCTTCCTCAAGTATGGCCTCAATTTGAGATTCTTTCTTCACCATCTCCCTACACATGATACTGCCAATGTCGTAAGGGACTAAGGGGTGAGGCCACGTTCGGCGCACTTCTTCAGAAGCATAGTGCTTGCACGCAGCACGAGCTGACTGATGAGACAGCTCCCACCCATGGAACTTGAGGAGAGCAATGTCTTTTTCAGCATCTAGTGATCTGATGTATGCTGCAGCTTCAGCACTGAAGGGCTCCCGGGCTTGGGGCCAGTAGAGCCACTCAAATGTACAATCTTCAAACTGCATGAAAAAAAAAAGCAATGGAAATTTTATTACTCTGATAAAAAAAGGAGTAAAACGAAATTGACATAATGACATGTTAACAACTTATTACTTGTATTGTATGTTCTATATCTTTTCTTCTTTCCAAATGTTCAATAAGTTTTTTTTTTTTTTGCATGCCAAAAAAAAAATATTATACTCCCTCCTTCCGTGAATTCTTGACGCTTCCGACAACCAAAATGAACTAAAAAACAACTACCAGGCACTGTCCGAACGACATCATTATAAAAGCGGAAGTAGAAAAAAACAACTTATTGAACATTTAGAAAGAAGAAAAGATAGAACATACACTTCATGTAGAAGTACCACAGGCAGGTTATATACATGGCTAGTAATGAAACTGATGTTTAAATTTCAAAAAAAAGTAGCAAAAAAAAAAACATTGATGATCACTTACCTTCTCTGGGAGACAGTATCCATGATCAATAGGAACCAACTTCAAGTGATCTCCATCTTGGCACACAAGCATGTTCCCTGCATGACGGTCAGCATTTGCTAGCCTAATATCCAGCAGAGCAATTTTCTGAACCTCCTTGACAGGAAAAGCTTGAGGGCCCATATCCTCGCAGCTTCCAAAGTTACTCACAAACATCTGCAGTGATCCAATTTTAAATTCCCCTCCCATATGAAAGCAACGAACCAATGCAGTGGGTGGTACACCAGAAAATCCAGTAACGCCATCTGTTTTGCAACCATCGATTGGGTGATCTAGAATATAGGCAGCGACCTCCCTCAACGCACCCTCCCCGACTCGTGTTCCCCTCTTCAATCCCTCACCGTCAACTGATAAAGGAAGACCTCTGGGGTTATTCCCCGCCATTGGTTCCTCATCTAAGGGCTTGAACACTGCAACATTGCTTTGACCTGAATGATCTTTCATAAAATAAACTCCCCCTGAACCTTCTGTCGACATGTCAGGAAGGAACCCATTTTCCAGACCAGCGATTGTTATGCCAATCATATCCATTACGGCTGGAGACATCTTCACCTTCCTATTGACAATAATCGGCTCAACCAGAGCGCTTCCACCACTGGCATCAATTTGGAGGTTTTCCTTTTGTTTGGGAGTAGTTACTGTAACCACAGTTTCCTTGTCAAGCTGCTGTGTTGCTACTTTTACAGTATGGCGGATGAAAAGGTGAATCACCGCATCACCCTTGTTGTAAATATCAGTGACCAGCTGGTCATCCTCAAGCTCCTCTTCATCAAGCACCAGCTTCTTGTTGGTGGTGAAATTTGGCAGGTGGCTGATTTACAGAAGTTCCAAGTGCTATTTTCCTATGGAGTTGATCAGTTACGTGGTCATGCATAGTTACGTGGTCAGGCTTTTGAGTTACGTGGTCTGTCAGCATGCATATCTCAAAGATTTCAAGGCACATCAGGTTGTTATTCCCGTGGCGTGATCTTTTTCTGGAGACGAGTTGGAGGAGGTGTCCTGTGCAGTTACGTGGTCTTCCTGATAAGATTGCATGGTTTACGTATTTCTTCTGGAACAAGACAGAGTTTGGTTTAGTTAGGATTTTATTTTCAAGTCAGTTCAGAGTCCAGATAGAGTTTGTTGCCGTAAGGCCAGGTCTTTATATACACAGCGTCCTGTAAACGAAAAGGAAGCCAGAACACAATCAATACCTTCGTTATGTTTCATCTACTATTTTCATTTTCCTTTTCCTTTGGTGTTTTGTCGTGAAAAACATCCGAATCTTCTCTGCGAAAGTGAGGAGAAAGCTTTGCTGATTTGTCGCGTAAATCAGTCGCTTCGCCGTTGCGTAAACGCGGTGTTTATCTTGGTGTTGCTCGGCGCATTTGTTGAGCAACAAATTGGCGACTCCGCTGGGGATCGACGATCGCGGCAAGGTTGCTGCGGCGCGTGCGGAGAGGTTGGCGACTCCGCTGGGGATCGACGATCGCGGCAAGGTTGCTGCGGCGCGTGCGGAGAGGTTGGCGACTTCATTGTCGGCTGGAGTGAACATGGCGGGAAAGGCGTTGGATGTTGCAGGGGGTCAAGACAGGCTGAGAGATCATTGCCGTATCAAATTGATTTGTCTTCCTAGCTGGGTTGATGATCTGCCGCCGAGCTTGAAGGCCAAACTGAGAAATCAAATACCTATGGTGGATCAAGAAGAGGAAGATATGATGGCCTGTGGAGGTGATGCTGCAGATCTTGATTCCAACAACGTGAGTGAGGTCACGTTGGAGGATTTATCAGAAGGGGATAGGATGAACATCGAGAGCGAGATCCAGCAGGAGATGGAAGAACTCTGGAGGAGGAAGATAGAGAGCTACCGAAAGACGCGGAGCGGCATCGTCAAGAAGGCGGACACGGCAAGCATCTCTGCATCGAAGATATTTGCATCACTTAGTACGCCTAATGTAGGTACTTCAACAGTGGTTGAAAGTGATTTTATTAGACAAGTAAAAGAAATTTATGCGAGAAAATATCCTGAGTTTAGGGAGCAATTGACCAAAACACTAAGAGAAAGTAGTAGTGGGTAAAGGACGGACATTGTTTTTGAAAAGGAAGAGTCGGCTATGTTTGCTAAGGATCAGGAGCCTTTTATTTTACCATTTGAATTTCGTGTTAAAGCAACAGTTAATGAATCCAAAAGTAGTCATTCATCCATAGAAAAAGTAGCCGAGCATATGGAGGGCTCGACTAGGATTCACATCAGTGAAGAAAGAAACCACAATAACTATAAGGGTAGTACAGCTGTATCATCTGTTGATAGTTTGCTTTGTGCTGAAATAATAGGGGATCACCATAATGACGCTACTGTAGAAAGTGAGCACATAAGCAATTTTAGATTAGATGATAATACTAAAAACTTATTAAGTGGAGCCGCACCAGATGATTGAGTTCTTGCTGAAATTAAAGGGACAACACCATCTTTGGCTAATACAAAATCGTATATAGAGCCTGTGACTATTAGAGGACAAATGGTTAAAATTTGGCAGGAGAATCTTGGAGTAGAAGCAATTAGAAAGGACGATATCGGTAACAGCTCGGGGGGCATTTTTCAGGTAGAGGCAAAAGACAGTAACAGCTGTTCAGGCCCCGAGAGGTCCAAGGCCAGGCAGTTGATAACAGGGGACATAAACAATTGTTCTGGCCAAGAGACACTTGAGGCTAAGCAATCAGTGGCACAATGTAAGGATGGTTGTTCAAATTCAGGTAAAGATGATCGTCCAGGCTATGAATTTTGTGAGGCCGGGCGATGCAGGGTGAAAGGTATTGGTAGCTGTTCAGGTAATGGATTATTGGAAACCGGGCAGCTAGAAGAAGAGATTGATGGTGGAGCCGGGCAGTCATTGACAAATCATGTTGATGAATGTTCAGGTTCTTGGAAGTTTGAAGGGAAACAGTTGGGCATGTGGCCAATGGTGGCTGAGCAGGGCGAAAGTTTAGGCCAGGGAAAATTGGAGGTCGGGCTATCATTGAAAAACGAGATGGTGAGCAGGTTAGTGGAAAACGATTTAGGCCAAAGCATGATGCATGCCGGGTTGTCGTCAATAGGAAGTGAGGCAAAGAGAAACGCGGAAGATGATTCAGGCTCTATGAAAAGGCAGGAGGCCGGGTCATTGGGTGAAGCTGGTATTGATACGCCAGGGAATAATGGTTCAGCCTACGCGAGGTATCAGGCCGAGCTGTCGATAAGTGTGCATGGATATCAGGTGAGCACGGATGATTCAGGCGTTAGAGAAACAATGGCTAGGTCAAGTACGTGTGTTGCTCAGATCAAGGACAATGGTGGTTCAGGCCGGAAATTAGCAGGGCCGGTTACCGCACGAGGCCGAGCAATTGTTAGTGGGGAAAAGCATGGATGGCCATTCAGGCAGGTTCTTGTACAAGGTCAAACGGTGGATGATGGGAAGCAATGATGGTTGTTCAGGCCGTTTATCAGGTGAAGCCGGGCAATCTGCAGTAAGAAGCATGGGTGAACGTCCAGGCCGCGAGACGAGTGAGGTCGGGCGACGAAGAACCAAAGACGGTAGTTGTTCTGGCTGTCGAGTGTTTGAAGCAGGGCAACCGTGCGCGCATGGTAAAGATTGTTTTCGATTGCGAGCAGGTGAAGTTGACGTTGGTTGTCTAGGCTGTAAAGCACACAAAGCCGGGCTGCTTAATGCAAATAATGGTAAGTGTCCAGGCCGTGTAACACAAGGCTGGGCAGCTAGCGAGATATCAGAGATGCTTGCACGATCGAGCAGCCAACAGATGATAGTACGGGCGTCAGTTCCGGCCAAATATTTTATCAGGCCGAGTTTTCAGTTAGAATTAATGTTTACGCGACAAGTGATTCAGGCCGTGGTGTCTAGGTGGTCGGGTTGCTTGGTGCTAATACGATGGGTGAGAGTGATTCAGATCGGAGTGTGCGACGGGCCGGGCCACCACAAATTGCAGGGGAATATTTGAAGAGATACTATCCTAGCGTTTGGCAAGGTGCATGAAGTGGGTGGTCTGAAGTGCCTTTTGACAATCTGTTTGATGATTATCAAAAGGGCAGGGGGGCATGTGTTGGTGGTGAAATTTGGCAGGTGGCTGATTTACAGAAGTTCCAAGTGCTATTTTCCTATGGAGTTGATCAGTTACGTGGTCATGCATAGTTACGTGGTCAGGCTTTTGAGTTACGTGGTCTGTCAGCATGCATATCTCAAAGATTTCAAGGCACATCAGGTTGTTATTCCCGTGGCGTGATCTTTTTCTGGAGACGAGTTGGAGGAGGTGTCCTGTGCAGTTACGTGGTCTTCCTGATAAGATTGCATGGTGTACGTATTTCTTCTGGAACAAGACAGAGTTTGGTTTAGTTAGGATTTTATTTTCAAGTCAGTTCAGAGTCCGGATAGAGTTTGTTGCCGTAAGGCCAGGTCTTTATATACACAGCATCCTGTAAACGAAAAGGAAGCCAGAACACAATCAATACCTTCGTTTTGTTTCATCTACTATTTTCGTTTTCCTTTTCCTTTGGTGTTTTGTCGTGAAAAACATCCGAATCTTCTCTGCGAAAGTGAGGAGAAAGCTTTGCTGATTTGTCGCGTAAATCAGTCGCTTCGCCGTTGCGTAAACGCGGTGTTTATCTTGGTGTTGCTCGGCGTATTTGTTGAGCAACACTTCTGATCCTTGAGGCTGGTAAGCTGCTCTCCGGTCTGAGCAGCAAGCTTGTTCTTGAGAAAGCGAACCATGCAGCCACTCTCCACCTGGAAGCGAAACCTCTTGCTGTCGGTGGTCTCGATGGTTATCGCGCGGATGTGAGCCAGCCGGACGACTAGGTGCAGCACGTTGCCATCGTCGAGCCCGTAGTCCCGGACGCAGGACCTGCCGTGCGACAGCTCGTGGCCGCCGAAGGCCCTCATGCCACTGTGAGTCGCACAATTTGTTGATAATATAGGACCAAGCCGTCCAATGGGAGGCGCACCACTACGGAGGCACCTACACGTCATCAAGTATAGAAATATGAGAAGATCAAATTATGCGTACTTAATCTCATAAGAGTTCGGTATTCATGTTTACCAGCATGTATTGCTCTCGGGTAAGCTCAATGGTTCGTGCCTCCTTTTTTTCCACCTTCATGTGATGGGCAGTAGCGTAGTAGGTTATGACGGCCTGGACGCGCGACTCGTAATGCATGTCTCTGACGAGTTTACGACATGCATTGTTCGTCACACGAACCGCCAACGCCTCCTGCCCAGGCTCGCATCTGTAGAAATCCTGCATCAAGACGCAATGTACACTGTCATTATTTGAATAATATCCAATGAATGCGATGTATTGACCAATGCAGTGCAACGAAGACTTACCCACAGCTCTTCCATCACCCTCTCCGCCTTGTGCTGAAAAACCCTGTTATCACGATCTGGGAGATCGGCGGCGTTTCTGTAGTAGTCCCACGTGAAGGCTCCTGCTTGCCGGCGTAGAGCACCATGCCAGGGAAGTGTAGCTTGCACAAAAGACCCAGGATGCCATTGGGAATGCGCTTGTGATCACCTTCCTCGATCACGTCCCAACCCCTGCCCAAATGAATGAGACAAAATAATATATGTTATTGTGATTTTGAACATATGATATGAGAAGTTAGCGATAAAAATTAGAAAATTACGTACCTAGGCGGTATAGGTCGAATCATCGGCCGTTTCGCAGGAGGAATCGGCCGAGTCGGGAGCTGTGAGGGACCTCGCAACCACACACTCTGCAAGTCCTCGGAAGCGGAACCGGACCCCTCTGCCTCCCCCTCCTCGTCCTCGTCCTCCTCCTCCTTAGAGCCGTGAGCAGAAGGTAACTCCTCTTCCTCCTCCTCTCCTTGGTGCTCCTCCTCCTCCTCGGACTCCTCCTGGTGCTCCTCCTCCTCCTCGTGCGCGGAAGGTGTAGGCGACGGGTCCCTCCTGCCTCCTCGACCCCTGCCTCCTCCTCCTCCACCTCTGCCTCGCCCCTTCCCTCGCCCCTTCCCTCGTCCCTTCCCGGACCCCTCAGCTTCATCGGACCCCTTTCCCTTCCCAGTCGCTCTCTTGTAAAGCGACGACACCGACCTCAACACACCACCTCTGCCCACCATCTTCGATCAATCACCTGCAATTGAAAAGATGAAATCTATCCGTACTTCCAAATAGATGCAAAACAAATAAAACATATACAATTAGAAAGTAACATATATATATTATTAGAAATATGAAAATAATTTAAAAAGACCATACATGTATCAGAAATAATCATCATAATCGGGATTAGCTTCATCATATGCCTCGTCATCACTATCAGGCATGTCGATATCATTTTGCACGTTCGCCGGAGGAGGAATGTCGCCTTCGCCCTCAATGTTTAAATGTAACCGCTCAAATAATTTCAAATCGTTCACATTATGAACCTCATCTCCGGCATCGTTGTCAATAACTGTTTCATTCTCTACTTCCATTCCGATCTCTTCGGTTAAGTCTATCTGAAAACCCTCTTCTTGCCCATGTTCTTGAAAGAACTCTCCGTCCTCTGGGTTTGGCACTATATTGTAATCTTCATTGTTTGGGACAGGTAGTTTGCCGTGTGGCGCTACCTTGTACACAACATCCCAACCCTTGATACGGTCGTCGGTTTGGCACGGGTATGAGCTATAATAAACTTGTGTGGCCTGTTGCGCCACAATGTGTACATCGTCTCCTGGGTACACTGATGACTGTTGAATTTCGACTAGGCCAATATTAGGGGTCCGTCTCACTGCTTAAGGATCAAACCAATGGCATTTGAATATGACAGGAGTAAGAGGTTTGGACCTATGAAACTTGAGTTCATATATTTCTTCAACTTTTCCGTAATACTCGACCCCATCGTCCCCCGGCGTAAAAACTCCGGTATTGGTAGTTCTTCGATTGGGCCGACTCTGCTCGTAGCTTGTTGTGTGAAAGCGGTACCCATTAACGTCATAGCTTCGAAATGACCTAACCCTATAGGCACAGCCATCGGCAACCTGTCTTAGATCGGCACTCATAGACGCATCAGTTTGGCTCTGCAAGTTCAAGCAGGATCGTTAGTTATATTATTCGCACGTACGAGCAACTTGTAAGTGATACCAAAAAATGCTAAATACCTTTTGTGGTGGTGTTTGGATAGCAGATGGGTTAGGGATAAGGAAATAGCACGGGATATGATGGACAGGTTTGGGTTAGGGATACACTGGTTCATTTCCCTTTACCATGTTCGGGTACTACTTGGATTGGGATATGGAATTCAGCGTGGGGCCCACTGTTGGTCGTATCTACGCACCCACTTATATACCGCAAGAGCACGGTGTACAGTTGTAGTCTTTTTCCCCTAGAAGAGTATTCCAAGGTTTAATCGAACCACAAGGACCAATGGGAATTAAGCAAAATCATCAGTAAAAGAGTTAGCCAAGCTTTCTAGTGAGCGTGAGCGTGGGTTTCAGGAAAACGGGGTGTTGTGCCGATCGGCACAGGGGATGTGCCGGTCGGCACGAAGCTGAAGTTGTCCGAAGTGTTGTCTGAAGAGCCTAGGAACAGATTAGATCGTGGGGTAAGTTAGCCAAGTCTGCTAGTTGAGATCGTAACCGAGAAGCTTAATCAAATAGCATCATAAACGGGATTACTCAATTATTGATAACCGAAGATCGATAAGTCAAGGCCCCTTTCCGACGAGCCCTGTCACGACCAATCGCCTTAGTCGGTAGCCTCTTCTTACTCTACACATCATCTCAAGGATCATCGCGTATGCATTAGCGGCTGTGGAGGTACAGAGACAACGTGCAATTATGGCGCATTACAAGATCCCAATGCTACCTTAACCACAATGGAGATAGTGAGAGAACGAATCTTGTCACTTCTTTTTGCCACCACAATCAAGATAACATCTAATACTTAGTCGTCACTAAGCGTAGGAACAAGTGCATGTAAAGACCATAAAATCCAGGCGATCAATAATCAAAACCATTCATCCACATATTCAACCATACTTTGATAATACATAGTGCAAGATACATCACCATCCAGTAGGCCTACCTTGATGGATCACCTCTTTAGCACCAATGGTTCTTGATCAACAACTAGAGAACATGAAGAACGGGGCAAAGCCCCGGTGGCTCTAAACTTACTAGCTGTGTTGTCCCTCTGGCGGCGGATCCCGAAACCCTAGGGCTTTTACAAGTTTATATAGGGCTGTACATCAGAAAGGAAAGGATTCTCGGGAAAAGAGTCCTTGTGCCGATCGGCACAGAGGATGTGCCGATCGGCACACCTCGTGTCCAGCTCGGTTTCCTCCCTAAGTCGGTTCCGTAGTCCTAGGTAGCTTCCATGTGGGCCTTCCAGTCAGTTTTCTTCGAGATCAAGTCTTGTATTGCTCTTTCAAATCTTCGAGTATCTTTTATCTCTTCGTGATGAATATCTCTCGAGATTGGCTCGGATAACATCCTTCTAGAATAAACTGAATGGTGGGCCAGCTTCGGTGGCCTTGGGGTCCCATGTGCCGGTCGGCACATGTCTGTGCCGATCGGCACTGTGGGCCTTTCCTGCTGGTTCTTCTTCTCTTCAGGTCCAGATCAGCCACAATGTCCAGAATGTCGTCCTCTTCATCTGTTTCTGTAATAAAGCTCCAGAACGACATATATACAAATATGGTGCTATTATCAAGGGTTAATGGCCTATAATGATAACATTTATGCTCTAAATAAGGCGCAGTTGGCATATAAAATGGTATGCTAGAAATCGCCAACAGCTCCCCCACACTTAAACCTTTACTCGTCCCGAGGAAAGTCAAGAATGAAAATCAACTTGCATATAGTCACATCAATCATAAAAGTATTTCAAATCTACACGAGCTGAGCATTTAGTCATTGTGAGATTAAATCAATTTAGTATTCAGCAAACATGTTCACAATATGGGTATTGAACATGGAAGAGTACTTCCCAAAGCAAACCTTGAAAATATTCAACTTGATGCACATGACTTTTCCACTTATGTGAATCACCAAAAAGGTATTGTGAGCAAAAGAACTATCCTTCTCAAACGATCAAGTCAACAACTCAACTTCAATCACTCACCTAAATCACTCAAAAAGCCTATCCTACTTTATCGATATATGTATGTGTAAGGCCATATGAGTAGCTTGGTGAGGAAATTCAAGGAAAATAGACATAGATCAACAACATATTGCAAAGCTAAGAAATAATTCTAATTGGTTTTACTGAGACTTGTCAAAAGGCCATTAGAAATTGAATTGAGAAAGAAACTCACACCTTTAGAATAGTGGACATATACTTGTGTGAATGAACAATCACAAGTAGAGAATGTAATCTTTTTAAACAGGTGACAAAACTGTCCTTTCTTCTTTGCATATCTATCAGAAACTTCCTGGCATTTTCGAAGGATATCGAATGCAAAGAATTGTGGACATGATTGGAAAAAGAAATTCTTGGCTACTAATCAATGATAAGAATTCAAGGGAATTCACTCTTCCCCCCACACTCAAATTTTTGCTAGTCCCGAGCAAAACAGCACAAGGTACAGACTTTATTTTCCTTTTTTTTTCTTTTTTTTCTGTTTTTTTTTTTTATCTGTGTGCCGGTCGGCACAAACTTGTGCCGGTCGGCACACTGTCTGTACCTGCCAATTTCGCCCTGGAGTTTTCGTTGGAACTGCTGCGTCAGATGTATAGCCAAGAATACAGTAGGATGTGGTCAAGGATTGATGTTCGAATCAAAGAATTTGGTTCTCAAGTATCGGATACTCAGCGAATTATGCATAATTCCAATGCGGTAATTTGCATAGCTCGAGTTAGAATAGGCTAGAAAATCAACACGATACGCGAAAGATGTGGCCATTTTTCCAAGTCTCATACCCTAAGAATTAAATCTTAACCGAGCTCAATCATCAATCATAGTCTCTACTTAGCAAAGGCTTAAATTGAGTCACATAAATTTGGCATTGGTAGGCATAACCGAATGATATGGAGTAATTCTAAAGCTCACAATAAGAACATTTGAATTTTATAAGGAAATAGGTACTAAGTCATGTCATCCAAAATTGATCTTTTATTGGACCTTGCGTGGGAATTTTGAAATGCACTACGCCACACATGAAGTGTTTGCCGAATACACTTTAGTGAAAGTTCGAAATTTTATTTATGCTCAACATCGCTCGATTATCATTAACACTTCTCAAGATAGACATACATACTCGTATCATTTTTCAAATAAAGCATAAAGATCATCATCATATTGGATTTGAAAGCACGGGCTACATGGTGATGCATCATTCGAAACAAACTACTAGCACACTTGCATAAATAAAACTAAACTACTAGCACACATGCATGAATAAAAGCACACAAACAAACTAAACACACCCGATACATGGTTTCCCAACCCGCTCATACACACATAAGTAAATAAATAAAAAGAGAATGCGAAAGGGAAAGAAAAACGCAAACCGGGAAACCGATACAAGTTGTGCCATACACAACACTCTACCCATCAAATGGAGGTGGCTGATTGTAGTCGAAGCCGTAGTACGCCGCCTCCAATCTCCCGAACTCGTCAATCATCTCATCGGTGTTGCTCCGCATTGCGCCCGCCAAGTTGTCGATGCGTTCAACGTATTGAACGTTGTTGTCGATGTACCGATGCATAGGGGCAAAGTTCGCCCCCGGAGGACCTGCAGGAGCATAGTAGGGTGCCCCCTGGAAGTGCTGAGGGTAGATAGGGGGCATACCAAAGTACCTTGGGTCGGTGCCGGTCGGCACCTGTCCTGTGCCGGTCGGCACAAAGCCCGTGCCGATCGGCACGGGTGCCTGCTGCGCTGGTTGATGCTGCGCGGCTGCTGCCGCGTCCCAGCTGTCCCAGTCCGCCGCTGCGCTCGCCGAAGACTGGCCGACGACTTCCTTCCTCCCGCGCTTGGTCTTCGTCACCTTGTGTCGCTCGCGGAGGTCGGCCTCGAGCCAATTCCCTCCGTTGATCTTGTTTGGGAGGAAGAGGGCGAGCTCGGCGCAGGGAAGCTTGATGCCGGTGCCGCACACGTAGTAGCCGAGCTTGGCGCTGCCCGTGATGGTCTTCCCGCGCACCATGGACTCGTCGATGAGCGCGGCTCTTATCCAACAATCTTCCTTCATCATGAGGTTACCTTCGGTGACTTGGAAGATGATTGTTTGGAGGTAGCCTCCATAAGCTAGTCTCGCCCTAGGGTTGGCCCTTTGGGTGAACCAACTTGCCACCATCGTCGTGACGGGGTTGCACTTGCACGGATTCGCAATGGCGTTGTAGAGCCAATGCAAGTCCGGGTCGGAGATGTTGGTGGTGTCGAGGCGGCCGGTGGTGCGTGCGGCCATCCACCGGTGGAGGATTTGGATCGTGGGGTTCTGGATGTGCCCCCTCTTGCGCTCGTCCGCGTCGGCGATGCGGCGCCAAAATGTGTCGAGCATCTCCGTAGTCGCCGCGCCGTATACGGGGGCCTCCCTCTCAAAACCGAGAGCATCGGAGATGCCCTCGATTGTGATGGAGTAAGGCTCATCCCGCACACGGAACTTGATCGTGTCGTTTCCTTCCTTGTCCACCTCGCGGTTCATGGTGGTGATGAACTCGGTGATGAGCTCGATGTCGTAGCTGCTTGATTGATCGTGGAGGGTGTCCCACCCAATGTTGAGGAGGCATTGATGGAGATCCGGCCATACCCCGACCTTGGAGAGGAACTCCTCGTCCATGTCGATGTTGGGGAAGATGCGGCCGCGGATGTTGGTGTAGTAGAACTCCTCCTCACGGCTTGTGAGGGTGAACCCCTCCCGAACCGCGCGCGGTACATACGCCGGTTCGCTCGGCTCGGCCTCCATTGATGATCCGCTCGCCGCGGCGGCGGCGGCGGCGGCGGTTGCGCTCCTCGTGCGCGGCCTCGGCCCTCGAGGGATGCCGATGTCGCGGTGGCCGATGAAGAAGTCATCCCGCCCTCGTGGCGGTGTCATCTCGACGGAGAGCTCGGGGCTGTCATAGCCCGCCGAGCTTGCCCTCCGCGTCGAGGTGAAGGAGCCGGAGTCGCTGCCGGAGTTGTTATCGCCGGCTTGGTGCGACCCTCCGGCTTGGTGTGATCCACCGGCGTGGTGCGATCCACCGGAGTGGTGCGATCCGCCGGTGCTGAACCCCCGGCGAATCTTCTTGCCGGCGCTCTTGAGCGTGGAACTAAATCCCTTCATTTCCTGCGAAAGAATGGAAACGAATCGCGCAAATGGAGGAAGTGGAGGAGTGGAGAGGGTTACCAGGGATTTGTGGCGAAAATGGAGGAGGTGATGCCCCTTCTTATAGCTCTCCATGGCGTCCAAGGGAAGGAACCCGCGCCGGTTCAAATTCCCCACGCGTGCTGGTCGGCACAGAGCCGTGCCGGTCGGCACGATTCAAAATTTCGCGGATTCCGTCGTACCTCGGCTGTCACGCCTTCTTTTCCTCTTCCCCATGACTTGTACAGTGTCGGATGTCGGGGAACAGGGGCGCACCTGCAAAAGATTGGATTTCCCATGGTGTGCCGATCGGCACGGAAACCGTGCCGGTCGGCACAATTCAAATTTTGCACAGATTCGCACGTACCTTGGCTTCAGCAACTTCTTTTCCTCTTCCCCATGCTTGATACAGTGTCGCATGTCGGGAGACAGGGGAGCACGTTCGAAATTTGAATTTTTCAGAGGACGCCGATCGGCACGGCGACCCGTGCCGGTCAGCACGATAGCTCCATCCCGAGGCTGAGTGCTCGGTGTCCCCCCTGTGGTCGGCAGCTGCATGGGTGTCAGTGATTTTTCCTCCTTCCAACGTGCGCAGACTTTGGTGACAGAATTTTGAATTCCTGGACGCTGTGCCGGTAGGCACATGTGTGTGCCGGTCGGCACTGTGGAGTTCGCGCTCGTTTCAAACTTCGTTGCTTCGTGTCGCCCAAAATTTTGGATTTTCTTCGCGGATGTCAGACTTCCCGTAGCATCGAGATTCTTGGAGGTGGCGTATCCCTTATGTCCCGATCGGCACGTCGCTGTGCCGGTCGGCAACTGTGCCCAATTTCCGCCAGTGCCTCCTTCCTTCGCAAGGCTCACCCACCATATTCCTACGACACAGAAAAATACCAAAAGCACGGAAATATTCTCGGGACAATTGTTGCACTTACCTTTCTAAATTTTCCTTCATCAAATACTCCGCATATTCTCTCAATTTTACCCTATAATAATTTTCATCTTCAGTTCGGGGTAGCGCCCAGGGCACGATTTGGCGTGCTTGCTTCTGTGCCGATCGGCACTGCTGCGTGCCGGTCGGCATATTCCAGAATTTCCTCTTTTTGTTTCTTTTCTTCCTGCGCTGTTAGCTAACAAGCAAAATACAAAAACAAAAACTGCAGAAAGTAAACAGACAGCGCAGGTATTCACACAAAAGTTAAAACAAACACTTGGACTAACAAATTTTATTCCGGGAGCATTATTGTGAATTACAAGCAAACAATTTAAAGGCCGGGTTGCCCTCCCGGTTAGCGCTAATTTCCTAATTAACGGGTTGCCCTCCCGAAAGCACTAACACACAAAGACTCACCCTATGACTCGCTCCCGAATTTTGGGTTGCCTCCCAAAAAGCGCTCTTAGTTTTAAAAGGTCGTAGAGCTTGACCTCCCCGCATAAATCACTTCCTTAGCGTCGCTCTACGGGAAAAAGTTGCGACACTACAAGGTTCTCATGTCTCTTCTCCTTCAATGATAGGACATATCCTTCCTCCAATTACCCTCGATTGCTTTATGGTGCGGAGACTTGTATTTCTCAATCCACTTGGATGCCGCACGGCCTTCTTCTCCCTTGGGGCGAAAATTGAATGTGTAGGAGGCTCCACTTATGTCGAAACTTATCTTTCCACTCCCCACATCAATATTCGCCTTCGCTGTCCTCAAGAATGGCCGGCCCAAAATCAATGAAGTTCTTGTCCTTCTATCCATATCAAGCACAATGAAATCCACAGGAACTATATGATCACCAATTTGGACAGGCACATCTTCAGCAATTCCATCGGGATAGCGAACCGATTGATCGGCCAACTCCAAACACATAGCCGTAGGCTCCAACTCTGGCAAATTCAAACTTGTAAAGACATAGAGAGGCATGACACTTACACTTGCTCCAAGATCGCATAAAGCCCCTTCAAAGATTTGAGCTCCAATCAAACACCGGATACTAGGAGATCCAGGGTCGGGCTTCTTTTCTGGTGTAATGTCATTAATAGCTGCAGTGCACTCTCTTGTCATCTTCACTACTTCTTCCGATGCTAAGGACTTCTTGCTTTGCATAATATCCTTTATGTACTTGGCATAGGTGGGCACTTGAAGAGCATCAAGGAACGGGACATTGATATATAACTTCTTCATGATATCGACAAACCTGGAGAATTGCTCATCGTGATGTCGAATTCTTTCTGTCTTGGTCAACAGTTGCGTATCCAGAAAGGTAGCAGGACCATGTTCCTTGTTCTCAGTTCCCTTCTTCAGACCCGAGAGGTCAATTTCTTCTCTGTGCCGATCGGCACCATCATCGTGCTGGTCGGCACCATCAACTGTAGCGTGCCGATCGGCACCTATGTCGTGCCGGTCGGCACGGGGTCGTCTTGCCCCAGCTGCGAACTTTGGATCTTCAGTTTGCTTCCCAGACCTCGTCTCGATGGATTTCAGCTGTTCTGCAGAGCGGGTATTACCAGGAAGAGCTCCTTTCTCGCCTTTTACCGACTCCGCCAATTGCGCCATTTGTTTCTCCATCATCTTCATGAATTGGAGAATTTGCTGATTAGAACTCCCCACTTCGATGACCTTGTCATTGATTGTTTCAAGCACACGATCAACTTCCTTGAATTTAGCTTGAGTGTCCTTGTTAACTTTCTCTTGAGCTTGAAAGAACTCTTGGCATTGAATACGAAGAGGGATGGCATTTTGCATAGACGACGATGGGGTGAAGCTACTCCTTTGTTGCTGATATGGAGTCTTCCATCCTTGACTCTTGACATAATTGAGCATCTTCACATCCTCGGGGCAATACTTGCTCACATGACCAAGTTCTCCACATTCTTCACATGTGGAACGGGCTTCCGCTAGCTTGACGGTCTCTTCCTTGGGAATATGATCAATCTTGTCCAATCTCCTTTGTATGGTGTCAAGCTTGTCCATAAGCAATTCATCATAAGCTCTTTCTACCACACTCTTCATCTTTCCCGTGGAAGGTTGAAGGCTTCTACTTTCTCTCTCACCAACCCATGATTGATTTTGCTCTATTTTCTTGATCAAGGCCGTGGCTTGAGCGGGTGTCTTGTCCAAAAACGATCCTCCAGCCGAAGCATCTAAGTGTTGTCGGGACAAAAGATTCAAACCCGTGTAGAACCTCTCCACTAGCTCCCATTCAGCAAGACCATTGTGCGGACAAGCATCCTTGTACTCATTGAATCGATTCCATGCTTCTCCAACGCTCTCATCAGCAAGTTGAGTGAATCCAAGGATCTTGTTCTTCAAAGCTTGAGTCTTGCCTGGAGGGAAGTATTTTGCCAAAAATTCTGCAGAAAGTAGATCCCAACTAATCTTGGTCGCGGTAGGTAGCCCATGGTACCACTGCTTAGGACGCCCAATAAGAGATTGAGGGAACAATCGCACCTTGGCTTCATTGTCATTCATATGCTCCAATTGAAAGGTACCACAGATTTCATGAAAATGTTGCAAATGCATATTAGGATCTTCAGAACCTGTGAACGGTTGCTGACCAACCAAAGACATGTAACGCTCCAGCCGAAAGGGTCGAGCTTGTGCAGTGAATTCAGTCTTGGTAACATTGTCCAAGGCAGGCTTGAGACGATTAGCAATTGGTGTTGCGTCTCCCATGTCTTCTACTTCGGGAACTTCCTCTTCCTTATCTTCTTCCAAACCTGCAAACAATGCCTTCGGGCTGAGCGGCTCGCTGTTGTCTTCTATGTCTCCCACTGACTTGCTTCTCTTTTCCGCCTTACGCTTGCGAAAGAGAATCTCTGGATCATCGAGGTAATTAAAGGGTTTATTCGACTTAGCGCCGTCCATACCTGTCTGTTGAATAAAACAGGACATATATACTGGAAAAGACAGAGAAATCAAAGAAAGAAAGCTCTGTGCCGGTCGGCACACAGGTGTGCCGATCGGCACATTGACCAATTTCTCAAACTTCAAACAATGCATAATTCGAACAAAGGTCCCCGGCAACGGCGCCAGAAAAAGACAGCTTGTTGGTCGTATCTACGCACCCACTTATATACCGCAAGAGCACGGTGTACAGTTGTAGTCTTTTTCCCCTAGAAGAGTATTCCAAGGTTTAATCGAACCACAAGGACCAATGGGAATTAAGCAAAATCATCAGTAAAAGAGTTAGCCAAGCTTTCTAGTGAGCGTGAGCGTGGGTTTCAGGAAAACGGGGTGTTGTGCCGATCGGCACAGGGGATGTGCCGGTCGGCACGAAGCTGAAGTTGTCCGAAGTGTTGTCTGAAGAGCCTAGGAACAGATTAGATCGTGGGGTAAGTTAGCCAAGTCTGCTAGTTGAGATCGTAACCGAGAAGCTTAATCAAATAGCATCATAAACGGGATTACTCAATTATTGATAACCGAAGATCGATAAGTCAAGGCCCCTTTCCGACGAGCCCTGTCACGACCAATCGCCTTAGTCGGTAGCCTCTTCTTACTCTACACATCATCTCAAGGATCATCGCGTATGCATTAGCGGCTGTGGAGGTACAGAGACAACGTGCAATTATGGCGCATTACAAGATCCCAATGCTACCTTAACCACAATGGAGATAGTGAGAGAACGAATCTTGTCACTTCTTTTTGCCACCACAATCAAGATAACATCTAATACTTAGTCGTCACTAAGCGTAGGAACAAGTGCATGTAAAGACCATAAAATCCAGGCGATCAATAATCAAAACCATTCATCCACATATTCAACCATACTTTGATAATACATAGTGCAAGATACATCACCATCCAGTAGGCCTACCTTGATGGATCACCTCTTTAGCACCAATGGTTCTTGATCAACAACTAGAGAACATGAAGAACGGGGCAAAGCCCCGGTGGCTCTAAACTTACTAGCTGTGTTGTTCCTCTGGCGGCGGATCCCGAAACCCTAGGGCTTTTACAAGTTTATATAGGGCTGTACATCAGAAAGGAAAGGATTCTCGGGAAAAGAGTCCTTGTGCCGATCGGCACAGGGGATGTGCCGATCGGCACACCTCGTGTCCAGCTCGGTTTCCTCCCTAAGTCGGTTCCGTAGTCCTAGGTAGCTTCCATGTGGGCCTTCCAGTCAGTTTTCTTCGAGATCAAGTCTTGTATTGCTCTTTCAAATCTTCGAGTATCTTTTATCTCTTCGTGATGAATATCTCTCGAGATTGGCTCGGATAACATCCTTCTAGAATAAACTGAATGGTGGGCCAGCTTCGGTGGCCTTGGGGTCCCATGTGCCGGTCGGCACATGTCTGTGCCGATCGGCACTGTGGGCCTTTCCTGCTGGTTCTTCTTCTCTTCAGGTCCAGATCAGCCACAATGTCCAGAATGTCGTCCTCTTCATCTGTTTCTGTAATAAAGCTCCAGAACGACATATATACAAATATGGTGCTATTATCAAGGGTTAATGGCCTATAATGATAACATTTATGCTCTAAATAAGGCGCAGTTGGCATATAAAATGGTATGCTAGAAATCGCCAACACCCACACACCACCAGCAACATTGAACACGAGCTTATCTTCCCAATCGGTTTCTTGCTTCAAGCTCCATCGTTCTCTCTCTCTCTTCTTACCCAAAACCAAAGAGCACCGCAATGGAACTAGGCAGGGCGGCCCTCATCTCGCTCGATGCTGTGCAGCAATCGGAGAAGAAAGTCAAAGGGGTCGACGGTTCTGGTCCCAATCGAGCCCCATCCCAAGGATACAATGGAGCACGGACGGGCCTAAGATTGCAAGCAGGACACGGGCACAGGAAGCTCGATCGAGGATACTTCCACCAAAGAATGGCTAGCTCCGGTGAGGGATGCTGCTATGGTGGCTTTCATGGACGGCGGTAGAATACAGTTGTCGGAGACTCATTTCCCGGCCTAACCCACCCTCTCCGACGGGATGAGATTTGTGGGAAATGGGGCCTTCTTTTCCCAAACCCAAACCCGCCGCATTTCCCTATCCCACTATCCAAGCATTGGAAAAGACAACCTGCTCTCCTCATTTCCCTATCCCACCTCACATTTCCAACAATCCAAACACCACCTAAGGGTATCAACTTCCTGTGCGGTTGGTTCTCTTGATCCACGCCAGAATTCATGAATAAACTCCCTGTACCAACAAGGAACAAGTTGGTTGGATGCGGAATATTGAATACTAAGAAAATAAAAATTGGACAGTAACAACTGCATGTACGGCAACACTTCGGAAAGGTTGGTCAACACATATAGCATGATAGTGCGCCATTCTTCATATTTCAAGGTCTTGTTGGTCCCTTCACTTGCAGTTCCGTGTTGCCCAAGGAAAAGGCTGAGCTTTGATTCGTTTTCGCCAGCATTGTAACGAGGAGCTGGATAATGCACACTCGGAAGGTTGTCTGAATAGTATTTTGATGTGAAGTTTGACACCTCCTTCAGAACATAAGCCTCTGCAATGGAAGCTTCAATTTTGCATTTATTCTTGCATTTCGTTCGAAGAACCTTTTGACATCTCTCAATTGAATAGCACCAACGGTTCTGCGCAGGCCCCCCCATTCGTGCCTCATACGGAAGGTGCAAAATCATATGCGTCGTTGGAGTGACGAAGTCGGGTGGAAATATCTCCTCCAACTTACAGAGCAACACAGGCGCCATTTTTTCCATGTCTGCAATCACGGTCTTAGATATCTCCTTGGCACAAAGCTGGCGGAAGAAATAGCTCAACTCTGCCAGCACTAGCCACACATGATCAGGGAGATAGCCTCGAACCATCACCGGAAGAAGCCGCTCAAGCCACATGTGATAGTCATGACTCTTTGCCCCGTTGATTCGCATAGTTGTTAAGTTCACCCCTCTACTCAGATTCGCTGCAAACCCATCAGGGAACATTAACGTTTTGAACCATTCTAGTACTTCCCTCCTTTGAGGCCTCGTAAGGACGAAATCGGCCGGAGGCTTCCTCCATAACTTGCCGGATTTAGGAGGCGTCATGTTTAGCTTAGGTCTATCGCATAACACTGCTTGATCGACTCTTGCCTTCACGTTGTCCTTGTCTTATCAGGAATGTCCATGATTGTTCCGAAAAGTGGAACGCCAATGCCATGTTCAGTGTGCATTAGATCAATGTTATGTGGAAGAAGAAGGTCTTCCATATAGGAAAGCCACCACAAGCCGCAGATCCGAGTGAAGGCATGTAGCTCACCATATCCCACAAAACCACCTTCTTGTTCATCAACCACGAGAGCATCTAACTGAGCACGCACCTCGGCACCAGTCATGAACGGCCGTGCTTGTGGTGCACTGCGACACCTTTCGTGAAATTCTTTTTGTCTCTTCTGAATGGATGGTCAGGAGGGAGGAATTGTCGGTGTTGGTCGAACGAAGGAAACTTGCCACCCTTCTTCAACCAAATGAACCTCACAATTGTCTTGCATACTGGGCAGGGAACTTGGAGTGAACACCATGGCCGCAGAATGTCCCATACGCCGGCAGGTCATGCAGAGAGTAGTGGTAATTAACATACATTCTGAAGTTTTCCTTTCTAGATTTATCGTATGTCCATACCCCTTCTTCCCAAGCACGGACCAAATCATCGATCAGAGGCTCCATATACACAGACATATTATTCCTCGGGTTTTCAGGAATTATCAGCGACAAGAATATGTTCTACCNGGTTGAAAGAGGACGCCGGTGGGGAGATTCAGGGGTATAACGAACACGGGCCTACAACTATACGGGGCAGCTCCCATTCCATAAGGATTGAACCCATCTTGCCAACGCCACACGTACATTACGAGCCTCCAGAGCTTTTATGTCGTGAATCTCATCAAAATGTTTCCAGGCTTCACCATCAGATGGATGTACAAGCTTATCGGGATTGTATCGGACTCCATCTTTGTGCCATGTCATCTGTTTCGTGGATTCCTCGGTCATGTAAAGGCGTTGGATCCTCGGTATGAACGGAAAGTACCGTAGGATTTTCGCGGGGACCGCGAGCTGCCTCTTTTGGCCATCAGCAGCATCTACCTCCATGAACCTAGAGGATCCACACTTTGGACAGTATTTTGCTTCCGCGTGTTCTTTCCTAAATAAGATGCATCCCTTCGGACACGCATGTATCTGCTCATATGGCATCTTAAGTGCACGAAGGAGTTTCTGTGCCTCATACATGTTATTTGGCAGAATGTGATCTTCCGGAAGCAAGGTGCCAATAACTGTCAACATAACATCGAAGGCGTTTTGACTCAAGCTGAACTGAGACTTTACGACCATTAGGCGTGCAATGGCATCCAGCTGAGAAACCTTGGAATGTATATGAAGAGGTCGCTGTGAAGAAGACAACATGTCGTAATACGCCTTTGCGGTCTCCTCTGGCTCCTCCTCTCTACGTTCTTCATCCACATTGAAATGTGCTTCATGGTAGTCATGTAACATGTCTTCTACCCCACCATCAGCATCATAATCATCGACGCGTTGTCTCACGACGTCGTCTCTCACACGTTCGGCTTCACTATGGTAGAACCACCGAGTATAGCCTGGCGTAAATCCATTCAGACATAGATGTTTAGCCATGACATCCTTCGTTTTTCACCGCGTGTTGTTACAATGGCTGCAGAGACACCAAGTGGCACTCGCTCCTTTAGCCTTGGCAAATGCTGGTTCCATGAAAGCTTCTGACTTCTCAATCCATTCGTCGGTAAACTCAGTCCGACTTAAGTGGCCCGTATACATCCACTCACGGTCTTCCATGCTCTAACAAATATATATGAACGAGTATATAAAATTAATTCATTTGCATCGATCTACGCGATGTTCCAACTGTCTAATAGGTGAAGATAGGTCCTAATCCCACCCGAGGATGCGTAGATGCGGTTAGTTTCCAAGGTCTACTCCTGTTCGAGACAGAATTTCGGCAGCACCTCCCCGCTGTTCTCCAAATACACGTCCTATCAGGGAGATTGTGCATCCAGAGAACAACAGGGAGATGACGCCGAAACTCTGTCTCGAACCGGAGTGGACCATGGAAACTAACTCCAACTATGCATCATCGGGCTGTCCAAAAAACATGGACTATTCGAAACAGATACAGTCTTAGATATGCAAAAATCTGCATATCTCCTACTGTATCTCTTTCGAACGGGAGACGCCAAACTAGGTTACGCGTGACCTACATACATGAATGGAAAAAAGGGTTGGTTATGCTCACCTTGCTGTGCTGCAAAGTGACCGGTAGAGGACGGTGTGCAAAAGCCTTTCCTGCAAAGAACGAAACATACAAAAGTCAATTCAGTTGGCCGAACATGTCCTATTCAAAATTAAGTTGGCCGAACATGTCCACAAAAAAGGATCTCTGATCATGGCGCCCAGTGGAGCATAGAGCATAAACGGGTTGTGTTCCAGTGGACAACCCAAGCTTGAGCAGTCCACGCTGCCCTCGATCTCCAGAACAAGTTAACAACTGGGGATTACTGGATGAGAGTGAAATTACACCGGAGCATGCACTTGTCACAAATAAACAACTTCACATCGATGCAGGTGACAGTTGAGGACAAAGGTAGTGGCAGGAACAGAGCGCACGTATCAGGGGAAATAAAAGGAACAGAGTGTGCAGAGCAGCTCGTGCTAGAATTGGCCGTTCTTATGCTCAGCCTCTCTGCGTCTGTAGTTCTGCCGCCAGGAATCAGTAGCAGAGACTGGTACTCGATCTTCCGGTGAGGATGAGGCTCTAATCACTGATAAAGCGGAAGAAGGATCCGTAGCTAGCTACAAGCGGTGGAGGGAGGAGCTGAGGCCGTCGTCGAAGTTCTGGGAGTAGCTCTGCAGGTCGTACCCGAAGCTCACTTGGCCCCAAATGATCGTGCACGAGGGCAAGCGGAAGCTCGAAATGGAACCCAAAACCAGTCGCATTGCTCGGGACCCCGTGCGGTGAATCGGGCGAAACGAACCAAATTGAATCGAATCGAGGAGAGCGCGGAAGGGAGGGAGATCCTCTTTACCCGGAGCGGAGCGGAGAGGAGAGGAGCCGGCGAGCTCGAGCATTCCGGCAGCGGGGAGAGGAGTGGTGCCGGCTGCCGGAAACCCTAGCACGGGCCGCGACGGAGAGGGGCTGCGTCGGTTGGCGGAGACGGGTGCCAAGGGCGGCGGAGCGAGCGGAGGGCGACGGGGAGGGGCGGAGGCGGCCGGGGACGGCGGCGCGCCACACGGTGGGCGGCGGCCGGGGCGCGGCGTGTCGGGCGACGGTGGCAGGCGTGGGCCGGGGCTGTCGGAGGCGCGGGCGCGGCGCGGGCGGGCAGGCGGGCCGCGGGCAGGCGGGCCGCGGGCAAGCGGCGCGGTGGCGTCGGGCGGCGGCGGCGCGGAGGAGACTGAGAAATGAAGGCGAGTGAGAGAGAAGGAAGAAGGGAGAGATGGGCGCGCGGGGATAAGGGGGAAAACATGTTTGCCGAGTGCCCGCGATCTGGCGCTCGGCAAAATCTTTGCCGAGCGCCGTCCACGTGGCACTCGGCAAAGATTTGATTTTCTTTTTTTACAACACATAATTTTTGGTTTTGGACAATTATTGATTGACAATATGATTTCAAAGATAATAGTTGTCAAAAGAAAAGTTTCATAACTTTTCGAGTTCTACAACTTTTATTTTCACAATTTTGCCATCCGAGATTGTGAGATTGTTTAAAAAATTCAAATTTCAAAAATCGAGAAATCAAACGTACTTTACGTCAAATTTCAAAAATCGACAATTTGATTTCAAATAAAAAAGTTGTCAACATGACAGTTTCATAACTTCTCGAGATCTGCGACTTTTATTTTTAGTATTTCTCCATCCGAAATTGTTTCCAAAATTCAAATTTTCAAATTTGAGAAATTCAAACAATTTTTCCGTTGACAATTTGAATTCAAATAAAAAAGTGTTCAACAGCAAAGATGTGTAACTTATGCAGATCTACAACTTTTATTTTCCCTCTTCATGTTTCAGAAAACTTTCCGGGAGCTCTAAGATTTTTGAACAAATTTACTAGTGCTTTGTCGAATGAAAAAATACCAAAATAAGAAGTGTAGATGTTGTCAAAATATACAACTTTGCAGTTCAAAACTTTTTTATTTGAATTAATTTAGAGGCCCAAAAAATTAATTGAATTAATCTTTGCCGAGTGTAATGGGGTAAACACTCGGCAAAGAAGCCATTTTGCCGTGTGCTGGCGTGGGGCACACGGCAAAGAGGTTTCTTTGCCGAGTGCCTCGCTGGCACACTCGGCAAAAAATAAAAATTTTACCGTGTGTTCCTTTTTGCCGAGTACCCGGGCCCACCTCGTTCAAAAAAATTCTAACGGGCGTCAAAGTTTGCCGAGTGTGGTGTTTTGCCGAGTGCTAGGCGGGACGTTTGCCGTGTGTTGGCCACGTGGCACACGGCAAAGTGTGATCTTTGCCATGTGCCGGCCACTTGGCACTCGGCAAACCACTGTATGCCGGGTGCTAATTGTTTGCTGAGTGCGGCACTCGGCAAATAGCCTTTTTGCCGTGTGCCCGAGGGAAAGCTCTCGGCAAATGCTCTCGCACACAGCAAACGGGGGGTTTCCCGTAGTGACCGTCGTCCGAGGCGGCGCAGGAACTTAGCACCTATGAGTGGGTGACGCAGCAGCCGGCGGCGGCAACCAGCGGCGGGTAGAAGCAGCAGCTGGACGCCGCGGAACCCTCACTGCAACACAAGTCCACTATAGCGGCGGACCCAAAAAACTCGTAGCAGCGGTTTTGAAATAGCGCCGCCGCTGTAGTGGCGCGTGCGGCACTGTTACGAAAGTCCACCGCTACAAAAGATTAGTAGAGGCGGACCATAACACGGACCGCCGCTACTAATCATTTGTAGCGGTGATCGATGATGTCATCCGCCGCAGACGTAGTTATTTGTAGCGGCGGATGACGATGATGTCATCTCTCCGTCCGCCTCTAAAAATCGATTTTTAGAGGCGGACGTAGATGACATCATCATAATCAGCCACTAAAAATCGATTTTCAGAGGCGGACGGAGAGATGACTTCATCGTCATCTGCCTCTAAAAATCGATTTTTAGAGGCGGATGATGATGACGTCATCTGCGTTCGCCTCTACAAATCATTTTTAGAGGTTGAAGAACATCAACAAAGTTCATCTTTCTTATTTTAATCCTGAATTAAAAGTTGTAATTGGTATTTCTCCCACATATGAACTCCAAATTTGATGATTCTTTTTTCTATGTTTTTCTAAAATCATGTTCTGCCACTTAAGAATATAAGTTTCTATGTTTACTTATATATAATTATATTTCTTTATATCCCTTGTTTTTCAAATTTATAATATTATAAGAGAATATATTTTTACATAATAATTGTTAATGTAGCATCATATTTTGTAATTCAAAGGTAAATTTCAGGTGGTGTCCAAATGTTTTGTTCATACGAGTTTACAATGTGTTGTGAGCTATGGAAATTTCAATGTTTGAGTTAAGTTATATGAAACTAGAGAAGAGATGTATCCATTTGTGAACAATGTATACTATTACTATGTCAGATGAACAAATGATCAAAATAAAAGTTGTATATCCTCAGATGTTATACAACTTTGTAGTTCAACATTTTTCAATTTAAATTAATTTTGTGAAGTTTGAATTTCTCAAATTTGAAATTCAAATTTTATAAACGACCTCGGATGGAGAAATTACTAAAATGAAATTTGTAGACCTTCACGAAATCTAAAACTTTGTAGTTGACAACTTTTGTATTTGAGATTGTTTAATGCCTCAAAATAATCGCACAAAGAAAACAAGAAAACACAAGTGGCCACGTCAGCGATCCAGACCTCTCAAAATCGTGATCTCCCATTGGTTGAAAAGCAACCACCCGGATCCTTCTCCTTCTCCCACCTCTCCCTCACGTATCTCTCTCCTTTATCTCTCTCTCTCTCTCTCCCTCACGTATCTCGTCTCACGTCTCTCTCTCTCTCCCTCACACACCTCTCTCTCACGTATCTCTCTCTCTTTCTTCTCTCTCTCTCTCCCTCACGGCGACCTTGCTCGCGGTGGCGCTGCTCGTCTACTTGGGCCTCCTGCTGCTGTCGCTGCGCCTTTCGATTGAGAGCTCCAAGGCTAACAAGGACCCAGAGGTAATGCTTCGCCGATTCAACCAATTGGTTGCTGGGATTCGTTCTTCGCGTCCATTTCTAAGCCTTTGGTTGTGCGAATTTGGTGGGATTTGGTGCTATCAGATTGGTGAGTGCTGCGGCCGGGACAGCGTCCTCTCCATGGCCGGGGCGTCGTTGGTGGTGATCGCGGCGCGTGCCAGGCGGAGCTTCTTCAACCGGCTGCTGCCGCGGGTTGTGAAGAACACGTACAAGGCGGAGACGGCCAGGAGGGCCAGCGCCACGCTCAGCTCCATCGATCTCAACCTTCTTCACGCAGGGGTAGTAATAATTAAGCTGGTTTTTGCTGCTGTTCTAGCTAGCTAGCTTGGCTTTAGAGGATGCCGTGCTGTGGAATTAGCTTCTAGTCAGGGGCATCTTGGAAATTTTATTTCTGTGTTTTGTTCTTGTGCTGTACAAACAGAGAAATGAGCAAAATGAGATGTGATTTACTTCTTTGTTTTTGTTATGGATTGATGCTTCTTTGAAAGTAGAGCTGGAGAGCTCCAGCCTTTTTTTTTGTTTTTGAAAATCAACAACAGCGGCGGACCATGGCATCCTCCGCCGCTGAAAAAAAAGGCAGTAGCGGCAGGCCATGGCATGCTCCGCCGCTGAAAATAAGGCTGTAGCGGCGGCCCATGACATCCTCCGCCGCTGAAAATGAGGCTGTAGCGGCGGTTCCTTTTGGACCGCCGCTACAAAATTGATTTATAGCGGCAGAATCGTAGCGGCGGACCAGCGGAACCGCCGCTATAGTAGATTTTGGTCTGCCGCTGTAGTGCGTTTGTGTTGTTGTGCCTGTCCGCGGCGGAGCGCATTCATATAAACAGCATCATCGACCCTTCGGGGGCGGTTGGATCGTCGTACAAGACGATCGGCGAGTCGGTGGCCAACATCCCCGACGGCAGCACCAAGCGGTACGTACTGACGCTCAAGCCCGGCGCCGTGTACCGCGAGAAGGTGTTGATCGGCAAGAGCAAGCCGTTCGTGACCATCCGGTCAGAGGACCCCTAGCTACAACCCCGCCGTGATCGGCGTGGACAAAGAACGGCGACGCGCCGGCGCAGCTGCTCGGAATTAACGAAGGCTACCATCTACAACTGCACCGTCGAGGGTGGGCAGGGCTCCCTGTACGACCAGAAGGGCCTCCACTACTTCAAGTCCAGCACCATCAAGGGCACCGTCGACTTCATCTTCGGCTCGGCAAAGTCCCTGTACCACGACTGCAACATCATGGCCATCGATGCTCAGCAGCAGCTGCCGGTGGCGCCGCAGCCCAGGGGCTCTCCCGCCATGATCAAGGTTGCTCCGGGTGAGTCCGGGTTCGCCTTCAAAACCTGCATCTTTCAGGGGCAGCGCATCTACCTGGGCCGGGTGGACGCGCCTGCTGTCTACTCTTACTCCAAGATGGACAGCATGATCGTGCCCATCATCCTCTCCTCCGACAACGCCCACGTACCCGACAGAGGCGATTACTACGCCGTTTTCAAGTGTCATGAGCCTGAGATCCGCTCCAGCCTCGCGCTGGGCATGCCTCTCACTTATGCTCAAGCCAAGCCGTTTCTTGGGACACAATTCGTCTCAGGCGACTCGTGGATCCCCTCGCTACCATCCCCTGAAGAGGCCTGAATATATCCGGACGATCGAGAGCATCAATCCATCTACTAGTATCTTAATTGTGCTTCATTCAATATATATATAGGTGCAAGCGAGCAATAATGTTCCTAGCTTCATTTAATGTGTGAGTGTTACGTGCTCTTGGATTTTTTTTAATTATGTCGATCGTGTTTAAGCCGAGGATTGTAATAATTAATGATGGTCACACAGATTAATTAGCATGACGTTCAAATGGTGTAATACTAACATCCAAGGATCTTCTGCACAAACGCAAGTCCCTTTCAGGGATCTTTTGATAGCCGATCGATCGTGCCAAAACCTGAATTTTTCTTATTCGGAATTGCTTCACGTACTTCTCTCATGTTGTCCGGCTGATATGATGTTGCTGCCGTTTGATCCACTTGCCAGCCACCTGCATGCATGATTCTAATCGCTTGATGTGCAGTCGTACTTCATGATCGCACAAGCCAGTAGTACGTGTAGCACTGTTCTTCTTTATTATTCACTCACAAGGATGATGGAGATAATTAATCATGAACAAACGCGGCCGTCACTATAGCTCTGCACAAAACAATTTTAATTTTTTTTATTTCCAGCTTTATTTCTGGACAAAGATTAAGAAACGGAAGATATTATGTGTTCAGCAAATATGATTCTATGATTTTAACAAAGATGATATTGTGTATTCAACAGACACAACAGATCATACTATGTATTCAACGAACACAACATCAGATAAAGGAATTCCGGACACTATTGTTGGTCAATTGTAGCACCCTATTCTATAGTAGTTGTACCTTGTTATTGCTTCTAGAAAAATTTTAGAAATCTGGACCAGTTTTAACAGTTTTATCTTTGAAAGAGCGAAAATCAAGAAATATTATCTGCCATTGGTTGTCCCTATTGGCAACTTCTAGAATAATTTGCATCAAGCTGGATCATTTTATTTATTTATTTTCAGCTGGTTTGATCAAGTGAAGACCGTGAAGCAGCCAGTCTTTTAAGGCTTGGAGATCAGGCGCAACAATCGATGGCAATACTTGATATCACAAACAATATAATGTACTTTAATTCCACATAATTTCTATTTTCAGTGAAATTCGGTATCCAATAATGTTTTGTTTCTAACATTACAAGAGAAAGCCTCCTTGAAAAAGTTAATTGGTTGAAGGAGGAATTGAACCAAGATAAGTTGAGAGCCAAAAAGTTAAAGTCGTCTTTTTTAAAAAAAATCTTTGCACCTTGTTAAATATTTCAATACAAAGTCTTCTTCTTTTTTTTTAATACAAAGTACAACTCAGACGCCCACAACGCACGCACACTCACCCCTATGAACATACATACGCAAACCCTACCCCTATGAGCATCTTCGAAGACTGTGCCGGCACATCCTAGATATTGACGAAGTCACCACTGGCGCCTCGCTGTCGACGGGAGCGTCGCTTACCACTTTCACACAATGCCGTTAAATCCTAGAAAATTCGCTCCCACGGAGAGTCGAACCCAGGACCTGAGGTGCTACTAAGGCTCTTGTAACCGCTAGGCTATAGGCCCTTTCACAAATACAAAGTCTTCTTGCTTAAGAGTTCTGAACTCCCTTTCAAATCATGTAGTGGTGGTCCCTAAACATGGCCACGAGTATCACAAGCCATGACGCTTTTTTCGCCAGGGTGAGTTATGTTTTGAAAGTCCCTGGGTGGCCCAAAGAACAGCTAGATGCTGAAATTAGTAGGCCCAAACAGCGGGCGCGCGTCGAAGAGTCAAACGCGAGGAGACCATTGTCAACGGGCAAAAGCATTGGGCCCAAAAACGAGCCGAGCATTGCCACGAGACAGGCCGGCCGATGTGCACAAGTCTTTGGGCCCCGCACGTGCCAGCCAAACCCCATGTCTCCGTTTGCCGTGCTCCCAGCTCCCAGTTGGAGGCGTCGGCTGCAAAAGAACGCTTTTTCGGGCGTCTTCTTCTCTCTCGAGTGTTCGTTCCCCATGCTACAGTAAATCGCAGGCGACTCACAGGCGATTCCCGATCTCCGGCGCCGATTCCGTCGATTCCTTTTCGTCTCCGGAGGCCACTCTGGCGCTGGAGATGCGGAGGAATCGCGGAATTGGTTGCCGTTGTATATATCCTTGTTTCTTAGCCTATCTGTGTGTGTGCTAGGGTTAGGGTTAGAGTGCTTCCTCCTTGGCTTCCATGGAGATGTTCATGACGGTGGGGGTTGGTGCTTGATGGTGTTCCATGGGCATGCTGGGCATGGAGCTAGTACTTTATGCGGAGGAATCGATTCCGACGAGGTTTGTTTCTTCTTTTTCTTATGCGTTGGTCTTCGATTCCTCTGTGAGCTTCCTTGCAATGGCTGTGCCCGTACTGTCCGTGGCGTCGATGGCCTGGCAACCACCACCATGGCTTCTGGGGCTTGGAGGATTATTTGTCTCTCCAAGGTGGAGATGTCCATCTCTGCCTTGTGAGGTTACTCATCCACCTGCTCGCTTGTATGAGCTGGTGTCCTGGTACTGTGGTCATCCCTACGGTTGTTTTTGTTTTCCGCCTTGATGTGGTCCTCAGTAATGGCGGATGGTGGTTCCGGCTGCCGGTTGTGGCCGGCGGTGGCGGATTTGCATACTTCTCTCTCATGGAAGGGAGGAAGTCCGTGCTTTACCAACTCGCTGAGAAATCGGGTTGGTTTTCTTCTCCTACCGCTTCTGGTGGTTGCTTTTCCCTTCTGTGGGACTCGTTGTTCGGTGGGCCGGGGCTGTTGGTGATTGAGGCGCCAGACACCTTGCTAGCGGCGATGATTGGCCTGTTCGTTCAATGTTCACAAAGCATGTTGGGGTCCCTGATGTGCTGCTCATGGTGCCTTTGAAAAATTTTGATGTTCTTCGTCCGGAAGGTGGTCGGCTTCACGGGCGGCAGGTTCGACCGTCGGCGACGAGGACGACCGGGAGAAACTTGCAAGGACTTTGGTGTAATTTGTTTAACTTTCATGTTTGTCTTTGTAAGTGTTGGGATGTAAACTATCAGAAGCTTATATGAAATATAATCCCGATTTCTCAAAAAAAAAAGTTGGAGGCGTCGGCTGTGATTCCTCTCACAGTAGGAGTCCTCTCGGTTCTTCCTGAACCCTCTCCTAGCCACAGGTGACACAGGCGACCGAAGGCGACTTCGTCGTTCTCCGTCGATTCGCCGCCGCCCGTGCCTCTGGCTCCCTCGGCGGAGTCGGAGGAGGATGGGGGCTGGTTGAATCGACGGAGGATTTGTACAGTCCCTTTCGTTTTAGGCTTGTTCTAGTTAAGGTAGAATTAGGGTTAGACTACCTCTTCGGAGAATCCGTCCGGCGCTGCCCGTCTTCCTCCGAGAGGTTTGTGGTCGTCCTTAGGGATGTTTTTGTTTTCTGCCTTGCTCTGGTTGCCAGTCATGGCAGATGGTGGTTCCGGCTGCCGGTTGTGGCCGGCGGTGTTGGATTTGCTTACTTTTCCTATTCTATGAATGGGAAGAAGTTAGTGTTCTACCAACTCACTGAGAAATCGGGTTGGTGTTGTTCTTTCACTGCTTCTGGTGGTTTCATTCTACTTCTGGGGGACTCTGTTGTTCGGCGGGTCGGGTCTGTTGGTGATTGAGGCGCCTGACCCCTTGCCTGCTGATGATGTTTGGCATGTTCGTTCATCGTTCATATGGCATGTTGGTGTTCCTGACGTGCTGCTTATGGTGCCTCTGAAAATTGAAGTTCTTCGTCCGGATGGTGGTCGGCTTCACAGGCGGCAGGTTCGACCGTTGGCGACGGGGACGACCGGGAGAAACTTGCAAGGATTTGGTTGTAATTTGTTATACTTTCACGGTTGTCTTTGTAAGTTTTGGGATGTAAACAGTCGGAAGCTTACGTGAAATATAATTCCGGTTTCTAAAAAAAAAAAAAATTGGAGGCGTCGGCTGTGCTTAAAAAAAAAAGGTTGGAGGCGTCGGCGGGAGGAGGAGACCATGTCGCGGAGGCCGCCATTACGACATCCTCACCGTCACGTCCGACGCCATCATCGATTCACAAGACAGGCTGCAAAGCTAGCTCGTCGTCGGCGCTGCTTCAAGCTTCCACCACATCCAACTTCGTCAAGGGAGCCGCGCGCCACCGTCCTAGACCACGAGTTGTTCGACGAAACGCCATCATCGATGCGGCAGACCCGCATCGATCACCACGGCCCAGCAACGCCATCACCACGAACACACCGTCCCATGATGCCCGCAAGGTGTTCGACGAAACGCCAACAGCATGGTCCTCGAGCGCCACGAGTCCAAAGTGCCATCGCTGTCGAGTTTGTTCTCAAGGCGTCGGAAAGCATGAAGGTGAAGCAAGTCCAAGGTACCGATGCCACTGAAGGTGACGTCGCCAAGGAGCCCATCCCCGATCCAGCCTCTGGCCGCTACTGCTTGTCGGCGAAGTCAACAGCGGCGCTTCAGTACAGGCCATCGCCAAGGAGGTCGTCATGGACCCCTCCCACGCAGCTGAAGGCTGAAGCTTCGCCTGCCCTCCATTCCATGCCGCCGCCTGTGACATCGACGCCACCGTGCCAGCCATGTTCGGCGTGCTGCGTAAGCCGTGGCCTTGGTGTTGTGTTCTTTCGCCCCGGCGTCTTTGGAGGTGCATTCCAGCCCTGGGCCGCATAAGGTGTTCGATGAATTGCTCCAGGGTTCTGACGCCTACCACCTATGCAACATCGGCAGGTTGGCATGGTACCTGGAAACATCACAACAACAGCCAAAGTTGTACCGTCTGCCACCAAGACACTCTACATTGGCATTCCTTCCTGTGTGTGCTTGCTGCATGGCAACGTCTAAACATCTCCTATCAGCAGTTCTATCCAGGAAGTTTCTTGAATGGCAACCATGGCCACCACCTATGCAACTGAAGAGCCGATGTTGTGGCTGTCCTTCTGGTGTTAAAAAGTTGAAGAGCAATCAAAATTGCTGCCGCTCATATGTGCTCTTTTCAAATTGTTCTCCTGCTTGTCCTATTCAGATTGTTGGTGCAGGTAGACTCAGCTGAGTTTTGCCTTCATGAAGCAATATCCCAAATAGGGGAAGTGTGGTGGAGTTTGTAGTCATAAATTGCCTGGTTTCTTTGGAATGTTGATGCTTGCTGAAATGGCTCAGATTTTCTTACATTGTAAACCACATCTGCACATTATGAATTCTGGGCTGCAATCTTTCCCGAGAGCATGAACAAGTTGTCCAAGCAATAATGTGTCGTCCTGGTGTTATTCTCGGTGCCACAAGTACAATTTGAGATGGCTGACAGAATACTCAAAGCATAGTTTCAGAATTGCAGGTTTAACATAAAGATTCCATTGCCGTTCTCTTACCTTTGAGTTGTAAAATGTCGGAATGTTAATTGAGCTGGCAATAGGATACTAGTCCGATGTGTATGTGGTTGGTTGAAGAGTGTATGACCAATGTAGGTAAACATCGCATTAGCTGTTCAGTGGTGTAGATGCATTTGAAATAGTATGATCAGTATTAAAAAAAAATACATATCGTATCTTGTCAAGTCCTACTACTTGGAATCCTGAACACCAGTTTTGCAGTCGTCTGACCATTTTCCCACATAACAAAAGCGACAGACAAACCCTCACTCACTTCACTCCCTCTCCAGCTTTCACAATTGCTCGACCAGCACATGCCTTCCCCTAAACAGATTGGTCATCACATAGTTCAACTTTTGTCAAGGGCTAGAAATTTCTCATCACATAGACTGATGCACAAAGATTAATCAACACAAGCCCCTGCACGATCAAGGGCTAGAAATTTGTCATCGTTAAACAAAAAAACCCAAGCATCTGGGCATCAGAAATTTGTGCCGGAACAATAATTACTCTTATTTCATCCACAGACTTCTTCCTTTGTTCCCCTCCACTTGCCAATCTGATGATCAATTCTTCGACGAAGCCAATGGAAATACCATACAGGAACAGTTACCTCAACGGATCCAATAAACCCGAAAGGAATAACCCTCTTGTTCAATGTCCATAATTCACCCCAACTGCTGACAACTGCTGACAACTGTACCAATGAGCAAACTGTAATTTCAACCACAAGCAGTAATGCAGTTTCGATCAATTGTAAGTTCAGAACCTGCAAAGCGATTCCTCTGGAGTACCAGCCAACAAATATTGCGACACACAGCAGCACAAAATCCCAAAAATAATGTAATCTCACGCAACAGAGCTCAAAATAATATGCATCCAGGGAAAAAAACATTCAGTGTGTCATTTCCACATAGGACTCCCTTTTTCCGAATTGACCAAACCATTGACCATCAGGCAACTACTAGTCTAGTTCCTTCAGCTGAGGTAAACTAGGCTATTTTCGCATAGGTAACGCACACTGTTTTTCGGACTGGGACATCACCAATAGGCTATTTGTTCAGAGACCGGCCATGAATAGAATCAATGTCCCCTCAGCCTTTCCCCAATCGATCAGCGGCGGCGGCGGAGGTACTGCGATGGGCTCCGGTCGAGAATGGGGGGAGGCTCCGTGGTGGGCACGCCCAGCATGGTCTGCTGCAGGCGCAGATTGCGTGCCTGTTCCTCTTGGATGGCGTAGCTGCTCACGACCTTGAACGCGGTGTTCTCGAGAGTTGTAATCGCCTTGGCGGCGCCCTTCCGGTCATTGACGCGCGCAGCCTCTGCAGCGACATCGTCCATCTGCTGCACCAGGCGCTGGACGTTGAGATGCTTCTCCTCCATGCGCTGGTACAAGTCTCCGAGCTGCGCGTCGAGGAAGGCGGCCTCAGCCACCACCTGCGGGGAGAGCAAACCGCGCTAATGCATAGCGCGCGCGAATTGTAACAACATTGATTGGAAGGCAATTCGAGGACATACCTCCTGCAGGGCTGCAGCACCGGCCGGTGGGACGTCGGCGGCGGCGCCGATGTCCTCCGGGGCCGCAACTGCCGGTGGCGCCTCGACGATGTCGCCGACCTGCGGCTCGACGACGATGTCCAGCCCAGCCGCACCGTCGTCGACCTCGTCGGCGTGGACGAGAGCCTGTGCGGCCGCCTCGCCAAGGGCCGCGTCGGCGCCAGCATCCTGCTGCTGGTCACCCAGAACGTTGGCGATGGCCGGGTCGCCGTCCCGGTGGACGTCTGCGTCGACACCGGCAACCGCCTCGACGCGCACGCCCCCGGCCTGCGCGCGAAACACCCCGGAGTGTCAGGCCAGTGGCCGCGCTTGCGCACGCTGCAGGAGAACAACGGAAACGACGCGATCGATACGTACCTGCGCCATGGCGACGCCGTCCGCGGCCGGGTCGACGCGCGGGTTCTCGGCGCTGTGGCCCTCATCAACGCGCAGCTGGGCGACCACTCCCTCATCGTCGCCCTGGAGCGGGTCGGCGACGATCGCGATGAAACGGACAGGCAGGCGTAGGGGGTGGTTGGCCTCCAGGAGCGTGGCGAGCACCTGAGCGTGGGGCGGGAGAGCGAGCGCATCGGCTCGGCCGCCTACCTTCTCCAGCAGCTGGAGAAGCACGCGGCCGCGGAGGGAGCCGAGGTAGCGGTCCAGCCCGTCGAACACCGGCAGCGTGGCGCTGCCTATCAGGGACCCGTCGCCGTTCCTCAGCTTCGGGACGTAGACGCAGTTGCCCGGCAACCCCGCGGGACCCTCGGCGACGTCGAAGCGGAGCGTGAAGGCGTGGCCGGGTACGACGACCTCGACCACCGCCGCCGCCGGTGTCGCGGCGCGAGGCGCCCAGCGGCGGGGGCGGCGAGGCCCCGCCCGCAGGGCGCCCGCCCGCAGCTGAGCCCGCGGGGGTGGCGTGGCGGCGCGAGCGCGCCTCACGGGGACCCAGGCCTGGCGGAGGGCGCCGTGCCGCGCAGGAGGCGCTGGGGCCCGCCGTCCGTCGCCGCGGCGCGGACCGCGGCCGCGCGGGTTGCCGCCGCGGAGGACCATGGCGACCGGGGGCTTCGGGCTTCAGTCGCCGGCGAGGGATTTGGGGAAGGTGGGCGGGAGGTTGAGGTCGGCGGAGAATGGGGGGAGGAGGCGGTGGCGGTGGCGGTTGCGGTGGCGCTGGATACTTCGGCACCAAGCCAGCGGCCTGGGCCTTTATACGGCCAACCCGGCGCCGCGGCATGCCGCAAGCGTGCCGGCCAAGTCACCGACGAAGTGCACGGCCGGGTGGGCCCACACAATCTCAGAAGGAGAAGGGAGGCGGCCGCGGCGAAGCAGAGCAGCGCGGCGTCGGAAGGGGAAAACAGGGGGGCGAATTGGCGGACTTTCGAATTTGGGGGAAAAAGGAGCACGGCGACCGTTGGGGTGGGTAACTGTTTGTATAAAATCGTTGCCCCCTGTTTCTCTTTCGAAATTACGTGTGTGTCCTTGTGGTCATGCTTATTGGTTTTCGATGCTACGGTCTCAGGTTCGAATCACGCCCTCGGCACACCCTTGTTTTTTCCTTCTTTTTTTTTTTTAACCCTGCCCCACACATTTAGCATGACATTATAAAAGAGCATTTCCAAATTTGCGACCACGTTGATCGCTAGGAATGCACACACACTGCACCCTATCTTACGATCGCCTCCCGTTAGTGGAGTTCTTAAAAGTCAGTCTAAAACTTCCGAGACAAATTGACTATTGACTTCAAAATGGGAAATAATAAAAAGAGAAGAGAAGGCAACTAGTGGTAGTGATATAATTAAAACAAAAGTAAAGTTCACCGGTGGTCCTCAAACTTGTCACAAAGTGTCATTTAGGTCACTGAACTCTAAAAAAACATATTCAGATCTCTAACTTGCTAGATTGCATCGTCTAAGTCCAAAGTATCGAGAATACCATTCTGACTGCGAGCTACTAATTCCAAATGATTTTCATACTAATTCTCTCCTCAAATTATTATTGCTATTATAATTCATGCTAAAGACATAATTATCATTATGGCCGCTGATGGTTAACTATTTGAAAATGACTTTTTATATTCTTTTTTCCCTAAATTATTGTTTTCATTACAATTCATCCTAAGGACAAAATTAGAGACTACATGATGCAATAACTATAGATAAACATATCACAAACTATGATTATATGGAGTGACATCAGCAACAAGAGGGATAGTTTCGGAATGTTGTACTCATATGACACACTTTCGCAAGTTTAAAGACCCAAATATATATTTTGAATTCAAGAACCTACGTGACACCCTGTAACATGTTTAGGGACCTCTCACGTATTTTACGACGTCATATAAAACAACAACTTAGGTGGTGTTTGGCAAATGGGAAATGTGGGGTGGGATAGGGATTGGGAAATGTTCTCTGAGGGAATGAAGGGTTGAGATGTGATATGATGAAGAAACGAAGGGTGTAGATTTCTCACACCATTTCCCAATCCCAATCCCTATACCCATTTCCATAAATCCGAACACCACCTTAATGCACATTTCACGACTCGAATACATGTGTGAAAACGAAAAACTTGGAAAAACATAGGAGTGCACCGGGGCTTGCCTGGGGGCCTAAAAGTCAGTACATTCCAGTGGGTAAGGGTCAGCGCCGGTCTCCTCGGCTACCATCTCCACGTCCTCGATTCCGGCGTCGGTTCCTATAATGATGCAATGCAAAGATAATAAATAAATGCAATGCATACATGAAACTTTGCTAAAAGAGAGAGTGCAGTTGCATGGTGATGATGCTGAGGTGGTGTTCAGAAACAACACAAAAATTGAAAGTTACAACCATTTGGAGCATTAAACAAAAAAGGCGACAAGTTTTTAAGGTTTTAAAATGCCAAAACAACAATTTCCTTTTCGAATTTATTTAACATGGTCTGGAAGTTAAATATTTTATTTTAAATTTTTCATAGCATTACATTACTATGGTCAGTGACATGTACAAGATTTGGATTAAAAGCATGCAGGAATAAAATACCAAAAATAATAAAAGGAAAGGCATGGAATTGCATTTACTGCTAAAATATGCAGAATTTAAAGATGCCACTTGGTGAAAATCTCAGGAATGCTATGAGATGCATGCATACCAAAATTCATGAATTTTTCATGTACAGAAAAGGCTATAAAAATTCATTAAGATTTTCATTATATGGATTTATAAAATTATTTGCTGTGAGTCTTTGTGATGCTCTTGCACCATTGGATATTCCTTGTTACAGGGATTCCAACAAAATTTATTTTGTATTTTTCGGAGCTATAATTTATTTCATATAGATTTTACAAGTTATGCTAAAAACCTGGAAAAAGAAAGGAAAAGGAAAAAGAAAAGATCAGGCGACACTGTAGCAGTGCCAAAGCCATGGCGCACGCGCAGCGGCGGCGGCGGCGATGCCGCGTCCCGGCGAAACCACGGCGAACTGGACGACGAGACCACGAGCTACCCAACCTGGGTGAGGCCGCGGACCTAGCGCACTAGCACGGAGACGTGCGTCGGCACTGGCGACATGCCGGCGGCGGGAGCGGCGGCGGCGAGCGACGGCATGGTGGTGTTCCGGCGAGCAAAGGCGGCGAGAGGGATAAGTAGAGGGGGCATGAGCTTCACCTCGACGACGCGGACCCGGGGGTCGATGATGTCGTCGAGGAGGGAGCCCGGAAGTCGATGTTCGTCGGCGGAGGCGGCGGTCCGGCGGTCGGCGTCGGGGAAGAAGACGAATTCCGGCGAGCTCGCTGCACAAAGGACGACGAGATCATGTCAAGGAGGTGCATGAATGAGTTATTCATCTCTCCCCAAACTGAATTGAACTATATCTCACCGTGGAGGGAGAAATCGACGGCAAGGTCGTCGACGTTCAACCGGCGGCCATCGGGAAAAACGAGCTTCGATCTCTCGAACGAGTGGAGGGAGCTGAAGTGTGTGCTAGGGCGGGGCTAGAGGGGGTCCTTGCGCTTCTTTTTGCAGTTGGGGTCGAGCTCAGAGAGCGATTGGAACGGCGGCGAGCTCGAGCTCAAGAGAAGGCGGCCATGGCGGCGTGAGCTTTGGCCGGTTGGAGAGAATGAAGAAGAAAGAGAGTGAGAGGAGGAAGAAAGGAGACGGCAGGAGGAGTGGATAAGGGCGAGATGGCGTGCTTGCTTGGCCGATTCAAGCGCCAAAGCATTAGAGCGGCATGACGTCCTGCACAGAACACGGCATGGGCAACGAGCTGAAGAAACAGAGCGTGAGAGAGAAGAACAGGTGGGTCCCACTCGTCCTTTTCCAATGAATTTCCAACGTGCTCAAATTCATCTGCTCCAAACCTAACCTTCCCATGTTCAGAAAAATCTGAAAAATTGGGGAATGAAAGCTCAAAGGTACAGGAACATTTTTCATTATTGGAAAATTTCGAAATTCGGCTCATAATTTGAATTAAAATTCGGTTAAGGCAAAATTATGTTTGAACACTTCCTGATTTAAAAGAACTGCTTCCCTTGTTCATAAAATTCTGGAACATTCTCCAAAATTCTATTTTGAGACATGGAACCCAGAAAGTTATTTAGTTGGGCCACTTTTGTGCAAAATTTTGGGGTTCTTGTTCAAGCTCTGATCACATTCGAAATAATTGATGCTTTTGAATTCTTTAAACATGATCACTTGAACCCTTCCTTATTTGCACTAACAGCGCCATTAGAAGTGTGATTATGGTGGGGATGTTACAGCCCTCCCCCCTTAAGAAAATCTCGTCCCGAGATTTAAAACGAGTACGGGGAAAACTTGGAAGAAAAACGGGGAAAAGATGAGTTTGCGCATACCTCAAATGTGATGCTAGAAAATCCGGAAACTTTGAATTCAAAAATTCCTCTTGTTCCCAGGTTGCTTCATCTTCGGAGTGATTACTCCATTGCACTTTATAGAAAGAGATGGTTTTATTGCGCGTCACCCGGTCTTTTTGATCAATAACCTTGACGGGATGCTCGGCATAGGTAAGATCGGCCCGTAATCCTCCGACATCCTCGAGCACCACGTCAATAGGGGGCTTCAAACATTTCTTGAGTTGAGATACATGGAAAATATTGTGAACCTTGGATAATTTGTCGGGCAATGCCAACCGGTAGGCGACGGGTCCACATCTCTCAATAACCTTGAATGGGCCAATGTAATGGGGAGCGAGCTTTCCCTTGATGCCGAAACGCTGAACGCCCTTTGTAGGTGGGACGCGAAGATACACGTGGTCACCTTGCCGAAATTCCAAAGGACGGCGCCTCTTATCGGCGTAACTAGCTTGACGGCACTTTACGGCTTTTAAATTTGCTTGAATGAGCCGCACTTTCTCTTCGGCCTCGGTAATCAAATCAGGTCCAAAATTTATCCTTTCTCCCGGTTCCGACCAGTTCAAAGGAGTTCGACATGAACGGCCATAAAGTGCCTCAAACGGAGACATTTTGATACTCTCTTGGTAGCTATTGTTGTACGATTCTGCCAACGGTGATCATCCCAATTGCCACCTTCAGATAAAACATATGCTCTCAACATATCCTCAAGTATTTGATTTACCCTCTCAGTTTGTCCACCGGTTTGGGGGTGAAAAGCGGAGCTCCGGATTAACTTGGTCTTCAATGATGCATGTAGCTGCTCCCAAAAATGAGCAACAAACTGAGGTCCTCTATCGGATATAATCGTCTTCGGCACTCCATGCCAACATAAATGCGCGAGATATATAATTGGGCATATATCTTGGCAGAGTAGTTTGTCTTGACCGGAAGAAAATGAGCCGACTTTGTCAATCGGTCCACTATAACCCAAATAGAATCGTGCCTTCGAGCAGTGAGAGGTAATCCAACAATGAAATCCATACTAATGTCCTCCCACTTCCATGATGGGATACTCAATGGTTGTAGCTGACCGGCCTTTTTCAAATGATCGGCCTTGACTCTCTGACAAACATCGCATTCGGCCACATAACTTGCTACTTCGCGCTTCATGCGCGCCCACCAAAATTTGGTTTTCAAACCTTGATACGTTTTGTTGCTACCGGGACGAATGGAGTACTTGGACAAGTGAGCTTCATCTAAAATTTTCTTTCGCAGTCCCATGTCCTTGGGTATGATGAGTCGGTCATTGAACCATAACACTCCATCCTCATCTTGTCAGAAACATTTCATTTCACCCTTTGCTAGTCGCCGTCGGATATGTGCCATTCCTTTGTCTTCTTTTTGTGCAGCAATTATCTCATCCCGGAGAGTAGGAACGAGAGCCAAGTTATACAAAGCACCATGAGGAAGAACTCGGAGACTTGGTTCACTAGGATCACAATATGTTGTATTTTCCATAGAGCAAACCGTTGTGTGATTGCAATGAGCTTTTCGATTCAAAGCGGCGGCGACTAGGTTGGCCTTTCCCGGATGATAATGAATCTCCAACTCGTAGTCTTTGATCAGCTCAAGCCACCTTCTTTGCCTCATATTCAGATCTTCTTGAGTGAAGATGTACTTTATACTCTTGTGATCGGTGTACAAATGCACAAGATTTCCCAAAAGATAGTGCCTCCAAATTTTCAGAGCAAGAACCACTGAAGCCAACTCCAAATGATGAGTAGGATAGTTTTGTTCATGCCTTCGGAGTTGTCGGGATGCATAAGCAATGACATGGCCTTCTAAGACACAGCCCAAACCCGTGCCGGAAGCATCACAATAGACATCAAATGGTTTTGTGCTATCGGGTTGAGCTAGCACAGGAGCGGTGGTTAAGTGCTTCTTGAGTGTTTGAAAGGCCTCTTCACAAGCATCATCCCGCTGAAATTTAACTCCCTTTTTCAGCAGCTCCATCATAGGCTTGACGATCTTTGAAAAATTAGGAATAAACCTCCGATAATATCCAGCAAGCCCGAGGAAACTACGAATATCTTTGACACATGTAGGAGTCTTCCAATTTAGCACATCTTGCACTTTGCTTGGATCAACCGAGATGCCTTCATCGGAGACAATATGGCCCAAGAAAGGAACTTCTTTTAGCCAAAACTCGCACTTGCTGAATTTTAGCATACAATTTGTGATCCCGGAGTCTTTGGAGCACAATCTGGAGATGTTCAGCATGCTCTTCTTCGGACTTAGAATAAATGAGGATGTCATCAATGAATACCACCACGAACTTGTCCAGCTCCGGCATGAATTCCGAGTTCATCAAGTACATGAAATAGGCCGGAGCATTTGTTAGCCCAAAAGACATAACAAGGTATTCATGTAGACCATACCTCGTAGAGAAAGCCGATTTCGGGATATCCTCAGCCTGAATTTTAATTTGGTGATAGCCAGAGCGGAGATCAATCTTTGAGAAGACCTTGGCAACCGCCAATTGATCAAATAAAATATCAATCCGCGGGAGAGGATACTTGTTTTTGATAGTGACTGCATTCAATGGCCGATAATCAACACATAAACGTACTGACTCATCTTTCTTCTTCACAAAGAGAGCGGGACAGCCCCAAGGTGATGAGCTAGGACGTATAAAACCCTTGTCCATAAGCTCCTTTAGTTGTGTTTTCAACTCCGCTAATTCATTTGGCACCATTTTATATGGCCTCCGAGAAATTGGAGCGGTTCTGGGCTGCAGCTCAATTTTAAAGTCCACATCCCGGTCGGGCGGCAAACCCGGCAAATCTTCGGGGAACACATCGGGATACTCACATACCACTGGAATTTCTTCGAGACATTTGCCGGTAGTGTGATGGACTTGCGGCGCAGAAACTTGTGGAGATGGCAAATGTATGACGGAAGGACCATTGAGAGGAGATTCCAAATGAATTTCCCGAGAATCAATATGCAGCACAGCTTTATGGTACTTCATCCACTTCATACCCAAGATAACATCTATTCCTTGCCCCTCCAAGATTATGAGATTTGATGGATATGTCATTCCTTCTAAAAGAAGAGGTGTAGCCAAAACCCCGCGTGTGGCGATTATTTTTCCACCAGGAGATGTACTGACATAAGGAGCTTTTAGAGTAGTTGGAGTGAGATGCAACCTTTCCACACATGCCATGCTCATGAAATTATGTGTTGCACCGGAATCAAATAGCACAAGAACGGGTTGATCATGAAGAGTAAAGATACCCGCGAGCACTTGTTCTCCGTCCTGAATATCCTCCACTGTGGTATGATTGACACGGCCGATTTTAGGGGCATTAGTAGAAGCTTGAGGGTGTAGTTTGGTGTTGCTGTTGCTGCTGCCCTGTTGCTTCTTTGGGAACTTGCAGTGCCTCGCAATGTGGCCGGTATGACCACAATTATAACACGGCTGCGAATTCGGCACCACCACTTGGGAGACTTGCCGTGGAGCACTAGAGACATGTGTACGCTGCTGATTTGAGCCATGAGAGGTGACATGCTGCTGCGGTGGGGGTCCATGATGCCCTCCCCCCTGTGGCAATGCTGCCGAAAAATTCCGATCGGTGGGAGAAGTGATGGACAATCGATACTTGGGAGGAGCGGGGTCGGACGAGCTTTTAACGAGACGCTTCCTCTTCTTGTCCTCCTGATGAGTGTGGATGGCATCTTCTTGTCTGATCGCAGCACTCACCAACTCATTGAAGGTGCAACTTGAGAGGAGCGCCAACCGATCACGTAACTTGGTATTAAGCCCTCTTCGAAAGAATTCTCTCCTTTTAGCATCTGTGTCCACATGATATGATGCATATTGAGAGAGTTGATTGAACCTCCGGGAGTAGTCATACACATTGCTAGCACCTTGCTTTAGATCTAGAAATTCTTGGAGCTTCCGATTCATGAGACCTTCTGGAATGTGATGATCTCGGAAAGCGGTGCGGAATTCCGTCCATTGGACTTGGTGGTCCGCTGAAAGTGTGTCCAAATAGCTTGCCCACCATGTGCGCGTGGACCCACAGAGTTGTTGGACCGCGAACAACGTTTTCTGGTGCTCGGTGCAGTGAAGAAGCCCGAACTTGACTCGATGGTGCGAAGCCAGTGATCGACCTCCAGCGGTTCATCCACCTCAGTAAACACCGGAGGATGAGTAGCCAAGAAGTCCGCATACGAGACCTCCGGGGGTGGCCCAGGTGCTGCGTGACAGCCTTCATTGTGAGCATTGTTCTCCATCATCATCCGGAGAAGCTCATTTTGAGTGGCGAGCAGCTGCTCAATGCTACCCGGCAGTGGAGCTTGAGGTGCTGCCCCATTACGCTGAGCCGACGCCTCGGGGTCATCTTGTGGCCCATTGCCACTACGAGTATTCACCATCTGCCATAAGAATCATTCGCACCATTAGATAAAGAATTTAATGGGCAAATATATTCTGTAATGAACATTACAAGGCATAAAAGGCGAAATCATAGTGCAAACGATCAATAGAAATTTAGTCGCATACTTGATGCAAAATCATGCAAGATTAGCAACCAGACGGATTCTGTCTTTAAACCGTCAGTCATCACGCAAACGAAAACTGACATTTTTGTGAGCCAAGACAGAAACATTGTAGAGAACTTCAAAAGCTTTCCAACGAGTACTCATATGACCCTATACGGTAAAGGACGCAGGAGATAAAATCTGTGAAAGTCGACAGGCGACCGGCACAATTTCCTGTTCTGGGCAGAAAGACCTTGGATGAAAGATCTGATGTTTAAACAATTTTACCAGTCGTAATTTAAAAGGTGTCAAAAGGAAAGTTGTAGTAAACTTCAAGACCTTTCCAGAGAGTACTCAAACTTGACAAATGGATCAGAAATGAGTGAGATATGGGTTTTTGAATTTGACCGGGAAATTTTGGAATTTCCAGGTTGTGATAGGGCTCATTGATCGATCAATTTGGTGAGTTGTTTGACACAAGAAACACGGTTTCTATGAGCTACCAGCAGCGGGGTCAAATTTTTATGTCATTTGGTCAAATTTTCAGTTTTTGGATTCAATTTGTTTGGTTTAGTGATAGCATCAATTTTTTTTTTTTTTTTACATGCAACATGCGAATGAAATGGTGGTGGTCAAATTCTATCTTGCAAAACATTTGTTGATCAGAGAGTGAGCAATAAGGTGAGGCAAGTTTTTACTTGAGTTATTCATGCTATGTCATGCAACAAATTTAGTTAACCTAATTTATTCGTTCCTCACCAAAAAAAATATTGCCATTATATTGGCACGTATTTCGGTGGCATAATCGTCTCTCAACCGTTTTAGTCTAGCAAACGGTGTGACCTCTAACGTGGTTGGTACCTGCAAGAAAACACTCATCGTCACCTCAAGCAGCCTACATAGGTGACGTCCATCATTAAAATGCAATGCATGGCTCATACCAACATACTCCGCCACCAACCAATATCCCCCGCCACCTTAACACGCCTCCCCCGAGCTCGATGACTCGGGCCAGAATACCACATGAGCCATGCAGGTCCTTACCTTCTTACCTGGGCGTCGGTGTGTCGTTAAATAAAAGTAAATAAGCAACTCCTATTACCACCTGATCAACACTAACATCCTTATATAGGGCCGACTAAAATGTACCTCACCGTAAGCGTGGTTTTCGAAAATAATGCTCATTAGTGTGGTACTAACCCCGATTTAGCCCTGATACCAGCTGTAGCATCCCGCCTCAAATAATGAGGGGTTAGCTTAACAGGATCGAGATCGGGTGACACTTGACGACGCAAGAGTCCAAAAGTACACACACATGAGCATAAATAAAATAGAGTACAAGTGAAAAGTTAATTATTACAACTTTTGTTCAGATTTGAATACATAAAAGATTTCGAAAAGCGGAGCAGAAGCGATACATAACTCGACGATAAATCCTACGATAAAACACATCGAGCCCGTAGATGTGCATCATTCTCCTAATCCAAAAGAGCACCTGCGAACACATTTAAACAACAAACTCTGAGCAACTAATACTCAGCAAGACTTACCCGTCAAAATGGCCTTCTAAGACCGACTCCTAGCATGCAGGGGGCTGACCAAAGGTATAGGAATAAATTGCATAAAAGTAGCACTAAATGTTGGTCCTTCTTTCAAATTTTTAGCCAAATTAAAAGGGTTCTCGCATAAACATAAATGTGAGCACCTATACTAAGCAATACATGGTTGCAATACAATTATTAAAGCATCAAATAGCATATATACATCATCATGTGCACTTCTTACTACGATGTGACACGGTGAACAAGCGGTACTCAATAACCGCGAGGGACGGCGATTCAAATCGATTTACACCTGCAGGCGAAACCCGGAAAACACGACGTACGCACGCTCATAAAGAGCCACGCACGGCAACCTTTCACAAGACACCATAAAGCCGGGCCGCTTAACACCTCTCCCGAGTACACGTCCTCCACGCGATACCTACACCGGAGCTATCCGTGGTTAGCCCGTGCACCCTCCCATCAAACACATACCCGCAACCACCATACCATCTTCATCACTAAAACAGAGGTGGGTTCACGTCCAACAATACAGTAATCGAGTTACGTCGGTTTACTAGTGCCCATATCACTAGCATGCATTCGGTATGTTCAAACTTGCTCAAGCAGGGCCACAACGAACGGTCCTCAATCGACACAAACGGGGCTATAGCGAACAAGGGCATCCCTGCCACCTCAACCTACACATGAACTTCCCCGTTCCATCTCATATTAATCATCATCGTGTGAGAGTAGAACAACATACCCGAACCACTTATACCGGGCGGTCTCCATACCACCCGATTTTCTACCGATGACTCGACTTTAAGCTTAGCAATTTCTACCGAGCGGCTGTACAAAACTGAACTATCCCATAGGTAATCATAGGGCAAATGCATCTAACGGTTCCAATACAATTCCTAAACATAATGCACATTTCACGACTCGAATACATGTGTGAAAACGAAAAACTTGGAAAAACATAGGAGTGCACCGGGGCTTGCCTTGGGGCCTAAAAGTCAGTACATTCCAGTGGGTAAGGGTCAGCGCCGGTCTCCTCGGCTACCATCTCCACGTCCTCGATTCCGGCGTTGGTTCCTATAATGATGCAATGCAAAGGTAATAAATAAATGCAATGCATACATGAAACTTTGCTAAAAGAAAGAGTGCAGTTGCATGGTGATGATGCTGAGGTGGTGTTCAGAAACAACACAAAAATTGAAAGTTACAACCATTTGGAGCATTAAACAAAAAAGGCGACAAGTTTTTAGGGTTTTAAAATGCCGAAACAACAATTTCCTTTTCGAATTTATTTAACATGGTCTGGAAGTCAAATATTTTATTTTGAATTTTTCATAGCATTATATTACTATGGTCAGTGACATGTACAAGATTTGGATTAAAAGCACGCAGGAATAAAATACCAAAAATGCTAAAAGGAAAGGCATGGAATTGCATTTACTGCTAAAATATGCAGAATTTAAAGATGCCACTTGGTGAAAATGTCAGGAATGCTATGAGATGCATGCATACCAAAATTAATGAATTTTTCATGTACAGAAAAGGCTATAAAAATTCATTAAGATTTTCATTATATGGATTTTATAAAATTATTTGCTGTGAGTCTTTGTGATGCTCTTGCACCATTGGATATACCTTGTTACAGGGATTCCAACAAAATTTATTTTGTATTTTTCGGAGCTATAATTTATTTCATATAGATTTTACAAGTTATGCTAAAGACCTGGAAAAAGAAAGGAAAAGGAAAAAGAAAAGAACAGGCGACACTGTAGCAGTGCCAAAGCCATGGCGCACGCGCACAGCGGCGGCGGCGGCGATGCCGCGTCCCAGCGAAACCACGGCGAACTGGACGACGAGACCACGAGCTACCCAACCTGGGTGAGGCCGCGGACCTAGCGCACTAGCACGGAGACGTGCGTGGGCACTGGCGACATGCCGGCGGCGAGAGCGGCGGCGGCGAGCGACGGCATGGTGGTGTTCCGGCGAGCAAAGGCGGCGAGAGGGATAAGTAGAGGGGGCATGAGCTTCACCTCGACGACGCGGACCCGGGGGTCGATGATGTCGTCGAGGAGGGAGCCCGGAAGTCGATGTTCGTCGGCGGAGGCGGCGGTCGGGCGGTCGGCGTCGGGGAAGAAGACGAATTCCGGCGAGCTCGCTGCACGAAGGACGACGAGATCATGTCAAGGAGGTGCATGAATGAGTTATTCATCTCTCCCCAAACTGAATTGAACTATATCTCACCGTGGAGGGAGAAATCGACGGCAAGGTCGTCGACGTTCAACCGGCGGCCATCGGGAAAAACGAGCTTCGATCTCTCGAACGAGTGGAGGGAGCTGAAGTATGTGCTAGGACGGGGCTAGAGGGGGTCCTTGCGCTTCTTTTTGCAGTTGGGGTCGAGCTCAGAGAGCGATTGGAACGGCGGCGAGCTCGAGCTCAAGAGAAGGCGGCCATGGCGGCGTGAGCTTTGGCCGGTTGGAGAGAATGAAGAAGAAAGAGAGTGAGAGGAGGAAGAAAGGAGATGGCAGGGGGAGTGGATAAGGGCGAGATGGCGTGCTTGCTTGGCCGATTCGAGCGCCAAAGCATTAGAGCGGCATGACGTCCTGCACAGAACGCGGCATGGGCAACGAGCTGAAGAAACAGAGCGTGAGAGATAAGAACAGGTGGGTCCCACTCGTCCTTTTCCAATGAATTTCCAACATGCTCAAATTCATTTGCTCCAAACCTAAGCTTCCCAAGCTCAGAAAAATCTGAAAAATTGGGGAATGAAAGGTCAAAGGTACCGGAACATTTTTCATTATTGGAAATTTCGAAATTCGGCTCAGAATTTGAATTAAAATTCGGTTAAGGCAAAATTATGTTTGAACACTTCCTGATTTAAGACTATCTGCATTAGTGGACCTCTATTTCCAACCTCTAAAAGGAATATTCTGTCCTGGTCATCAAGATTCTCATCTCTATATCAACTTCTCGCGCACCCGTCAACCTCTATATCTCAACCTCTATACCAATTAATATATAATTTATTTAGCCTCCCTCTCTCTGGAACTCTCTCCGTCTCTCTCGCTCTCTCCGTCTCTCTCTCGCGCGCCGCCGCCCCTCCCCTCGCGCGCCGCCGGCCCCTTCCTCCCCTTGGCTCTCGCGCTGCCGCCCCTCCTCCCTCCCCCTCCTCCCTCCCCCTCCTGGCTCGCGCGCCGCCGGCCCCTTCCTCCCCTTGGCGCTGGGGACCTTGCCAACGCCACACCGGAGCCAGAGCCGGAGGCGGCGGCCGCTCCAGAGGTGTTGGTGGAGGAGGAGGATGAAGTGCCGCCGCGATCTGTAACATCCCGGCTCCTAGGCCGTCGTTTTTAAGAAATACAAGCAACTCATTAATGTAAGCAACAAAAATAAAAAGAACACAGATGGAATTTTCCCTAAATAAAAGTATATCTTGACTCATTTTTGTTTTAGTAAATAATTTTGATGTGATTTTGATTTGAGAGCTTAATTGAGGTTTCAAGTATTGGAGTTGGTTGTTTTTATTTGACTAATTAAAAGTGGCGTTTATTGGAAAATGTTCATGTTTGAAGAAACATGCATGCATGTTATTTCATATTGCAAAGCAGCTCGTTAGATTTTTCGTGGGGGTTTGGCTTTGCCAAAAATTCCCAAAACTTTGTCACAGCTAGGAATCACAGAAAAGTAATATCTGTGATTTTTCATAATTTTTGGAGCATGATTAGATAGGTAGGAAAAATTCGTTGCTTTGCCTCCGTCCCAGGAAAGTATTAAATAAAGAGAATGGAAAAAGAAGAGAGTAACCTCACCTGGCTTGCGCAGCCCAGCTCGGTCCAGTCAGCCTGCGCCGCTTCTCCTTCTCTCTTATCTCTTTCTCTGCTCTCGCTCCCGTCACCCAGGACGCGCACCGCGCCGCACGAGATGCCGCCGGCGCCTGCGTGGACGCATCCCGGCCTTCCCTGGCGTCCTCTCTCGTTTGCTCGCGCCCATGCCGTCCCCTGCTCCCGCGCTGACCTAGGACGACCAAAGTCGCACGGTCGACAACTCCCGCGCCGCGTCGCGTCTCGCCATTCGCCGCCGCGACGCCGCCTCACTGCTCCGCCCTGTGCTGCCTCTGTAGCAAGGCGCCGCCCGTCGCCATGTGCGTCAGATGGCCCCGCTCCTTCTCGCGCACGCCAACTCCTCCGGCGCCCTCCTCTCTCTCTTCCTCTCTCGCGCACCACTGACAGCCGGGGCGCGCACTGGCAAAATATCGCCGCCACCGCGTTCCCGTGGATAAGGATTCAACCCAAGCTTCCCTAATACCTCTCTCTCTCACCCACCGCCTTCCAGGCCAAGTCTTGGCCAAAGAAACGCCATGGAGCAGCGTAATTTCCAAAATTCCCATTTCGGCCGCTGCCGCCATTGCCCGCAATTGAAGCTCCTCCGGTGAGCGTCGCGCCTTTCCTCTGTCCTTTCCGTAATGCCAAGATGTGCTAACCCTTTTCCCCTTTGATTTCTTCCCAAGATTTTGGTGAAGGACCCTGTCACCGAGCACCTCTCCGGCTTCGCCGCTCCCGTTCGTCGTCCAGCCACCACCGGCAGCCACGGCTTCAACTGAGTGCTTGGTGAGCTTCTTTGCACGTCGTTGTTGATGCTAGCGCATAGCACACACTCGAGGTTCTAGCTTACTTCTTATGCTTGCTCTGTTGCCGTCCGCCGCGCCGCCATGGCTGTTGCCGCGTCGCCGCTATACGCTGTCTCCGGCGACGAGACGACCACCGGGATGTGGCCCTGGAGCTAGCGTATCGCATAGCCTAGACCTCAACCGCTGTCCGCCTCAGGTTCACCTCCGGCGAGCCGTTCCGCCGACGCCGTCACTGTGCGCGCGCGATTATGTCTCGCTAAGCAGCCATGCATGTGTCCTGCGTAGATTAGGCTTTAGCCGCTTAGGTGCTGTTAAGCTTCTGTGTTAAGTGCGCTAAAAGGAAAAGACAAAGGCCTGCTGGCCACCGGACAAGTCCGGAATTTAACACAGACTAGTCCGGGAATTACCTTGCCTGCTCTCTGGAGTCCGGAAAATGAACGGACATGTCCGGCCCCTAATCCAGCCAGCAAAATAGTAATAATTGTTAAGTCCCTGATTTGTACACAAAGATTTGTTTCCTGCATGTTTAAACTTGTAGAAGAACTCTAGAAAATTCAGTGAAGCGCTAAGGACAATATGAATATGTTCATGACTTTTTTTTTCCCATGCTCTTGCAGTAGAAAATTCATGCTATTAAAATTAGTAGGTGCACATTCGTTTTATGCACCAAAAGCTTCCAATTGCATTTTGTTGTATATATAAAATTCTAGGAAAATTCATGCAAGTGCTAGAACCTCTCATGAACATCTTTAGAGCCATATCTATGTTTTACCTGCATCTAGTTTAGTTATACTTGCATCTGTATGCATTCTCACCTTATCCAAATACTTCAAAATAATTCTTTAAGTTACACATACGTATAGTATCATGTTCTTATATGTTAATCCTGTAAGCTATGCAATAAATATGAATCTCGAGACCATGACATTTAGGTACTTCATTTTAAATGAAACACATTCTTCACTATGTCATGTGCAAGGCACATAAATATTTGTAGGAATTAAACTAGGATCTTAATACATAGGAATGTCTCCATATGCGTTGGTCACGCATACCTTGTTCTACATCCAGATCACTCTATGATTAACTGTTTTGCAAAACTAGTTTATTCCTGCATGTCACCTTAAACAACCCCATGTTGTTTAGTAGAAATAATTCATATTTTACTTAATAGATATGCACGCAATCACCATCACTGAAGCATGTGCATCTCATCATTCTCACCATAGGGGTTTAATAAATAAAGGTTCATGCATAACCTTACACCTTACTTTCTGTAAAAGAAAAATAACTAAATAACATGTCTAGGTGAATATGGCCTTTATGTGGCCACGAGCATATCTCTTAGCAAATGACCACCGTAGAGTAAATGGAACCACGTAAACCCTAATCGTCCCTTCTTATATTTATTTTATCGATAAAACCCGCTTACGCGTAGTTCCTTCATGAACTCCGATAAAATTATTCTTTTCATTGAGATGCATTCATGCTCCTTGGTTTTTATTCGAAATATTGGTGTTCATTGTGTAGATTTTATTGGATCTTATGGATGGCTTTATTTGGATCTTCTGGTGTTTATCGAACGTGGACTGATGCGCACGTGAGTGAATCGTCAAAGGACTACATCACGTGGAGGTTGAAACTTGAAGACCGCCATACAAGAACTAAATATGTAAAGGTGCGAGGCAAGCACACCCTCTTGATCATTTCGAACCTATTTTTGCAAATGCAATTAAGCCTTCAATGTGTAGGATTAATTTGTGCATAACCTATATCACTAAAAATGCTCATTGGGGAAAATGGTAGATACTACCTATTGATCTTATATCCAATGGTTGAGCTATATCATATTTCCTTGTAACCATAGGTCGGGCTATTACATTGGTTATATGCTCTAGTTCATGCTATGCTATTTAAGCTTGCTAAAATGAAGAGGTATAACTTGTATAAATGTAAGTACATGTATATTCACTAAATTTCAGATTTATGTTGATGGGAAAGTCTTGGTTATGTATGCTCGGAATGTCGGTGATGACGGGTTATGATGTGATGCTTTGTTGTTGGATTACTTGTGGAGATGATTAGAATGATTTTAGGAGACCCGTCACATCACATAAGGACCGGTACATTTGTATCTTGATTTAAGGAAACATCGTGCGACCATGGATGCTGGTATGGGACGGTCATGGCCAAGTAATTAGTTGAAAACTACCTTGCCTTCTAGAAGTAGGGATTGTGCGGGTAATCCTAAAGATTGGGTTATTCGAAGGGGCTCCCATTGCTATATGCGTGGGAACAAAGTTTGCCGACACAATGTTTAGTACCCTCTGGACTAGTATCTCAATGCGAAGGAGGAATAGCCTCTGGAGTGCTTAGCTTCCTGTAAAGGAGGATTCATACTATGCAGGGAAGGCAAGAATAGCGGACTAGTGAAAAAGCTATGTGTGATACCGATGTGCACACTTCGTGAGTGCACGGTGCTAGCTACGCCATAAACGGTCACTCACAATTCATGGGTACAGCGTACAAGCTCTGCAGAGTCATAATAATCTATTCGAATAGCCGTGCTTGCGGTCTCAAGCTCCTTAATGATGGGTCTTTGTTTAGAGAATGGATGGGATTAAAATTGACAATGGACTTTATGATTGTTGATATATGAATGGTCTAGATGGAGAAAATATTCATGCCATGGAGGTGGTGAATATACATAGGCACTTGACATAGCGGTCAAGTATGGAACTTTACTTATTACAATTTACTTGTGCTTACATTTATGCAATTTATATTTTCAGCACTACAATTTAGTAATTATCCCATTATTAAGTTTTAAATTACCAAGTGCTCATTTACGCAAACTTTACCCTCATTATTCTATCATTCATTCAGCCAAGCATTTAATTATGACATTGCAATATTCACCTGCATAGCTTGCCTCCGATAACTTGGTTTCAGATATGCATGGATCTCGGTGAGGCACGACGCCGTTCTTTCTAGGAGTTCACTTCCGGTCAATTGCCCGTGGGATGAACATGGGTCACACGCTGGAGATTTGAATTCTATTATGCCACTGCGTATATCTCTCTCATGTATTCTTGTAAGCCTTCGAGCCAATATTTTGTAAATTTTGAATAAATTTGGTAGTTACATTATGTATAGTTGTGATTCCACTTTGATTATCGTGTGTACTTGTCATTGACCCCGGGACAAGTACGGAAACACGGGGTTTCGGGTAATTTAATGACCCGGGACGCTTCACGATCGGCGACGGCGAAGGCGGAGAAGGCGAAGGCGGCGATGGGTATCGAGGGGTCCCGGCCATTCACCATGCGGGAGCTCCTCGGCGAGCTCAAGGAGGACGGCGATGCGGCGGCGGCGGAGGGCACCGCGGCGGCAGCGCGAGATCCGCGTTCAGGGAGGGGAGCGGGGTCGGATCCAATGGCGCCGAGGGTTCGCCGTACAGGTTCGAGGCGGCCTAGGCGGCGGCGCGGGCTTCGATTGTGGCTCCGTGGGCGAGCAGGGTCCCCGCGAGGAGGCGCGAAGCGCTTGGAGGAGTGTGGGAGCGGGGATAGCGGTCCCGGGGAGAGATCGCTACCGCGCCATCTTTGGCGGTCCCGGGAGCGACCGCTACCGTAGCGGTCGCTTTAGCGTTGGCCGCTGCAGCACTTTTTAACGCTATCCCGACCTGGAGGTCGGGGATAGCGGCCCCGGTGCGATAGTCTAAAAGAACTGCTTCCCTTGTTAATAAAATTCTGGAAAATTCTCCAAAATTCTATTTTGAGACATGGAACCCAGAAAGATTTTTAGTTGGGCCACTTTTGTGCAAAATTTTGAGGTTCTTGTTCAAGCTCTGATCACATTTGAAATAATTGATGCTTTTGAATTCTTTAAACATGATCACTTGAACCCTTCCTTATTTGCACTAACAGCGCCATTAAAAATGTGATTATGGTGGGGATGTTACAGTAGTGAATATACCAATGTGAAGTGTGATTACAAAAGGGCAAGGAACTTAAGTCTTACTTTTCTCCTTAATGCATCTTAGATAAAATGTATCATAATTCATACTTATCTGATAATATGTAAAAGTTGAACATATAGCTTTTTGCAGACGGCCAAAAGCAAGTTGCATATCCGGTATACAATGGATCTTAGATAAAATTGTCATTCTTAATAATATATGAATCTAAAAACTCCTGCGCATGTGAGTCAATTAGCACACATAAGTGATAAGCATAATAACAACAAAAGAACACTACAATCTTAATTAGCAGGTCAACATTGCATTTATGGGGTGTGATACTTCAAATTTACACTTTCATATAGAAAAAAAAAGTTAGGTACCTAGCTCAATCTTAATAATTCCTGAACTATTGTTATTTGTTCATTGAAAAAAAAGTGAACAAAGGGCGGGGTCCTTGAATAATTTTTTTGATAATTCTGAAAAAAATGAAAAAAATAACCAAAAGTAAGTTACGTATAACTTATTCAACAAGACTATTAGAATTTATTGTAGTCCTCCCAACATGTGCTCCAACTCTCCCACCCTCCCAATCCCAACTTCTGGCGGGCCCCACACTTCACGAGCGACGCACGCACTTCCTCTTCCCTTCCCCGCTCGCCTCCCGACGTCCGTGCTCCAGTGCCGCCCCGCCCGCCGCCTCGCCGTCACGGCGGCTGGACATGGACGAGTAGCCCTCCTCGCTGCCCCACTGAGTCAGATTTCACGTCCTCGTCGACGAATCGACGCCAAATCCAGCCGGCGGCGGTGTGTCCCCATGGAACTCGCTCGCCCGGCGGCGCTCGACTCGTCGCCCCAGGCCCGCTGGTAGGACGCCGCCGCCACCACGACCCGAGGTCGCCGCCGCGACCACCACTCGAGGTCGCCACGGACACGACCCGAGGTCGCCGCCGCCACCACGCCACCTTGGCGACACGGCGACGCACGGCCGCGCACTTCCCTTTGCACTCGCATGCCTCCCCGTCGCCGCATCGCCGGCAGCAGCTCTGTGGCCTCCTGATGGCGACCCGCCCTTTCCCTTTTCCTCGATGCCATCCTGCCCCTCTTCACCCGAGTGCTGCCTCATCGAGTTCACGAGAAATTGTTCCGGACTGCCGGATTCGTGATGACGGCGGGGCGTGTGGGAGGCGCGGAGCAGCGACGTGCGGCGGCGGCGGCTGGGAGCTCTCGAGGAAGAAGAAAGCCGGTAATGGGCTGTGGGAGCTCTCGACGTTTTTTCTTTTACTGCTTTGATGTATAATTTAAACATTTTTTGGAAAAAAAATATTGATATTGCATATTAAAATGTTGAACTATGTTTTAGTTAGCTGAATTTTATTTTGAAAAATGTTGAATCTTTTTAGATATGTTGCATCATACTAGCACTAGTACTCGCATGGCGCTACCGCTCTCTTTGCCTGGCAACAGGAAGTCCTGTTTAAACATACCTGCTGCTTCCTGCCACCGAAAAGCATAAAACAAGAGCACATGAGCTCCTGTGCGGCACTGCGTGCCTGCGGCTCCCATGATCCTCGAGCTTCCATCATTTTTTCTAGCGCGAAATCTAAATGCCACACCAAAAACGGAAAAAAGTCATTCGCAATAAAAAAAAGGGAAAAGTCAACATGGTAAGAGCAACTCCAGCAGTCTTCCAATGCCCCTCCCAATACTAAAAAACCTGTAATGTAAGGAGGTTGGGAGAAAAAAACAGCTCTAACAGTCTCCCAAAAACCTTCCTATTTTTACTCTCCTCCCAAAAAACAGCCCTGTCCTCCCAACATTTGCTCCAGCTCTCCCACCCTCCCAATCCCAACTTCTGGCGGCCCCACACTTCACGAGCGACGCACACACTTCCTCTTCCCTTCCCCGCTCGCCTCCCGACGTCCGTGCTCCAGCGCCGCCCCGCCCGCCGCCTCGCCGTCACGGCGGCTGGACATGGACGAGTAGCCCTCCTCGCTTCCCCACTGAGTCAGATTTCACGTCCTCGTCGACGAATCGACGCCAAATCCAGCCGGCGGCGGTGTGTCCCCATGGAACTCGCTCGCCCGGCGGCGCTCGACTCGTCGCCCCAGGCCCGCTGGTAGGACGCCGCCGCCACCACGACCCGAGGTCGCCGCCGCGACCACCACTCGAGGTCGCCACGGACACGACCCGAGGTCGCCGCCGCCACCACGCCACCTTGGCGACACGGCGACGCACGGCCGCGCACTTCCCTTTGCACTCGCATGCCTCCCCGTCGCCGCATCGCCGGCAGCAGCTCTGTGGCCTCCTGATGGCGACCCGCCCTTTCCCTTTTCCTCGATGCCATCCTGCCCCTCTTCACCCGAGTGCTGCCTCATCGAGTTCACGAGAAATTGTTCCGGACTGCCGGATTCGTGATGACGGCGGGGCGTGTGGGAGGCGCGGAGCAGCGACGTGCGGCGGCGGCGGCTGGGAGCTCTCGAGGAAGAAGAAAGCCGGTAATGGGCTGTGGTGGGCTGCGCTACGCGAGAGCTTCGCGTAGGGCGCGGTGGAGATAGGACGTCCAGAAAGCTCTGCGTAGCGCGGTGTGCGAATCGGAGGAGGAGGTCCCATATAGGGTTTCTTTTGACTTACTCCCTCTGTCCCAAAATATATGTCGCTGTTGACTTTTTTGACCGCTCGTCTTATTTAAATTTTTTACGCAAATCTTATTTAATTTTTACAATTTGTTTTATCATTGAATATATTTTAATCATGACATATTTGTTTTTATATTTAAATAGTTTTTTTAAATAAGACGAAGGGTCAAACATGATGTCCGGCGACACCTATTTTGGGACAGAGGGAGTAATCGTTCTTCTGGGGAGTTTTTTTTTCATTGATTGGTCGATAAACATCCCCCAAGGGGTTAAAGTGCGGCGCGTGAGCTTGATGAACCAAATCGAGTCGGACTTTTTTTTTTAGACCAAAATCGAGTCGGACTTGGCCACGTGCAAGGCGGAGGGCGGCCAGCAGGCTATAAATTAAACATAGCCACGCGACGCAGGGCACGACACAGCAACCTTGCGCGTCGAGCTCAGGAAATCGAAGCTGATACGACGGCTAGTAGAGGCAGGCAGCGGCGACCATCGACAGGTCTCCGGTCGGCGGTCGGCAGCATCTCCGGCGTCATGAAGAAGAAGCGATCGGAGACGGACGGGATGCACAACGGATGGACCGGGACGAAGAAGAATAGATCGTCATTGGACGAGCAACGGGTGGATGGTTCGGGGTCGACGAAGAAGAGGCCGTACGAGCACGAGGAGCTCGACATGTCGGACGGGCCCGGGCATATGGAGAAGCTGTACAAGCGCAACGACGACGTCCGGGAAAAAGGGCTCGAATACGAGGCCGCAGTCGACATCTACGTCCAGTACGCGCTCCGCGAAGCCGCCGCATGGATAGCCGCGAGCCGAGCCAAGCACCCACCCGCCGCCGCCGCGGATCACTAGCAGCACTTGCAGCTCCCTTATTATATGCCTGGTCGAGCATGATAGTTCTCCTCCTGTACTATCTTACAGAAGAGTTGAAGCCGTACGTAGCAGCATGTATCTTATTTACAATTTTGTCTCTACTAGTATATACGCAGGGACAACCGAAACCTGATAGAAAAGATATAGACAAATATGCATCAATAGTTATCTGACAATTTTAAAAACATGTTACAAAATCAATATGAGTGAATCCCTTATTTGCCATTAAAACTTATACATTTCCCTTATTTGCTACTCGTTCCGTTTTTAATTATATGACGTCGTAAAATACGCGAGAGGTCCCTAAACATGTTACAGGGTGTCACGTAGGTTCTTGAATTCAAAATATATATTTGGGTCTTTAAACTTGCGAAAGTGTGTCATATGAGTACAACATTCCGAAACTATCCCTCTTGTTGCTGATGTCACTCCATATAATCATAGTTTGTGATATGTTTATCTATAGTTATTGCATCATGTAGTCTCTAATTTTGTCCTTAGGATGAATTGTAATGAAAACAATAATTTAGGGAAAAAAGAATATAAAAAGTCATTTTCAAATAGTTAACCATCAGCGGCCATAATGATAATTATGTCTTTAGCATGAATTATAATAGCAATAATAATTTGAGGAGAGAATTAGTATGAAAATCATTTGGAATTAGTAGCTCGCAGTCAGAATGGTATTCTCGATACTTTGGACTTAGATGATGCAATCTAGCAAGTTAGAGATCTGAATATGTTTTTTTAGAGTTCAGTGACCTAAATGACACTTTGTGACAAGTTTGAGGACCACCGGTGAACTTTACTTTTGTTTTAATTATATCACTACCACTAGTTGCCTTCTCTTCTCTTTTTATTATTTCCCATTTTGAAGTCAATAGTCAATTTGTCTCGGAAGTTTTAGACTGACTTTTAAGAACTCCACTAACGGGAGGCGATCGTAAGATAGGGTGCAGTGTGTGTGCATTCCTAGCGATCAACGTGGTCGCAAATTTGGAAATGCTCTTTTATAATGTCATGCTAAATGTGTGGGGCAGGGTTAAAAAAAAAAAAAGAAGGAAAAAACAAGGGTGTGCCGAGGGCGTGATTCGAACCTGAGACCGCAGCATCGAAAACCAATAAGCATGACCACAAGGACACACACGTAATTTCGAAAGAGAAACAGGGGGCAATGATTTTATACAAACAGTTACCCACCCCAACGGTCGCCGTGCTCCTTTTTCCCCCAAATTCGAAAGTCCGCCAATTCGCCCCCCTGTTTTCCCCTTCCGACGCCGCGCTGCTCTGCTTCGCCGCGGCCGCCTCCCTTCTCCTTCGGCGATTGTGTGGGCCCACCCGGCCGTGCACTTCGTCGGTGACTTGGCCGGCACGCTTGCGGCATGCCGCGGCGCCGGGTTGGCCGTATAAAGGCCCAGGCCGCTGGCTTGGTGCCGAAGTATCCAGCGCCACCGCAACCGCCACCGCCACCGCCTCCTCCCCCCAACCCTTCTCCACCGACCTCAACCTCCCGCCCACCTTCCCCAAATCCCTCGCCGGCGACTGAAGCCCGAAGCCCCCGGTCGCCATGGTCCTCCGCGGCGGCAACCCGCGCGGCCGCGGTCCGCGCCGCGGCGACGGACGGCGGGCCCCAGCGCCTCCTGCGCGGCACGGCGCCCTCCGCCAGGCCTGGGTCCCCGTGAGGCGCGCTCGCGCCGCCACGCCACCCCCGCGGGCTCAGCTGCGGGCGGGCGCCCTGCGGGCGGGGCCTCGCCGCCCCCGCCGCTGGGCGCCTCGCGCCGCGACACCGGCGGCGGCGGTGGTCGAGGTCGTCGTACCCGGCCACGCCTTCACGCTCCGCTTCGACGTCGCCGAGGGTCCCGCGGGGTTGCCGGGCAACTGCGTCTACGTCCCGAAGCTGAGGAACGGCGACGGGTCCCTGATAGGCAGCGCCACGCTGCCGGTGTTCGACGGGCTGGACCGCTACCTCGGCTCCCTCCGCGGCCGCGTGCTTCTCCAGCTGCTGGAGAAGGTAGGCGGCCGAGCCGATGCGCTCGCTCTCCCGCCCCACGCTCAGGAGCTCGCCACGCTCCTGGAGGCCAACCACCCCCTACGCCTGCCTGTCCGTTTCATCGCGATCGTCGCCGACCCGCTCCAGGGCGACGATGAGGGAGTGGTCGCCCAGCTGCGCGTTGACGAGGGCCACAGCGCCGAGAACCCGCGCGTCGACCCGGCCGCGGACGGCGTCGCCATGGCGCAGGTACGTATCGATCGCGTCGTTTCCGTTGTTCTCCTGCAGCGTGCGCAAGCGCGGCCACTGGCCTGACACTCCGGGGTGTTTCGCGCGCAGGCCGGGGGCGTGCGCGTCGAGGCGGTTGCCGGTGTCGACGCAGACGTCCACCGGGACGGCGACCCGGCCATCGCCAACGTTCTGGGTGACCAGCAGCAGGATGCTGGCGCCGACGCGGCCCTTGGCGAGGCGGCCGCACAGGCTCTCGTCCACGCCGACGAGGTCGACGACGGTGCGGCTGGGCTGGACATCGTCGTCGAGCCGCAGGTCGGCGACATCGTCGAGGCGCCACCGGCAGTTGCGGCCCCGGAGGACATCGGCGCCGCCGCCGACGTCCCACCGGCCGGTGCTGCAGCCCTGCAGGAGGTATGTCCTCGAATTGCCTTCCAATCAATGTTGTTACAATTCGCGCGCGCTATGCATTAGCGCGGTTTGCTCTCCCCGCAGGTGGTGGCTGAGGCCGCCTTCCTCGACGCGCAGCTCGGAGACTTGTACCAGCGCATGGAGGAGAAGCATCTCAACGTCCAGCGCCTGGTGCAGCAGATGGACGATGTCGCTGCAGAGGCTGCGCGCGTCAATGACCGGAAGGGCGCCGCCAAGGCGATTACAACTCTCGAGAACACCGCGTTCAAGGTCGTGAGCAGCTACGCCATCCAAGAGGAACAGGCACGCAATCTGCGCCTGCAGCAGACCATGCTGGGCGTGCCCACCACGGAGCCTCCCCCCATTCTCGACCGGAGCCCATCGCAGTACCTCCGCCGCCGCCGCTGATCGATTGGGAAAGGCTGAGGGGACATTGATTCTATTCATGGCCGGTCTCTGTTTGAACAAATAGCCTATTGGTGATGTCCCAGTCCGAAAAACAGTGTGCGTTACCTATGCGAAAATAGCCTAGTTTACCTCAGCTGAAGGAACTAGACTAGTAGCTGCCTGATGGTCAATGATTTGGTCAATTCGGAAAAAGGGAGTCTTATGTGGAAATGACACACTGAATGTTTTTTTCCCTGGATGCATATTATTTTGAGCTCTGTTGCGTGAGATTACATTATTTTTGGGATTTTGTGCTGCTGTGTGTCGCAATATTTGTTGGCTGGTACTCCAGAGGAATCGCTTTGCAGGTTCTGAACTTACAATTGATCGAAACTGCATTACTGCTTGTGGTTGAAATTACAGTTTGCTCATTGGTACAGTTGTCAGCAGTTGTCAGCAGTTGGGGTGAATTATGGACATTGAACAAGAGGGTTATTCCTTTCGGGTTTATTGGATCCGTTGAGGTAACTGTTCCTGTATGGTATTTGCATTGGCTTCGTCGAAGAATTGATCATCAGATTGGCAAGTGGAGGGTTATTCCTTGGCGCTGCTTGCTTGCTTGCTTGCGATGCGCCCTTTGGGTCAGGTAGTAAGAAGAGCCATGTGCTGATTCAGTGAATTGCAATTAGGAATAGATGCCGCTGATTACAGCTAGTTTCATGCTCTGTTTTGATTCAGCTTTCGGTACTGCATCCAGTTTCTGTACTTTGTGTGCTCATTTGCCTTGTAGCAGAAGTGTCCCTGCCAGTTACTCAGCTTGGCTTTCATCGATCTGGATTCAGTTAGGCTTGGTTCTGTAGCAACTTGCAGAGGCTCTGCTTTTTTATTATGTCAGACCTGAAAAAAAATGCACACATACAAAGTGCAGCTCTGTCCTTTTTATACTCTGGTCTGAAGCGATGCTTACGACATCAGGAGCTCCTTTTGCTTAATAATTGCTGCCTGAATTAAGCTCAGTAGTTGATGAGAGCATATGCTGTTACATTTTCGTAAATCATATGAACAGATACTATTTTCTTGGTTTTATCTTAGGTGATGATTTTTAGCATCTGAGAGCATAATAGTTTACTGGACACATTACTTGAGCAGTTATGTTATTCATTTCTTACTGAGTTCTGCACACCAATCAGTTCCAGGTGTATGCTTTGGTAGTAAATTAATAAAGGAAGATACATGATCGGTTGCAAGCTAAAGTTTGGCTAGATACTAGTTAAATGTGAGTTGTATATTTGCATCATCCGCTATAGCTTTCATCAGTTTGTAAGTCCATTATAAGGATCTATTTTCTTTCACCTATTACCGCATGTCACCATCAATTCTTACGATAATAGATTTTTTATACTGACTGAACCTGTGCATGTACTTGCTTGCAGAATTCAGATGGTACTCTCAAGCATAGCCTGAAGAGACAGAAGAGCTTATGCTACAAGTTCAGATATGCAGTAGACCAGACCAGGTATCACAAGTTTGGGGATGTGAAAAGGTAATTCCAACACATTTGCTACGCTATTGTTCATCATCAGCGAAGCAAATGTTAGTGGTATTCCCCTAAGATCTGATACCTAATCGTTTATGAACTATCTTAATTCTGCATCATGGATGGTGATATTGAGTTAGCTCTTTCCTATGTTAAAAATGTATTTGAACTAAATAAAGTACGCATGACTTTCTGATTTTCTTTACTGCAGAATTAGTCTATTTTGGAAGGTGAAAGGAAGACCCCAACAGCAAGCAATGAAAAAGGTGAAAATTATGATACTTTGGCTTTCTTTTTTGTGATCAACGTACCAGCGCGAACGCTAGATCCAATTGTAGAATCCATGACTGTAGTGAATATACCAATGTGAAGTGTGATTACAAAAGGGCAATGAACTTAAGTCTTACTTTTCTCCTTAATGCATCTTAGATAAAATTGTATCATAATTCATACTTATCTGATAATATGAAAAGTTGAACATATAGCTTTTTGCAGACGGCCAAAAGCAAGTTGCATATCCGGTATACAATGGATCTTAGATAAAATTGTCATTCTTAATAATATATGAATCTAAAAAGTCCTGGGTATGTGAGTCAATTAGCACACATAAGTGATAAGCATAATAACAACAAAAGAACACTACAATCTTAATTAGCAGGTCAACATTGTATTTATGGGGTGTGATACTTCAAATTTACACTTTCATATAGAAAAAAAAAAGTTAGGTACCTAGCTCAATCTTAATAATTCCTGAACTATTGTTATTTGTTCATTGAAAAAAAAGTGAACAAAGGGCGGGGTCCTTGAATAATTTTTTGATAATTCTGAAAAAATGAAAAAATAACCAAAAGTAAGTTACTTGTAACTTATTCAACAAGACTATCAGAATTTATTGTAGTCCTAACTATCCACACTATTGTCTTCTGAATGTGTAGATAATGGTTTTATTCTGAACCATGTGCAGTGCTTGGATAGGCAATGTCCTTCTTACATGTGCGCATTAACCCTGTTGGAGAGGGTAAAGAAGAAATAATATAGAAGAAAAGATTGATATTTAATAAACTAAAATAGTCAGAATGGATGTAATAAAATGAATGATGAACAAAGTTTTAGACAATATACTCTATACTTATATTTGATTGCAACAGATAGTTTAGAGAGTATGAGTCATTTCATTATCATAAAGGATGGTATAAGAAACATGATTTTCAGTGGTACCATTTTTTGTACTAATTAAATTATAAATGGTAGTATCACTGATGGTAGGAGAAAAAAAAATCATTCCCTATGTCCAAATATAAAAAATATGGGAACACTTATGTTTCTTATAACTAATATATGTATAAATAGCTAGCCCGTTTGATGGGCTAGTTCAAATAATTTGTCTGTACCACCTCAACGTTTTTTCTTTTACTGCTTTGATGTATAATTTAAACATTTTTTGGAAAAAAAATATTGATATTGCATATTAAAATGTTGAACTATGTTTTAGTTAGCTGAATTTTATTTTGAAAAATGTTGAATCTTTTTAGATATGTTGCATCATACTAGCACTAGTACTCGCATGGCGCTACCGCTCTCTTTGCCTGGCAACAGGAAGTCCTGTTTAAACATACCTGCTGCTTCCTGCCACCGAAAAGCATAAAACAAGAGCACATGAGCTCCTGTGCGGCACCGGGCCTGCGGCTCCCATGATCCTCGAGCTTCCATCATTTTTTCTAGCGCAAAATCTAAATGCCACACCGAAAACGGAAAAAAGTCATTCGCAATAAAAAAAAAGGGAAAAGTCAACATGGTAAGAGCAACTCCAGCAGTCTTTCAATGCCCCTCCCAATACTAAAAAACCTGTAATGTAAGGAGGTTGGGAGAAAAAAACAGCTCTAACAGTCTCCCAAAAACCTTCCTATTTTTACTCTCCTCCCAAAAAACAGCCCTGTCCTCCCAACATTTGCTCCAGCTCTCCCACCCTCCCAATCCCAACTTCTGGCGGCCCCACACTTCACGAGCGACGCACACACTTCCTCTTCCCTTCCCCGCTCGCCTCCCGACGTCTGTGCTCCAGCGCCGCCCCGCCCGCCGCCTCGCCGTCACGGCGGCTGGACATGGACGAGTAGCCCTCCTCGCTGCCCCACTGAGTCAGATTTCACGTCCTCGTCGACGAATCGACGCCAAATCCAGCCGGCGGCGGTGTGTCCCCATGGAACTCGCTCGCCCGGCGGCGCTCGACTCGTCGCCCCAGGCCCGCTGGTAGGACGCCGCCGCCACCACGACCCGAGGTCGCCGCCGCGACCACCACTCGAGGTCGCCACGGACACGACCCGAGGTCGCCGCCGCCACCACGCCACCTTGGCGACACGGCGACGCACGGCCGCGCACTTCCCTTTGCACTCGCATGCCTCCCCGTCGCCGCATCGCCGGCAGCAGCTCTGTGGCCTCCTGATGGCGACCCGCCCTTTCCCTTTTCCTCGATGCCATCCTGCCCCTCTTCACCCGAGTGCTGCCTCATCGAGTTCACGAGAAATTGTTCCGGACTGCCGGATTCGTGATGACGGCGGGGCGTGTGGGAGGCGCGGAGCAGCGACGTGCGGCGGCGGCGGCTGGGAGCTCTCGAGGAAGAAGAAAGCCGGTAATGGGCTGTGGTGGGCTGCGCTACGCGAGAGCTTCGCGTAGGGCGCGGTGGAGATAGGACGTCCAGAAAGCTCTGCGTAGCGCGGTGTGCGAATCGGAGGAGGAGGTCCCATATAGGGTTTCTTTTGACTTACTCCCTCTGTCCCAAAATATATGTCGCTGTTGACTTTTTTGACCGCTCGTCTTATTTAAATTTTTTACGCAAATCTTATTTAATTTTTACAATTTGTTTTATCATTGAATATATTTTAATCATGACATATTTGTTTTTATATTTAAATAGTTTTTTTAAATAAGACGAAGGGTCAAACATGATGTCCGGCGACACCTATTTTGGGACAGAGGGAGTAATCGTTCTTCTGGGGAGTTTTTTTTTCATTGATTGGTCGATAAACATCCCCCAAGGGGTTAAAGTGCGGCGCGTGAGCTTGATGAACCAAATCGAGTCGGACTTTTTTTTTTAGACCAAAATCGAGTCGGACTTGGCCACGTGCAAGGCGGAGGGCGGCCAGCAGGCTATAAATTAAACATAGCCACGCGACGCAGGGCACGACACAGCAACCTTGCGCGTCGAGCTCAGGAAATCGAAGCTGATACGACGGCTAGTAGAGGCAGGCAGCGGCCGGTCGGCGGTCGGCAGCATCTCCGGCGTCATGAAGAAGAAGCGATCGGAGACGGACGGGATGCACAACGGATGGACAGGGACGAAGAAGAATAGATCGTCATTGGACGAGCAACGGGTGGATGGTTCGGGGTCGACGAAGAAGAGGCCGTACGAGCACGAGGAGCTCGACATGTCGGACGGGCCCGGGCATATGGAGAAGCTGTACAAGCGCAACGACGACGTCCGGGAAAAAGGGCTCGAATACGAGGCCGCAGTCGACATCTACGTCCAGTACGCGCTCCGCGAAGCCGCCGCATGGATAGCCGCGAGCCGAGCCAAGCACCCACCCGCCGCCGCCGCGGATCACTAGCAGCACTTGCAGCTCCCTTATTATATGCCTGGTCGAGCATGATAGTTCTCCTCCTGTACTATCTTACAGAAGAGTTGAAGCCGTACGTAGCAGCATGTATCTTATTTACAATTTTGTCTCTACTAGTATATACGCAGGGACAACCGAAACCTGATAGAAAAGATATAGACAAATATGCATCAATAGTTATCTGACAATTTTAAAAACATGTTACAAAATCAATATGAGTGAATCCCTTATTTGCCATTAAAACTTATACATTTCCCTTATTTGCTACTCGTTCCGTTTTTAATTATATGACGTCGTAAATACGCGAGAGGTCCCTAAACATGTTACAGGGTGTCACGTAGGTTCTTGAATTCAAAATATATATTTGGGTCTTTAAACTTGCGAAAGTGTGTCATATGAGTACAACATTCCGAAACTATCCCTCTTGTTGCTGATGTCACTCCATATAATCATAGTTTGTGATATGTTTATCTATAGTTATTGCATCATGTAGTCTCTAATTTTGTCCTTAGGATGAATTGTAATGAAAACAATAATTTAGGGAAAAAAGAATATAAAAAGTCATTTTCAAATAGTTAACCATCAGCGGCCATAATGATAATTATGTCTTTAGCATGAATTATAATAGCAATAATAATTTGAGGAGAGAATTAGTATGAAAATCATTTGGAATTAGTAGCTCGCAGTCAGAATGGTATTCTCGATACTTTGGACTTAGACGATGCAATCTAGCAAGTTAGAGATCTGAATATGTTTTTTTAGAGTTCAGTGACCTAAATGACACTTTGTGACAAGTTTGAGGACCACCGGTGAACTTTACTTTTGTTTTAATTATATCACTACCACTAGTTGCCTTCTCTTCTCTTTTTATTATTTCCCATTTTGAAGTCAATAGTCAATTTGTCTCGGAAGTTTTAGACTGACTTTTAAGAACTCCACTAACGGGAGGCGATCGTAAGATAGGGTGCAGTGTGTGTGCATTCCTAGCGATCAACGTGGTCGCAAATTTGGAAATGCTCTTTTATAATGTCATGCTAAATGTGTGGGGCAGGGTTAAAAAAAAAAAAGAAGGAAAAAACAAGGGTGTGCCGAGGGCGTGATTCGAACCTGAGACCGCAGCATCGAAAACCAATAAGCATGACCACAAGGACACACACGTAATTTCGAAAGAGAAACAGGGGGCAATGATTTTATACAAACAGTTACCCACCCCAACGGTCGCCGTGCTCCTTTTTCCCCCAAATTCGAAAGTCCGCCAATTCGCCCCCCTGTTTTCCCCTTCCGACGCCGCGCTGCTCTGCTTCGCCGCGGCCGCCTCCCTTCTCCTTCGGCGATTGTGTGGGCCCACCCGGCCGTGCACTTCGTCGGTGACTTGGCCGGCACGCTTGCGGCATGCCGCGGCGCCGGGTTGGCCGTATAAAGGCCCAGGCCGCTGGCTTGGTGCCGAAGTATCCAGCGCCACCGCAACCGCCACCGCCACCGCCTCCTCCCCCCAACCCTTCTCCGCCGACCTCAACCTCCCGCCCACCTTCCCCAAATCCCTCGCCGGCGACTGAAGCCCGAAGCCCCCGGTCGCCATGGTCCTCCGCGGCGGCAACCCGCGCGGCCGCGGTCCGCGCCGCGGCGACGGACGGCGGGCCCCAGCGCCTCCTGCGCGGCACGGCGCCCTCCGCCAGGCCTGGGTCCCCGTGAGGCGCGCTCGCGCCGCCACGCCACCCCCGCGGGCTCAGCTGCGGGCGGGCGCCCTGCGGGCGGGGCCTCGCCGCCCCCGCCGCTGGGCGCCTCGCGCCGCGACACCGGCGGCGGCGGTGGTCGAGGTCGTCGTACCCGGCCACGCCTTCACGCTCCGCTTCGACGTCGCCGAGGGTCCCGCGGGGTTGCCGGGCAACTGCGTCTACGTCCCGAAGCTGAGGAACGGCGACGGGTCCCTGATAGGCAGCGCCACGCTGCCGGTGTTCGACGGGCTGGACCGCTACCTCGGCTCCCTCCGCGGCCGCGTGCTTCTCCAGCTGCTGGAGAAGGTAGGCGGCCGAGCCGATGCGCTCGCTCTCCCGCCCCACGCTCAGGAGCTCGCCACGCTCCTGGAGGCCAACCACCCCCTACGCCTGCCTGTCCGTTTCATCGCGATCGTCGCCGACCCGCTCCAGGGCGACGATGAGGGAGTGGTCGCCCAGCTGCGCGTTGACGAGGGCCACAGCGCCGAGAACCCGCGCGTCGACCCGGCCGCGGACGGCGTCGCCATGGCGCAGGTACGTATCGATCGCGTCGTTTCCGTTGTTCTCCTGCAGCGTGCGCAAGCGCGGCCACTGGCCTGACACTCCGGGGTGTTTCGCGCGCAGGCCGGGGGCGTGCGCGTCGAGGCGGTTGCCGGTGTCGACGCAGACGTCCACCGGGACGGCGACCCGGCCATCGCCAACGTTCTGGGTGACCAGCAGCAGGATGCTGGCGCCGACGCGGCCCTTGGCGAGGCGGCCGCACAGGCTCTCGTCCACGCCGACGAGGTCGACGACGGTGCGGCTGGGCTGGACATCGTCGTCGAGCCGCAGGTCGGCGACATCGTCGAGGCGCCACCGGCAGTTGCGGCCCCGGAGGACATCGGCGCCGCCGCCGACGTCCCACCGGCCGGTGCTGCAGCCCTGCAGGAGGTATGTCCTCGAATTGCCTTCCAATCAATGTTGTTACAATTCGCGCGCGCTATGCATTAGCGCGGTTTGCTCTCCCCGCAGGTGGTGGCTGAGGCCGCCTTCCTCGACGCGCAGCTCGGAGACTTGTACCAGCGCATGGAGGAGAAGCATCTCAACGTCCAGCGCCTGGTGCAGCAGATGGACGATGTCGCTGCAGAGGCTGCGCGCGTCAATGACCGGAAGGGCGCCGCCAAGGCGATTACAACTCTCGAGAACACCGCGTTCAAGGTCGTGAGCAGCTACGCCATCCAAGAGGAACAGGCACGCAATCTGCGCCTGCAGCAGACCATGCTGGGCGTGCCCACCACGGAGCCTCCCCCCATTCTCGACCGGAGCCCATCGCAGTACCTCCGCCGCCGCCGCTGATCGATTGGGAAAGGCTGAGGGGACATTGATTCTATTCATGGCCGGTCTCTGTTTGAACAAATAGCCTATTGGTGATGTCCCAGTCCGAAAAACAGTGTGCGTTACCTATGCGAAAATAGCCTAGTTTACCTCAGCTGAAGGAACTAGACTAGTAGCTGCCTGATGGTCAATGATTTGGTCAATTCGGAAAAAGGGAGTCTTATGTGGAAATGACACACTGAATGTTTTTTTCCCTGGATGCATATTATTTTGAGCTCTGTTGCGTGAGATTACATTATTTTTGGGATTTTGTGCTGCTGTGTGTCGCAATATTTGTTGGCTGGTACTCCAGAGGAATCGCTTTGCAGGTTCTGAACTTACAATTGATCGAAACTGCATTACTGCTTGTGGTTGAAATTACAGTTTGCTCATTGGTACAGTTGTCAGCAGTTGTCAGCAGTTGGGGTGAATTATGGACATTGAACAAGAGGGTTATTCCTTTCGGGTTTATTGGATCCGTTGAGGTAACTGTTCCTGTATGGTATTTGCATTGGCTTCGTCGAAGAATTGATCATCAGATTGGCAAGTGGAGGGTTATTCCTTGGCGCTGCTTGCTTGCTTGCTTGCGATGCGCCCTTTGGGTCAGGTAGTAAGAAGAGCCATGTGCTGATTCAGTGAATTGCAATTAGGAATAGATGCCGCTGATTACAGCTAGTTTCATGCTCTGTTTTGATTCAGCTTTCGGTACTGCATCCAGTTTCTGTACTTTGTGTGCTCATTTGCCTTGTAGCAGAAGTGTCCCTGCCAGTTACTCAGCTTGGCTTTCATCGATCTGGATTCAGTTAGGCTTGGTTCTGTAGCAACTTGCAGAGGCTCTGCTTTTTTATTATGTCAGACCTGAAAAAAAATGCACACATACAAAGTGCAGCTCTGTCCTTTTTATACTCTGGTCTGAAGCGATGCTTACGACATCAGGAGCTCCTTTTGCTTAATAATTGCTGCCTGAATTAAGCTCAGTAGTTGATGAGAGCATATGCTGTTACATTTTCGTAAATCATATGAACAGATACTATTTTCTTGGTTTTATCTTAGGTGATGATTTTTAGCATCTGAGAGCATAATAGTTTACTGGACACATTACTTGAGCAGTTATGTTATTCATTTCTTACTGAGTTCTGCACACCAATCAGTTCCAGGTGTATGCTTTGGTAGTAAATTAATAAAGGAAGATACATGATCGGTTGCAAGCTAAAGTTTGGCTAGATACTAGTTAAATGTGAGTTGTATATTTGCATCATCCGCTATAGCTTTCATCAGTTTGTAAGTCCATTATAAGGATCTATTTTCTTTCACCTATTACCGCATGTCACCATCAATTCTTACGATAATAGATTTTTTATACTGACTGAACCTGTGCATGTACTTGCTTGCAGAATTCAGATGGTACTCTCAAGCATAGCCTGAAGAGACAGAAGAGCTTATGCTACAAGTTCAGATATGCAGTAGACCAGACCAGGTATCACAAGTTTGGGGATGTGAAAAGGTAATTCCAACACATTTGCTACGCTATTGTTCATCATCAGCGAAGCAAATGTTAGTGGTATTCCCCTAAGATCTGATACCTAATCGTTTATGAACTATCTTAATTCTGCATCATGGATGGTGATATTGAGTTAGCTCTTTCCTATGTTAAAAATGTATTTGAACTAAATAAAGTACGCATGACTTTCTGATTTTCTTTACTGCAGAATTAGTCTATTTTTGGAAGGTGAAAGGAAGACCCCAACAGCAAGCAATGAAAAAGGTGAAAATTATGATACTTTGGCTTTCTTTTTTGTGATCAACGTACCAGCGCGAACGCTAGATCCAATTGTAGAATCCATGACTGTAGTGAATATACCAATGTGAAGTGTGATTACAAAAGGGCAATGAACTTAAGTCTTACTTTTCTCCTTAATGCATCTTAGATAAAATTGTATCATAATTCATACTTATCTGATAATATGAAAAGTTGAACATATAGCTTTTTGCAGACGGCCAAAAGCAAGTTGCATATCCGGTATACAATGGATCTTAGATAAAATTGTCATTCTTAATAATATATGAATCTAAAAAGTCCTGGGTATGTGAGTCAATTAGCACACATAAGTGATAAGCATAATAACAACAAAAGAACACTACAATCTTAATTAGCAGGTCAACATTGTATTTATGGGGTGTGATACTTCAAATTTACACTTTCATATAGAAAAAAAAAAGTTAGGTACCTAGCTCAATCTTAATAATTCCTGAACTATTGTTATTTGTTCATTGAAAAAAAAGTGAACAAAGGGCGGGGTCCTTGAATAATTTTTTTGATAATTCTGAAAAAATGAAAAAATAACCAAAAGTAAGTTACTTGTAACTTATTCAACAAGACTATCAGAATTTATTGTAGTCCTAACTATCCACACTATTGTCTTCTGAATGTGTAGATAATGGTTTTATTCTGAACCATGTGCAGTGCTTGGATAGGCAATGTCCTTCTTACATGTGCGCATTAACCCTGTTGGAGAGGGTAAAGAAGAAATAATATAGAAGAAAAGATTGATATTTAATAAACTAAAATAGTCAGAATGGATGTAATAAAATGAATGATGAACAAAGTTTTAGACAATATACTCTATACTTATATTTGATTGCAACAGATAGTTTAGAGAGTATGAGTCATTTCATTATCATAAAGGATGGTATAAGAAACATGATTTTCAGTGGTACCATTTTTTGTACTAATTAAATTATAAATGGTAGTATCACTGATGGTAGGAGAAAAAAAAATCATTCCCTATGTCCAAATATAAAAAATATGGGAACACTTATGTTTCTTATAACTAATATATGTATAAATAGCTAGCCCGTTTGATGGGCTAGTTCAAATAATTTGTCTGTACCACCTCAACGTTTTTTCTTTTACTGCTTTGATGTATAATTTAAACATTTTTTGGAAAAAAAATATTGATATTGCATATTAAAATGTTGAACTATGTTTTAGTTAGCTGAATTTTATTTTGAAAAATGTTGAATCTTTTTAGATATGTTGCATCATACTAGCACTAGTACTCGCATGGCGCTACCGCTCTCTTTGCCTGGCAACAGGAAGTCCTGTTTAAACATACCTGCTGCTTCCTGCCACCGAAAAGCATAAAACAAGAGCACATGAGCTCCTGTGCGGCACCGGGCCTGCGGCTCCCATGATCCTCGAGCTTCCATCATTTTTTCTAGCGCAAAATCTAAATGCCACACCGAAAACGGAAAAAAGTCATTCGCAATAAAAAAAAGGGAAAAGTCAACATGGTAAGAGCAACTCCAGCAGTCTTTCAATGCCCCTCCCAATACTAAAAAACCTGTAATGTAAGGAGGTTGGGAGAAAAAAACAGCTCTAACAGTCTCCCAAAAACCTTCCTATTTTTACTCTCCTCCCAAAAAACAGCCCTGTCCTCCCAACATTTGCTCCAGCTCTCCCACCCTCCCAATCCCAACTTCTGGCGGCCCCACACTTCACGAGCGACGCACACACTTCCTCTTCCCTTCCCCGCTCGCCTCCCGACGTCTGTGCTCCAGCGCCGCCCCGCCCGCCGCCTCGCCGTCACGGCGGCTGGACATGGACGAGTAGCCCTCCTCGCTGCCCCACTGAGTCAGATTTCACGTCCTCGTCGACGAATCGACGCCAAATCCAGCCGGCGGCGGTGTGTCCCCATGGAACTCGCTCGCCCGGCGGCGCTCGACTCGTCGCCCCAGGCCCGCTGGTAGGACGCCGCCGCCACCACGACCCGAGGTCGCCGCCGCGACCACCACTCGAGGTCGCCACGGACACGACCCGAGGTCGCCGCCGCCACCACGCCACCTTGGCGACACGGCGACGCACGGCCGCGCACTTCCCTTTGCACTCGCATGCCTCCCCGTCGCCGCATCGCCGGCAGCAGCTCTGTGGCCTCCTGATGGCGACCCGCCCTTTCCCTTTTCCTCGATGCCATCCTGCCCCTCTTCACCCGAGTGCTGCCTCATCGAGTTCACGAGAAATTGTTCCGGACTGCCGGATTCGTGATGACGGCGGGGCGTGTGGGAGGCGCGGAGCAGCGACGTGCGGCGGCGGCGGCTGGGAGCTCTCGAGGAAGAAGAAAGCCGGTAATGGGCTGTGGTGGGCTGCGCTACGCGAGAGCTTCGCGTAGGGCGCGGTGGAGATAGGACGTCCAGAAAGCTCTGCGTAGCGCGGTGTGCGAATCGGAGGAGGAGGTCCCATATAGGGTTTCTTTTGACTTACTCCCTCTGTCCCAAAATATATGTCGCTGTTGACTTTTTTGACCGCTCGTCTTATTTAAATTTTTTACGCAAATCTTATTTAATTTTTACAATTTGTTTTATCATTGAATATATTTTAATCATGACATATTTGTTTTTATATTTAAATAGTTTTTTTAAATAAGACGAAGGGTCAAACATGATGTCCGGCGACACCTATTTTGGGACAGAGGGAGTAATCGTTCTTCTGGGGAGTTTTTTTTCATTGATTGGTCGATAAACATCCCCCAAGGGGTTAAAGTGCGGCGCGTGAGCTTGATGAACCAAATCGAGTCGGACTTTTTTTTTTAGACCAAAATCGAGTCGGACTTGGCCACGTGCAAGGCGGAGGGCGGCCAGCAGGCTATAAATTAAACATAGCCACGCGACGCAGGGCACGACACAGCAACCTTGCGCGTCGAGCTCAGGAAATCGAAGCTGATACGACGGCTAGTAGAGGCAGGCAGCGGCCGGTCGGCGGTCGGCAGCATCTCCGGCGTCATGAAGAAGAAGCGATCGGAGACGGACGGGATGCACAACGGATGGACAGGGACGAAGAAGAATAGATCGTCATTGGACGAGCAACGGGTGGATGGTTCGGGGTCGACGAAGAAGAGGCCGTACGAGCACGAGGAGCTCGACATGTCGGACGGGCCCGGGCATATGGAGAAGCTGTACAAGCGCAACGACGACGTCCGGGAAAAAGGGCTCGAATACGAGGCCGCAGTCGACATCTACGTCCAGTACGCGCTCCGCGAAGCCGCCGCATGGATAGCCGCGAGCCGAGCCAAGCACCCACCCGCCGCCGCCGCGGATCACTAGCAGCACTTGCAGCTCCCTTATTATATGCCTGGTCGAGCATGATAGTTCTCCTCCTGTACTATCTTACAGAAGAGTTGAAGCCGTACGTAGCAGCATGTATCTTATTTACAATTTTGTCTCTACTAGTATATACGCAGGGACAACCGAAACCTGATAGAAAAGATATAGACAAATATGCATCAATAGTTATCTGACAATTTTAAAAACATGTTACAAAATCAATATGAGTGAATCCCTTATTTGCCATTAAAACTTATACATTTCCCTTATTTGCTACTCGTTCCGTTTTTAATTATATGACGTCGTAAAATACGCGAGAGGTCCCTAAACATGTTACAGGGTGTCACGTAGGTTCTTGAATTCAAAATATATATTTGGGTCTTTAAACTTGCGAAAGTGTGTCATATGAGTACAACATTCCGAAACTATCCCTCTTGTTGCTGATGTCACTCCATATAATCATAGTTTGTGATATGTTTATCTATAGTTATTGCATCATGTAGTCTCTAATTTTGTCCTTAGGATGAATTGTAATGAAAACAATAATTTAGGGAAAAAAGAATATAAAAAGTCATTTTCAAATAGTTAACCATCAGCGGCCATAATGATAATTATGTCTTTAGCATGAATTATAATAGCAATAATAATTTGAGGAGAGAATTAGTATGAAAATCATTTGGAATTAGTAGCTCGCAGTCAGAATGGTATTCTCGATACTTTGGACTTAGACGATGCAATCTAGCAAGTTAGAGATCTGAATATGTTTTTTTAGAGTTCAGTGACCTAAATGACACTTTGTGACAAGTTTGAGGACCACCGGTGAACTTTACTTTTGTTTTAATTATATCACTACCACTAGTTGCCTTCTCTTCTCTTTTTATTATTTCCCATTTTGAAGTCAATAGTCAATTTGTCTCGGAAGTTTTAGACTGACTTTTAAGAACTCCACTAACGGGAGGCGATCGTAAGATAGGGTGCAGTGTGTGTGCATTCCTAGCGATCAACGTGGTCGCAAATTTGGAAATGCTCTTTTATAATGTCATGCTAAATGTGTGGGGCAGGGTTAAAAAAAAAAAGAAGGAAAAAACAAGGGTGTGCCGAGGGCGTGATTCGAACCTGAGACCGCAGCATCGAAAACCAATAAGCATGACCACAAGGACACACACGTAATTTCGAAAGAGAAACAGGGGGCAATGATTTTATACAAACAGTTACCCACCCCAACGGTCGCCGTGCTCCTTTTTCCCCCAAATTCGAAAGTCCGCCAATTCGCCCCCCTGTTTTCCCCTTCCGACGCCGCGCTGCTCTGCTTCGCCGCGGCCGCCTCCCTTCTCCTTCGGCGATTGTGTGGGCCCACCCGGCCGTGCACTTCGTCGGTGACTTGGCCGGCACGCTTGCGGCATGCCGCGGCGCCGGGTTGGCCGTATAAAGGCCCAGGCCGCTGGCTTGGTGCCGAAGTATCCAGCGCCACCGCAACCGCCACCGCCACCGCCTCCTCCCCCCAACCCTTCTCCGCCGACCTCAACCTCCCGCCCACCTTCCCCAAATCCCTCGCCGGCGACTGAAGCCCGAAGCCCCCGGTCGCCATGGTCCTCCGCGGCGGCAACCCGCGCGGCCGCGGTCCGCGCCGCGGCGACGGACGGCGGGCCCCAGCGCCTCCTGCGCGGCACGGCGCCCTCCGCCAGGCCTGTGGTCCCCGTGAGGCGCGCTCGCGCCGCCACGCCACCCCCGCGGGCTCAGCTGCGGGCGGGCGCCCTGCGGGCGGGGCCTCGCCGCCCCCGCCGCTGGGCGCCTCGCGCCGCGACACCGGCGGCGGCGGTGGTCGAGGTCGTCGTACCCGGCCACGCCTTCACGCTCCGCTTCGACGTCGCCGAGGGTCCCGCGGGGTTGCCGGGCAACTGCGTCTACGTCCCGAAGCTGAGGAACGGCGACGGGTCCCTGATAGGCAGCGCCACGCTGCCGGTGTTCGACGGGCTGGACCGCTACCTCGGCTCCCTCCGCGGCCGCGTGCTTCTCCAGCTGCTGGAGAAGGTAGGCGGCCGAGCCGATGCGCTCGCTCTCCCGCCCCACGCTCAGGAGCTCGCCACGCTCCTGGAGGCCAACCACCCCCTACGCCTGCCTGTCCGTTTCATCGCGATCGTCGCCGACCCGCTCCAGGGCGACGATGAGGGAGTGGTCGCCCAGCTGCGCGTTGACGAGGGCCACAGCGCCGAGAACCCGCGCGTCGACCCGGCCGCGGACGGCGTCGCCATGGCGCAGGTACGTATCGATCGCGTCGTTTCCGTTGTTCTCCTGCAGCGTGCGCAAGCGCGGCCACTGGCCTGACACTCCGGGGTGTTTCGCGCGCAGGCCGGGGGCGTGCGCGTCGAGGCGGTTGCCGGTGTCGACGCAGACGTCCACCGGGACGGCGACCCGGCCATCGCCAACGTTCTGGGTGACCAGCAGCAGGATGCTGGCGCCGACGCGGCCCTTGGCGAGGCGGCCGCACAGGCTCTCGTCCACGCCGACGAGGTCGACGACGGTGCGGCTGGGCTGGACATCGTCGTCGAGCCGCAGGTCGGCGACATCGTCGAGGCGCCACCGGCAGTTGCGGCCCCGGAGGACATCGGCGCCGCCGCCGACGTCCCACCGGCCGGTGCTGCAGCCCTGCAGGAGGTATGTCCTCGAATTGCCTTCCAATCAATGTTGTTACAATTCGCGCGCGCTATGCATTAGCGCGGTTTGCTCTCCCGCAGGTGGTGGCTGAGGCCGCCTTCCTCGACGCGCAGCTCGGAGACTTGTACCAGCGCATGGAGGAGAAGCATCTCAACGTCCAGCGCCTGGTGCAGCAGATGGACGATGTCGCTGCAGAGGCTGCGCGCGTCAATGACCGGAAGGGCGCCGCCAAGGCGATTACAACTCTCGAGAACACCGCGTTCAAGGTCGTGAGCAGCTACGCCATCCAAGAGGAACAGGCACGCAATCTGCGCCTGCAGCAGACCATGCTGGGCGTGCCCACCACGGAGCCTCCCCCCATTCTCGACCGGAGCCCATCGCAGTACCTCCGCCGCCGCCGCTGATCGATTGGGGAAAGGCTGAGGGGACATTGATTCTATTCATGGCCGGTCTCTGAACAAATAGCCTATTGGTGATGTCCCAGTCCGAAAAACAGTGTGCGTTACCTATGCGAAAATAGCCTAGTTTACCTCAGCTGAAGGAACTAGACTAGTAGTTGCCTGATGGTCAATGGTTTGGTCAATTCGGAAAAAGGGAGTCCTATGTGGAAATGACACACTGAATGTTTTTTTCCCTGGATGCATATTATTTTGAGCTCTGTTGCGTGAGATTACATTATTTTTGGGATTTTGTGCTGCTGTGTGTCGCAATATTTGTTGGCTGGTACTCCAGAGGAATCGCTTTGCAGGTTCTGAACTTACAATTGATCGAAACTGCATTACTGCTTGTGGTTGAAATTACAGTTTGCTCATTGGTACAGTTGTCAGCAGTTGTCAGCAGTTGGGGTGAATTATGGACATTGAACAAGAGGGTTATTCCTTTCGGGTTTATTGGATCCGTTGAGGTAACTGTTCCTGTATGGTATTTCCATTGGCTTCGTCGAAGAATTGATCATCAGATTGGCAAGTGGAGGGGAACAAAGGAAGAAGTCTGTGGATGAAATAAGAGTAATTATTGTTCCGGCACAAATTTCTGATGCCCAGATGCTTGGGTTTTTTGTTTAACGATGACAAATTTCTAGCCCTTGATCGTGCAGGGGCTTGTGTTGATTAATCTTTGTGCATCAGTCTATGTGATGAGAAATTTCTAGCCCTTGACAAAAGTTGAACTATGTGATGACCAATCTGTTTAGGGGAAGGCATGTGCTGGTTGAGCAATTGTGAAAGCTGGAGAGGGAGTGAAGTGAGTGAGGGTTTGTCTGTCGCTTTTGTTATGTGGGCAAATGGTGTTCAGGATTCAGACGACTGCAGAACTGGTGTTCAGGATTCCAAGTAGTAGGACTTGACAAGATACGATATGTATTTTTTTTTAATACTGATCATACTATTTCAAATGCATCTACACGACTGAACAGCTAATGCGATGTTTACCTACATTGGTCATACACTCTTCAACCAACCACATACACATCGGACTAGTATCCTATTGCCAGCTCAATTAACATTCCGACATTTTACAACTCAAAGGTAAGAGAACGGCAATGGAATCTTTATGTTAAACCTGCAATTCTGAAACTATGCTTTGAGTATTCTGTCAGCCATCTCAAATTGTACTTGTGGCACCGAGAATAACACCAGGACGACACATTATTGCTTGGACAACTTGTTCATGCTCTCGGGAAAGATTGCAGCCCAGAATTCATAATGTGCAGATGTGGTTTACAATGTAAGAAAATCTGAGCCATTTCAGCAAGCATCAACATTCCAAAGAAACCAGGCAATTTATGACTACAAACTCCACCACACTTCCCCTATTTGGGATATTGCTTCATGAAGGCAAAACTCAGCTGAGTCTACCTGCACCAACAATCTGAATAGGACAAGCAGGAGAACAATTTGAAAAGAGCACATATGAGCGGCAGCAATTTTGATTGCTCTTCAACTTTTTAACACCAGAAGGACAGCCACAACATCGGCTCTTCAGTTGCATAGGTGGTGGCCATGGTTGCCATTCAAGAAACTTCCTGGATAGAACTGCTGATAGGAGATGTTTAGACGTTGCCATGCAGCAAGCACACACAGGAAGGAATGCCAATGTAGAGTGTCTTGGTGGCAGACGGTACAACTTTGGCTGTTGTTGTGATGTTTCCAGGTACCATGCCAACCTGCCGATGTTGCATAGGTGGTAGGCGTCAGAACCCTGGAGCAATTCATCGAACACCTTATGCGGCCCAGGGCTGGAATGCACCTCCAAAGACGCCGGGGCGAAAGAACACAACACCAAGGCCACGGCTTACGCAGCACGCCGAACATGGCTGGCACGGTGGCGTCGATGTCACAGGCGGCGGCATGGAATGGAGGGCAGGCGAAGCTTCAGCCTTCAGCTGCGTGGGAGGGGTCCATGACGACCTCCTTGGCGATGGCCTGTACTGAAGCGCCGCTGTTGACTTCGCCGACAAGCAGTAGCGGCCAGAGGCTGGATCGGGGATGGGCTCCTTGGCGACGTCACCTTCAGTGGCATCGGTACCTTGGACTTGCTTCACCTTCATGCTTTCCGACGCCTTGAGAACAAACTCGACAGCGATGGCACTTTGGACTCGTGGCGCTCGAGGACCATGCTGTTGGCGTTTCGTCGAACACCTTGCGGGCATCATGGGACGGTGTGTTCGTGGTGATGGCGTTGCTGGGCCGTGGTGATCGATGCGGGTCTGCCGCATCGATGATGGCGTTTCGTCGAACAACTCGTGGTCTAGGACGGTGGCGCGCGGCTCCCTTGACGAAGTTGGATGTGGTGGAAGCTTGAAGCAGCGCCGACGACGAGCTAGCTTTGCAGCCTGTCTTGTGAATCGATGATGGCGTCGGACGTGACGGTGAGGATGTCGTAATGGCGGCCTCCGCGACATGGTCTCCTCCTCCCGCCGACGCCTCCAACCTTTTTTTTTTAAGCACAGCCGACGCCTCCAATTTTTTTTTTTTTAGAAACCGGAATTATATTTCACATAAGCTTCCGACTGTTTACATCCCAAAACTTACAAAGACAACCGTGAAAGTATAACAAATTACAACCAAATCCTTGCAAGTTTCTCCCGGTCGTCCCCGTCGCCAACGGTCGAACCTGCCGCCTGTGAAGCCGACCACCATCCGGACGAAGAACTTCAATTTTCAGAGGCACCATAAGCAGCACGTCAGGAACACCAACATGCCATATGAACGATGAACGAACATGCCAAACATCATCAGCAGGCAAGGGGTCAGGCGCCTCAATCACCAACAGACCCGACCCGCCGAACAACAGAGTCCCCAGAAGTAGAATGAAACCACCAGAAGCAGTGAAAGAACAACACCAACCCGATTTCTCAGTGAGTTGGTAGAACACTAACTTCTTCCCATTCATAGAATAGGAAAAGTAAGCAAATCCAACACCGCCGGCCACAACCGGCAGCCGGAACCACCATCTGCCATGACTGGCAACCAGAGCAAGGCAGAAAACAAAAACATCCCTAAGGACGACCACAAACCTCTCGGAGGAAGACGGGCAGCGCCGGACGGATTCTCCGAAGAGGTAGTCTAACCCTAATTCTACCTTAACTAGAACAAGCCTAAAACGAAAGGGACTGTACAAATCCTCCGTCGATTCAACCAGCCCCCATCCTCCTCCGACTCCGCCGAGGGAGCCAGAGGCACGGGCGGCGGCGAATCGACGGAGAACGACGAAGTCGCCTTCGGTCGCCTGTGTCACCTGTGGCTAGGAGAGGGTTCAGGAAGAACCGAGAGGACTCCTACTGTGAGAGGAATCACAGCCGACGCCTCCAACTTTTTTTTTTGAGAAATCGGGATTATATTTCATATAAGCTTCTGATAGTTTACATCCCAACACTTACAAAGACAAACATGAAAGTTAAACAAATTACACCAAAGTCCTTGCAAGTTTCTCCCGGTCGTCCTCGTCGCCGACGGTCGAACCTGCCGCCCGTGAAGCCGACCACCTTCCGGACGAAGAACATCAAAATTTTTCAAAGGCACCATGAGCAGCAGATCAGGGACCCCAACATGCTTTGTGAACATTGAACGAACAGGCCATCATCGCCGCTAGCAAGGGGTCTGGCGCCTCAATCACCAACAGCCCCGGCCCACCGAACAACGAGTCCCACAGAAGGGAAAAGCAACCACCAGAAGCGGTAGGAGAAGAAAACCAACCCGATTTCTCAGCGAGTTGGTAAAGCACGGACTTCCTCCCTTCCATGAGAGAGAAGTATGCAAATCCGCCACCGCCGGCCACAACCGGCAGCCGGAACCACCATCCGCCATTACTGAGGACTACATCAAGGCGGAAAACAAAAACAACCGTAGGGATGACCACAGTACCAGGACACCAGCTCATACAAGCGAGCAGGTGGACGAGTAACCTCACAAGGCAGAGATGGACATCTCCACCTTGGAGAGACAAATAATCCTCCAAGCCCCAGAAGCCATGGTGGTGGTTGCCAGGCCATCGACGCCACGGACAGTACGGGCACAGCCATTGCAAGGAAGCTCACAGAGGAATCGAAGACCAACGCATAAGAAAAAGAAGAAACAAACCTCGTCGGAATCGATTCCTCCGCATAAAGTACTAGCTCCATGCCCAGCACGCCCATGGAACACCATCAAGCACCAACCCCCACCGTCATGAACATCTCCATGGAAGCCAAGGAGGAAGCACTCTAACCCTAACCCTAGCACACACACAGATAGGCTAAGAAACAAGGATATATACAACGGCAACCAATTCCGCGATTCCTCCCCATCTCCAGCGCCAGAGTGGCCTCCGGAGACGAAAAGGAATCGACGGAATCGGCGCCGGAGATCGGGAATCGCCTGTGAGTCGCCTGCGATTTACTTTGCATTGGCTTCGTCGAAGAATTGATCAGATTGGCAAGTGGAGGGTTATTCCTTGGCGCTGCTTGCTTGCTTGCGATGCGCCCTTTGGGTCAGGTAGTAAGAAGAGCCATGTGCTGATTCAGTGAATTGCAATTAGGAATAGATGCCGCTGATTACAGCTAGTTTCATGCTCTGTTTTGATTCAACTTTCAGTACTGCATCCAGTTTCTGTACTTTGTGTGCTCATTTGCCTTGTAGCAGAAGTGTCCCTGCCAGTTACTCAGCTTGGCTTTCATCGATCTGGATTCAGTTAGGCTTGGTTCTGTAGCAACTTGCAGAGGCTCTGCTTTTTTGTTATGTCAGACCTGAAAAAAATGCACACATACAAAGTGCAGCTCTGTCCTTTTTATACTCTGGTCTGAAGCGATGCTTACGACATCAGGAGCTCCTTTTGCTTAATAATTGCTGCCTGAATTAAGCTCAGTAGTTCTGGAGCTGCCTGAATTAATTTGATGAGAGCATATGCTGTTACATTTTCGTAAATCATATGAACAGATACTATTTTCTTGGTTTTATCTTAGGTGATGATTTTTAGCATCTGAGAGCATAATAGTTTACTGGACACATTACTTGAGCAGTTATGTTATTCATTTCTTACTGAGTTCTGCACACCAATCAGTTCCAGGTGTATGCTTTGGTAGTAAATTAAGAAAGGAAGATACATGATCGGTTGCAAGCTAAAGTTTGGCTAGATACTAGTTAAATGTGAGTTGTATATTTGCATCATCCGCTATAGCTTTCATCAGTTTGTAAGTCCATTATAAGGATCTATTTTCTTTCACCTATTACTGCATGTCACCATCAATTCTTACGATAATAGATTTCTTATAATGACTGAACCTGTGCATGTACTTGCTTGCAGAATTCAGATGGTACTCTCAAGCATAGCCTGAAGAGACAGAAGAGCTTATGCTACAAGTTCAGATATGCAGTTGACCAGACCAGGTATCACAAGTTTGGGGATGTGAAAAGGTAATTCCAACACATTTGCTAGGCTATTGTTCATCATCAGCGAAGCAAATGTTAGTGGTATTCCCCTAAGATCTGATACCTAATCGTTTATGAACTATCTTAATTCTGCATCATGGATGGTGATATTGACTTAGCTCTTTCCTATGTTAAAAATGTATTTGAACTAAATAAAGTACGCATGACTTTCTGATTTTCTTTACTGCAGAATTAGTCTATTTTTGGAAGGTGAAAGGAAGACCCCAACAGCAAGCAATGAAAAAGGTGAAAATTCTGATACTTTGGCTTCTTTTTTGTGATCAACGTACCAGCGCGAACGCTAGATCCAATTGTAGAATCCATGACTGTAGTGAATATACCAATGTGAAGTGTGATTACAAAAGGGCAATGAACTTAAGTCTTACTTTTCTCCTTAATGCATCTTAGATAAAATTGTATCATAATTCATACTTATCTGATAATATGTAAAAGTTGAACATATAGCTTTTTGCAGACGGCCAAAAGCAAGTTGCATATCCGGTATACAATGGATCTTAGATAAAATTGTCATTCTTAATAATATATGAATCTAAAAAGTCCTGCGTATGTGAGTCAATTAGCACACATAAGTGATAAGCATAATAACAACAAAAGAACACTACAATCTTAATTAGCAGGTCAACATTGTATTTATGGGGTGTGATACTTCAAATTTACACTTTCATATAGAAAAAAAAAAGTTAGGTACCTAGCTCAATCTTAATAATTCCTGAACTATTGTTATTTGTTCATTGACAAAAAAAGTGAACAAAGGGCGGGGTCCTTGAATAATTTTTTTGATAATTCTGAAAAAAATGAAAAAATAACCAAAAGTAAGTTACTTATAACTTATTCAACAAGACTATTAGAATTTATTGTAGTCCTAACTATCCACACTATTGTCTTCTGAATGTGTAGATAATGGTTTTATTCTGAACCATGTGCAGTGCTTGGATAGGCAATGTCCTTCTTACATGTGCGCATTAACCCTGTTGGAGAGGGTAAAGAAGAAATATTATAGAAGAAAATATTGATATTTAATAAACTAAAATAGTTAGAATGGATATGTAATAAAATGAATGATGAACAAAGTTTTAGACAATATACTCTCTATACTTATATTTGATTGCAACAGATAGTTTAGAGAGTATGAGTCATTTCATTATCATAAAGGATGGTATAAGAAACATGATTTTCAGTGGTACCATTTTTTGTACTAATTAAATTATACATGGTAGTATCACTGATGGTAGGAGAAAAAAAAAATCATTCCCTATGTCCAGATATAAAAAATATGGGAACACTTATGTTTCTTATAACTAATATATGTATAAATAGCTAGTCCGTTTGATGGGCTAGTTCAAATAATTTGTCTGTACCACCTCAACGTTTTTTCTTTTACTGCTTTGATGTATAATTTAAACATTTTTGGAAAAAAATATTGATATTGCATATTAAAATGTTGAACTATTGTTTTAGTTAGCTGAATTTTATTTTGAAAAATGTTGAATCTGTTTAGACATGTTGCATCATACTAGCACTAGTACTTGCACGGCGCTACCGCTCTCTTTGCCTGCCAACAGGAAGTCCTGTTTAAACATACCTGCTGCTTCCTGCCACCGAAAAGCATAAAACAAGAGCACATGAGCTCCTGTGCGGCACTGCGGGCCTGCGGCTCCCATGATCCTCGAGCTTCCATCATTTTTTCTAGCGCGAAATCTAATTGCCACACCGAAAACGGGAAAAAGTCATTCGCAATAAAAAAAAAAAGGGAAAAGTCAACATGGTAAGAGAAAAAAAAAGGGGTGGGGGGGGGGGGGGGGGGGGGGGGGGGGGCATTCCGAGAATTGAACTCGGGACCTCTCGCACCCTAAGCGAGAATCATACCACTAGACCAAATGCCAGTTATTGGAATTTTCTTCATATTAACAAGTTGTCAAAGACTCCGCTTTCATTAGAACGACGTGAATATGTTGCAACACTGTAATAATTATCACGTCCGAAATAGGATGACATGTGAGAAAATAAATAAATAAAAATTATAATGGGGCATTCCGAGAATTGAACTCGGGACCTCTCACACCCAAAGCGAGAATCATACCACTAGACCAAATGCCCTTTGTTAATATTTTATAAGTATTACAAAGTTTAGTTTAATTTATTGTTTTGTAAGACCTCTTGTATATGACGTTGCAACCCTTCAATTTGATTTCTTCCATCAATTTTTCCGTCACAAAAATATGAAAACTTGCAACCATATAGGTTTCAGCGTTTCAGGATAACAGAGTTTGTGGAAGTTTAGAACTCTATTGGATGAAACTAAAATTCGCTAATAATTTCCCTAAGAGTCACGCATGCTGCAAGCAACAAATCATTGTTTATTCAGTATATTCTTTTTTCAGGAAACCATCAGCATTTTCTCATTGAAACAAACCTAGTTTGTTAGAAATATGGGCACATAGTCGAACTAGCAAGCAAAGGACCAAGGCCAAACAAGACTATCTTATTACATCAACAAAAGTGCACCATTCATCTAAATTCTGCGTGGAGGTTGATCTTGGATCCACCTTCCACAGGCGTGCATGTTCTTGGAGAAGAGAAGCTGTTGGCGGGACCGTCAGAGTAATATCGTCACGCTGCCATGGCGACTTTGAGGCGACTCCGAGGCGATTACGAGATCCTTCCCCGATCCCGGTTTTGATCCGTTGATAGACTCCTTTTCGTCTACGCGAGGTGATCTCGTGTAGGACGGTTCCTTATTGCCCAGCAATAAGCCTTGTCTTTGGTTTCACAACGCGAAGCAAGTCGGCGGTCTAGGGTTTTTGGTGTTCTGCTATTCTGATTCGTTCTAGGGTCGCGTTCTCCCTTGGTTGCCGGGCTGTTACTTGCAGTGGGGGGTGATCCAGGAGGTTCGGTGAGAACTCTCCTCACCTGAAGCTGCAAGTGACTTGTCTCCCAACTAGGGTTTCGACCTCAGTGAATCATCGAGATGGCATCTGATAGCAATGGTGATAAGGTGGCGGTGAAGGAAGGGCAGGAGGACTCTGAGAAGGTTGGTGGTGCGGAGCCGGCGCAAGCTCCGGCGATGAAGCAAGAAGACGCGGATGGAGGTGGAGGTAATGGCAATGGGTTGGCATCAGGACCACATCTTGTGGAGAATGAGTTAAACGATGGCAATCAGAAGGCGATGGTGCTATACAAGGAAGAGCATGATGAGGGAGAGGAAGATGTGGGTGAGGACGATGATGATCTGGAAGTTGATCTGGACGATCTGGAGGCTCAAGTGGGCAAGAAGTTCCTTGCTATTGCACGATACTACTCTGCGAAGAGTTATTTTGCGCGAGGATTATTTGAAGAGATGCAAGGTTTTTGGGGTGTTAATCTGAAGGCTCCTGCGAAGGTACTGGACACGAACAGGTTCCTGCTGGAATTCTATACTGAATATGAACGTGATAAGGTGGTGCTTGGTGACCCGTGGAGACATAAAGGAGATGCTGTCATTGTTGTCGCTTATGACGGATTAGCAAGGCCATCAGAGATCGAGATTGAAACAATCCTTCTTTGGATTCGCTTGTATGACCTGCCCCCTGTGATGATGTCAGAGGATTTTGGTGAGCGATTAGGAAGGAGATTTGGGCGTGTGACTAATGTGGATACACGCTTCACAAATTATCTACGCATTCGTGTAGTCTTTCCACTGGCTAAGGTACTGGTGCCGGAAACAACTGTTCGGGTGAAGGGGAGAGGCGAGATGGCCATCAAAGTGAGATATGAAAATGTGCCACACTTCTGCTTCATATGTGGACGCATTGGACATGCAAAGGGTAACTGCCCTGATGGAGACGATGATGGTGGAGTGCAGTACGGAGAAGAGCTGCGAGCGTCACCACCTAAGCGCCTGCGTGAAGTTCCGGTAAAGCCTGTGGTCCCAAAGGTAGCTAGAGCTCTGAATTATGCTGGTGAACAGAGGGCTAGGGTGGAGAATACCAAAGCGACTTCACGGCAGTCCAGCGTGCAGTCGAGGAGTAAGGCACCTAGCGAAGAAGTTCCTGTGGCAGCTCAAGCTGTCCCTCCTGATGTTGAGATGGGGGATAAGGAGGTATCTGTGCCGGCGTCTGTGGCTTCTAAACTTGCTAGCGGTTTTGAGAGGATTTTTGTAGATGGACAGTGGCGGCAAATTAATATGAGGGCGAGAGGAATAGGGAGCAGGGAATTTGTATCTTTGGATAACACTTCAAGTGATGATGAGATGTCGGATGGAAGGACTGCTGATCCTGTAAAAGACAAGAAACCAATTGCCTCTGATCGTTTTCATACAAGACGTGAGGTGGGCAGCAGTAGTTTGCGTGATAAGAAAATGGCGCTTAAGGTTGCTAGTGGTGGGCGCGATATTGAAAAGGTCAGAAGGGGAAAATGTAGCCCGAGTGTGAGTGTACAACAATCAATCGAATCACTAGTGAAGGATGGGTTGAATATCATGGCCAATGTGGTGCCGATCAAATCTGAACCTGCTTGCTGTGCGGATGAGTTGCCTGCCAAGAAACTCAAGGCTACAACTGTCCAAGCTGCTGCTCCTCCCCTGACGGGTCCTCAAGATGAGGCCCGTCAGGAGCAATGAATGCGTTGAGCTGGAACTGCCGGGGGTTGGGGCTCTCCCGGACAGTTCAAGAGCTAGTGGCTCTAGTTAGAGCAAAAAGCCCGAAGTTGGTTTTTCTTTGTGAGACGAGGAGGTCAGGAGTTAGGGTGGCAAAGCTTAAATGGCGTTTGGGTTTAAGAAACTGTACTACTGTTGATAGCTCTGGGCAGGGTGGTGGACTCGCCTTGTTCTGGCATGAGTCGGTGGATATCCAGGTGCTAGAGAAGAACAAACGGTTCATTGATGTTTTGGCTAAAGATGATTCGACAAATGACTGGTTCCGCATTACATTTGTTTATGGTGAGCCGCGGACTGAGAACCGCCATCTAATGTGGGACATCATGCGAAGGTTGAAGAGGGAGTCGGACAAGCCGTGGGTGGTGATTGGAGATTTTAATGAAGCTATGTGGGGTTTTGAACACTTCTCTTCCTGTCCAAGACCGGAGTGGCAAATGCAAAACTTTAGGGAAGCTCTTTCTGATTGTGAGCTGATGGACTTGGGCTTTGAGGGGTTGCCTTTCACATATGACAATGGAAGAGATGGAAGTTCCAATGTAAAGGTTAGACTAACCGCAACAAGAGCCTCTATTTTTCACCCTCTAAAAGAATATTCTACATCCCCTCTAAAAGATTCTATCCTCCAAATCGTGTCTCACTGCAACAGTACCCTCTATTTCCTCCTCCATCCTCTCCCCACCGCCCGTCTCCTCCCCGCGCTACACCTCCGCTGCCGGGAGCGAGAAGGCCGGCGCCGCGGCGGTGGCGCTGGTGTTCTGCTGGTGGTAGTTCTGGATGTCCTCGAGGAGCAGGGACGCGTACGAGTTGCCGTTGTGGTCGAAGTCGCGTGACGACCGCCTCGACGACCGGCTCCCAGGCCCGGCCCTCGGGTTGACGGCGCTCTCGGCCAAAATGCTCACCGAGTGAGTCGCGTTCATCCTAGCGGACGGCGCTTTGGTGTCCGATGCCACGGCTTCCTCCCACAATATCCGTCTTCCCCTTCGAAGCCCGGCAGCTGGGGACAGGATCTCTTGGCCGCTCAGCCCCCTTCTGCGGCACTGCAACGATACTCTCGGTGGATTTCTGAAATACATTTCGAGGATTTTAACCAACTTGTTGGGGAATTAAGAATATAAAATTGAAGAAAATTTGAAGCTTTAATCGATCTGTACCTTCTGGGTCTTGCCGATGTTGGGGTGACTGGCAAGAGCGTTCTCGTCGAGCTCCGACATGGGATTGCGCCTGTAGGGCGACTGCTCGGCCTTCCGCGACGAGCTCCGGCTCAGCGACGGGTCGTGCGCCGGCTGCGCCCCAGCATTCTCATTCCCCGCTCCCCTCGCTGGCGAATTCGACCTTGGCGATGCGTACCTCTTCGCAGACGTAGCCTTCACTGGCGACGGCGCGCGCCCCTTGTCCCTCGCCGGGACCGACACCATCTTCCCCAGCTGCTGCCGCCCGGCCCGCTCACCGGTCCCGGAGCTCGCCGCCGCGAGGGCAGCGTCCGCCCGCCGCCCCGGAGAACGACTCACCCTCCGCCTCCGGCTCCCGCTCCCGCCGCCCGTACGGCCGTCGTGGCTCGCCGAGCGCTCCGCTCCGGCGTCCGCCGGCGCGGGGAGGGCCTGGACGCCGCGTCCCCCTCCCTGCCCCAGTCGCACTCGTCGTCCGCTCCCCCAGCCCGCCTCTCGTGGTCGAAGTCGTAGCTCCGCTTGGATCCGGCGTACCGCCGGTGGCCGCCGCCGTGCTTGCCCGACGACGCCTTCCCTGAGGCCGACGAGCTCCGGCTGAACCGGCCGCACTGGATCAGTATCGCGTCCACCTCCTCCTTGGTGCAGCTCGACGTCCGGACCGGTGCCCGGACCATGGCGGCTGGCTTCGCATCCTCATCCGGCGCCGCCCTTTCCACCTCCTCTGCCTCTGCGTGGCCGTTCCCCGAGGCGGCGACCTCGGCCGCGGCTGCCGGTGGGGGGAGCAGAGAGAGAGATTTGGCGGACGGAGTTGGAGCCGGTAGGGGTAGCGGATGGTGAGGCAGACCTGTAAAATAGAGGGTTGTTTACAGGCTACTGCTGCGGGCGGGTTTTCAAGATTGGACCTCCAAATTTAGGGTACAGGACGGTTTTGAGGGCACTGTTGCTGACAGTCTTAGGCTTGATCGAGCTGTTGCTGATTCTAATTGGAGAGATATGTTTGGGGATGCAAGGCTATACCACCTGGTTTCATCTCGATCGGATCATTGTCCATTGCTGCTTGAGATTAAAAAGGAAAATTGGGAACGCCATAAAACTAGAATTTTCCGATACGAAATTATGTGGGAGCGTCTGGAGTCTTTAACTAGTGAGATTAAAAAGGCTTGGTGCTCCACTGCTGACAGAGATTGCTTGGGAGGAATTAAATCTGCGCTGTTGGCTGTCCAGCGTGCGCCGCGATCATGGAGCAAGGAACATTTTGACTCTGTAACTCGGGAGCTTGAGGAGCTACGAGTGCAGCTAGAGGAGACAAAAGCTGATCCGGGACATTGTCGAGCGGACATACGTGCTATAACTGACAGAATGGATGAACTTCTTTATCGAGAAGAAATGATGTGGCTCCAAAGATCTCGTGTCTCTTGGCTGCGTGATGGTGACCGGAACACCAATTATTTTCATGAACAGGCTGTGTGGCGAGCAAGGAAAAATAAAGTACGGAAGCTGAAGGCACAAGATGGGACTTGGTGTGATGAGCCGAGGGAAATGAAGCGTATGACTGCAGATTTTTTCAAGTCTCTTTATGAAGCTGATTCAAGTCTCAATTATACAGACCTGTTGCAGTTGATTGGTCCAAGGATCACAGCTGAGATGAATGAGGAGCTATGTAAAGAATTTACTGAGAAGGAGATTGCAGACGCCTTGTTCCAAATGGGACCGCTTAAGGCCCCCGGGCCTGATGGCTTCCCTGCCCGATTTTTTCAGAGGCACTGGCTGATTGTTAAAGAGGATGTGGTAGCGGCGGTGAAGAAATTTTTTGTGGAGGGTGTAATGCCTGAAGGAATAAATGATACTGCCATAGTGCTTATCCAAAAACTTAAAAATCCGGAGGAGCTCAAAGACTTTCGGCCTATTAGTCTCTGTAATGTTATCTATAAGGTGATCTCTAAATGCCTTGTTGACAGGTTGAGACCAATGTTGGAGGAGCTTATATCGCCTGAACAAAGTGCCTTTGTGCCGGGAAGGCATATTACGGATAATGCTTTAATTGCCTTTGAATGTATTCATGCCATCCAGAAGGGAGAAAGTGGTAGTGCTGATTTTTGTGCGTACAAACTGGATCTGTCCAAGGCATATGATCGTGTGGATTGGGGATTTTTAAAAGAGTTGATGGTGAAGCTGGGCTTTCAGACGCAGTGGATTTCATGGATTATGTCATGTGTATCCACTGTCCGATATTCTGTTCGCTTCAATGGGGCTCCGTTGGAGCCCTTTTCCCCGTCTAGAGGTCTACGCCAAGGTGATCCGTTATCGCCCTATTTATTTCTGTTGGTTGCTGATGGTTTGTCGGTTCTGTTAAAGCATTATGAGCAAAGCAATCGTCTGCAAGGGTTGAAAGTTTGTCGGCGAGCGCCAAGCATATCACACTTGCTTTTCGCTGATGACAGTTTATTACTTTTTAAGGCCAATGTTGTGCATGCTCAGGCTGTTAAGGAGCTGATTAATACTTTTGAAAGGTGTACAGGGCAGCTGCTGAGCCCTGGTAAGTGCTCCTTGCTGGTTAATGCAGAGAGAGACGAAGCAGTAGTACAGGAAGTTCGGGAAATTCTCGGCGTATCTCGGGTTGATTTTGAAGCAAAGTATCTTGGACTTCCGACACCCCATGGTAGGATGAGGAAGGGCGTGTTTCAACCAGTAGAAGAACGATTTCTGAAGCGAATGGTTGCTTGGCGTGAGAAGGAGTTGTCTGGGGCTGCTAAGGAGATTCTAATTAAATCTGTCGCCCAAGCACTGCCCACTTATATAATGAGTGTTTTTAAGTTACCACTTACACTGTGTGATAATTTGATGAAACAGATGCGGGCATTCTTCTGGGGATCGGATAAAGGGAAGAGGAAAGTGCAATGGATCCCTTGGGAAACTATGATTCTGCCGAAGGGCAAGGGTGGACTGGGATTTAAAGATATGCGCCTTTTTAATCAAGCGTTATTGGCTCATCAGGCATGGAGAATTATTACTAATCCCGAGAGTTTATGTGCACGGGTACTCAAGGCTAAATATTTTCCTCAAGGTAATCTGTTGGATACGGTGACTGTTGGAGAGGCCTCCCCAACATGGAGATCTATTGAGCATGGACTGGAGTTGTTGAAAAAAGGGGTTTTATATCGTGTTGGTGATGGGCGCTCTATTCGAATTTGGAGGGATAACTGGCTTCCCAAGTCGCCGGACCTGAAACCTGCTGGATGTGTGCAGCCTTGTCGACTTAGGCGTGTGAGTCAACTAATTGATGCTGATGCAAGATGCTGGGACGAAACTGCTGTCAGGAGGTTCTTTTACCCATGGGATGCTGAGGATATTCTTCGTATTAAACTGTCGACGATTGCCTCGCCTGATGTAGTAGCATGGGGATATGAAAAAAGTGGTGTCTTCTCTGTTAGAAGCGCCTACAGACTGGCCATGAATGTACATCACCATACTGAGATGGCTGGAAGTAGCACTTCGACTAATGGAGAGAGGAAAGCTTGGGATATACTATGGAAGGTCAAGGTAGCTGCCAAGGTTAGGATGTTTGTGTGGAAGGTGGTGAATAATGGAATCCCTACAAGAGCGAATAAGTGCTACAGACATATTGAGACTCTGAATGTATGCGAAATGTGTGCTCAAGCTGTGGAGGACTGTCATCATGCCCTCGTTGCGTGTCAACATGTTGCTGATTTGCGAGAAGCCATGAGAGAACACTGGGATTTACCTGATGAGGAAGAGCTGCGCTATACGGGACCGGAATGGGTGTTGGTACTGCTATACAGATTGCCAATTGAGAAGCTAGCTAATCTTTTCATGCTGCTGTGGAGAGTGTGGAATGTTCGCAATGGAGTGCTGCGTGCTGGTGAGCCACTGTCGATTGAGGCTTCAGTGGTTTTCTTGACTAGTTACATGGCGAGTCTGGTGTTGATCCGTAATGAGGTACCGCAGCCGGAGGGTAAAGGAAAGCAATGGCGTCGAGAACCTGGAAGCATCTCAAGGCAGCATGCAAACCGTGAGGTGTTGGCCTGGGTGCGTCCAGCTGATGGTGTGCTGAAGGTGAATGTAGATGGAGCTTATCACACGCATACTGGAAAGGCGGCGGTTGGGGTAATATATAATCCGCGACCATGGCGGCAGGATCTTACTCACAGCTTGGCGCCTGTTGTTTCACTGTCGAGATGCTGAGGAGGCTGAAGCGCTGGCGTGCTTGGAGGGAGTTCGATTGGCAACGAGATGGCAGGATTCTACTTGTGTGCTAGAGGCTGATTGCTCCACGGTGGTGGACAAGATCAACATGAAGACGCTGGACAGGTCGATTGTTTCTCCTATCATTAGCGACATCCAGATGGAGAAGATGCAGTTTCGGAGCTTCATTGTGTGCAAGATCAGACGAGAGCAGAATAAGATTGCCCATGAGCTAGCTCAGTGGGCGATTAAGTCTAATAGTAGTAGGGTTTATTTTGTTGGGTACCCTGAGTGTGTTTCTTCATTGATCAGAGTAGAAAGGGGTGAACTCTTGAGTTGTAATGGTGTCACCTAATTAATAAAGCTCCCGCCTTTTCATCGCAAAAAAAAAAAAAGAGTAATATCGTCAAAGATATTTTTCGGTTTCCTCCTTTCCAAACTGTCCAAAGCAGAGCCAAAAGCAGAGTGTTGCGAGACATCGTTGGCATTCAAGAAACAGAGGGGAAGATCGCTGCCCAGAAATTTTGGATGTGGCAAGCGGCAAAAAAAAATGATCTGTGGATTCAGGAACCGATGGTTTATTCAGTCTTGTGCGGTAACAAATTTCAGAAATAACAGCAACAATTGGTCAGTAACTTTCAGAGCCTTGGCTATCACATTGGCATACTCCAAGGAAGAAAGAATGGAGTACTCCCTCCGTCCCACAAAAAATAGCATTCTAGTTTTGTCCTATGTCAAACTATTTAAAGTTTGACCAACCTTTGATGAAAAAGTACCAATATTTGTAGTGTAAAAATTGTATCACTGGATTCATCATGGAATAGATTTTCATGTTATGCATATTTAATGTCATAATTGTTGATACTATTTCCTATAAGTTTGGTCAAAGTTAAGATAGTTTGACTTAGGACAAAATTAGAATGCTATTTTTTGTGGGACGGAGGGAGTAGTAGTTAAAAGCTTCTCTTTTTTTTTTTTGGAAGCATTGGTATAAACTATAAAGGAACATTTTCTCATTTCCGAAATTCATTGGCTAAAACTAAGGGATATCCACCAAATATAGGATTGTTCCAACAAAAAATATTATTGACTCAATAAATAAAAATATTCATGCACCAAAAGAGAATATTGACAGAATACAATAGGAATGTTCATGCAGCAAAAAAACATTATTTTTCAATCAATAAAAAAATATCGAATCAATAAACAAGAATGTTAATGCACCAAAAGAGAATGTTGACACGATAAATAGAAATGTTCATTCAATAAAAAAATTATTGACTCGATAAATATAAATATTTACTCAATACTCCATCCGTCTCATAAAAGTTGATGTTTGAGCAAAATTCGGTGAAAAGAAGAGAGATGGCAGATTACACTGCTGCCCCTACTCTTGGTACGAATCGGTGGAGGTTTGGCAGATTGCAATGGAGTCTGGGATCCGTCAGCCGCCGCTGCGTGACCTCGACTTCAGCAAGCACACATCGGCGTCTCGCGGTGGATAAGATCCATGGCGGCCAGGCGGAGGGGTGCGGTGGCGACGGCTTGCACATCGACGGCGGTCAGCGCGGCGTCAGCCGCGTCGAAAGCATGCTGTTTGGTGGGGGGACGTCGACGACAGGGGGCACGGGGGGGGGGGGGGGGGGGGGGGGGGGGGGGGGGGGGGGGGCTGGGCAGCACCCGGCAAAGGCGTGCTGCATTGCATTGTGCCCAACCTCTATCGATTCGTACCAACATTGAATAGGGGCAGCAATGTAATCTGTCATCTCTCTTCTTTTCACTAGATTGTCATCTCTCTTCTTTTCACTGGATTTTGCTAAAACGTCAACCTTAATAGAACAAAGGGAGTAGTTTGTGTGAGTGAAAGAAATGTGCACCTGTCACACCCGGTTTCAAGGAGACAACCGAATGCACACCACATGTATGCCAGGATCAGTTAAATCATACATGCAGCGACAAATAGTGAAATACCATTATTACAGTGCCAGGTTAACGGTAAACATTTATTACATAATGACTCATGGTCTAAAATATAAATAACAGAGTAGCGAATATTAAACTAGCGAAGCGTATATCCCATTTTCCACAGGCGTTGTCCAGGAGTAACACTAGCCTAGTATGGAGCATCCGGATCGAAGTCATCATCGTTGTAGTCCATATCACCTCCATCATCTGAACAGCGTTTATTTATCCAAACAAAGAGAGGGAATAGCAAGTGTGAGTACATGTCGTACTCCGTAAGTGTAGAAAAATATGACATGATGGCAAATATCAAGAAAAGCTGACACATGTTTCCTGCACTATGCAAGACATATTTATAAAACAGCAACCTATTTACTAGGTGTAATCTCCAGGCTCCAACAAAACCAACAAGGAAATAGCGCTCATCGGATTCCCAATCCGACTACCAACTCACCAGATTCCCACTATCTGGCTACCAACATACACACCAACCAACCATCCATCCCACTAATCGCAAAGAAGTCCAAGCTCGCTCTTGACCGTGAGCACGGCTGTCATGATAATTTTATCCTTACAAGGTTTGCACACATTCACCACGAGTCAATGCTATCCCTTTTTGCTTTACACTACCGAGGTTTCAAGCCAGGTAAACATCGAAAAGCCTTTCAATAGCGTCTCATACCCTGTAAACACCCGCTAGGATTCGCTAAAACACGGGAGTCTATTTTCCCTCCAATGCATAACCCCCATTTGCGCCACAACAACAACCGATGATGCCACGGTAAATAAGAGACAACTATTTAATTAGCTAAGCCGCACCCATTTAAGCCACGTGGTTGCGCTGTTCAGCCGGGTTACATGTCCACGAACCGGTCCTTAGAATCTAGAATAAGCACCAACACAAACCACATCGTGCACAACGACACCATACCAAACCATCCAGCATGTCCAGATTCCCTAATTCTCCATGTTGCTAAATACCAACCCAATGAATTAAGTAGAGCATTAGTCAAAATTAATTAACCGGTTCCCAACCCTCAACAGCACAAGCATGAATCTACCCAAACCATAGATATATTACCCGAACAAAGGCTTCAAGGAATAATATGGAAAAGCTAGTAAACCAATAATCATGGGATTCATATTATGACACAAGCATGCAATTTATAAACGACACATCCTAGAAGGGATCAAAATGCATCAAGGGCACTTGCCTTCCTGGTTTTTCTGCTCAAACTCTTCAAATTCTCAGTCCTCAGTCGTCGAGGTTGAACGGCGGCTCTTGAATCGATTCTGCCCGCGCAAGAATACCGACAAGCAAACAACAAACAATACTAAGAAAATAGCCTAAATATTACAATCACAGTAAACAAAGTGTTTCAATAAAAAGCCTACGTCATGACCGTCGCGTTAGCGCAAGAATCATCTAAATCGGAATTTGTATGAAAAAGTTATAAGGCTAACAAGAAGCAAGGTTGTTTCTGAAAAACTGCCACTGTATACGTGACTGCAGGGCATAGTTTAAACTGAAAATACTGGTGACTGCATAAGCCAAACGTCATGATGATGTGTAGCTCGATCATAAACAAAGCTAATTAATCCTGGAACTGCTCACGTACTGGAATTAAGATTCAACATGCATGCATGATCTGATTTCAAAACGAAGGCATGCGCTGCTATGTACTACGTAGCTCTACTGGATGAGATGGCAAAGAAATAAAGCTGCTGGCACCGGCGGTGACACCATGGATGCTAAGGAAAGCATGCTGGAGACGAACGAAACAACGCTACAATCTACCGGACTCGATGAAACACACAGCAGCCATCGAGGTTGGATCGTTTTCTCACCAGAGGCTTTGCGAGGACAGCAGATCGACGTCTTAGTGGATCAGGCTGCAGCGTCGATGATGATGATCGATGGTGGTCCTCGGCATTCGTCAGGTGCAGGTCGCCGGCGGTTGCTGCGTGCAAACAGGATTTCCAGGGAGGCAGAACGACGGCGAACGGCTTCACGGACTCCGGCCTCATGAACTCCTAGTTGCCCAGAAGAACGGCGACGGCGATTTGGTCGGCGAGCTTCGAACTTCCTGCAGGGACGGCGGCGTTGGGTTTTCCGTGGGAAAAGGATAGGCAGCTAGGGCTTTGTTTAGATATGGGAGAGGAGACAGGATAGGTTTTGTGGATCGGGAGTTGCTTAGAATCTCTCTCCGAGTCCATCTTTGTTGGAGATAGCGGCACGATGGTTACGACTTACTCGGCATGACAAAAATCGTAAACGGAGTCCATGGCACGTGAGAGAAAAAAAACAGAGTTCAAAATTTAAACTTTTCTTGGCTTTTACTCTGAAACGAATTTCTATCGAATTTCAAAAACATTTTTTGCACAAATAAAACTCTGCTACAGCATGAATGCAACAACCAATTTATATAACCTATATTGATTGCTTTAATTTAGAAAGTAATGCTTTTGCAAAATAAAAATGTTAACATCCCACTTAATTCTATATAAATTTTATACTCTTCCAAAATCTGAAAATCAGGGTGTTACAGCACCGGTTATTATACTTGCTTTTTACCTCTTATTTATATATTAATCTGAGTACATAACTGCAGTCCAAGGCTTTGTTTGGCAGTACTAAAGACTGGACTTGATTTGCCTTAACTTTACAGCTTAAGGGCATGCTTGTTCTCTATTTCGCCACACCAATGATATGGCTTGGTAAATCATGCTTGCTTCACGCGAAGCTTTTGGCTGTCGCAGTACAGTACTAAGCAAATGGCTCGTCATATGTGGCACAGGTGGCGAGTGTGACGCTAATTTTCGGCGTCACAACTGTGATGGCGACCAGGGCCGGTCCTGTGATTTTGGTGTCCCGAGGCGAAGTTTAAAACCGGGGCCTCTCTCTATATATAAGAACTAAAGTTGTATTATTATATAGAAAAAATGTACTAATGAGAAAACAATAATATATCAAAATCATATTTATATGAACTAGTCATACATATTATTTTAAAAATTTCTTCAAACATTTCCAGATGCAAAGTCAATGATCCCATGAACATGACCATCTCTTTTTTTTTTTTCCTTTTCTCTCCCTGATGCATACTTTCTGGTTGACGACATGCTGAAAATTATTTATGAAAATAATAAATCAAACGTTTGATCATGCAATTAGGAACCTAGGTCATACCAATTAGCAATTTAGCATATAAAGGGGACCTGCATACCTCCTGGTGCAACTCGGCTGGACGATGGAACGTCGATGATCGGCAGGTGCGGCGACTAGCGACGTGCGCCGTCGAAGGAGAATTGGGAAACAAATTGGCGATGTGATGCGCCACCCAAGTTCGACCGACAATTCGTATTTGTATACTAGCACAATTGCCAGATTACCGTCTTAGGCTCATTGTTGGGGATCCTTATGCCTAACAAATAATCCGCAAGCATACGGATGACGATGTAGCATTCACCCGGAAGTATTCCAAAGTATTGATTTTCATGGAGAACGAGAAGTGTACTATTCTGAATTATCAGGTCCATTGGATTGGCATATGAGAAAAGAGATAGCTATATGGATAGAGAGGGTCCTCCGACCAGAGGATCTATGCAGAGCACTTCTCACTCGAGTAACTTATTAAGCTTTTATTTCTATCTATCTGTTTCGGGTGAAGAACGCTACAGTTACTTGGGATCACAATCTTAACAAGACCTATGAGCTAACCCGAACGTGGTGGATTGCAGAAGATAGATAGGGTTGTCACCATCTACTACCTACCACACATTTCGGAGGGTTGGGTGCAAACCAAGGTAACTATAAATCTGAACACCACGTTCACATCTATCATTACTAGCTACTTGCATCGAATATTACTGATACAAAACACTCATATCAAATATGATTTACTACGAACGAGAAATCTGCAGAGAGAACAAAAATAGAATAATCTAATTTATTACTCAAATAAAGAAAGTACTACTACATATTACTCGGCCTAGAAGACAAGGGTTTCACTCTCGATCGAGCTCCATCCCTAAGGCACAAAGTGCAAGAGGGGCCGACATCCTCGACATCTACGTGTACAGCGCTTCGCTTCTTAATTCTTCTCTAAACACAGGTGTATTTTGATGTGAGGGAGATGTCTTCTATTTATAATGTAGAGTTGTGTTGAAGGAGTGGAGAAACTCCCTACATGGTGGAGGAAATTTTGAAATATTCCTTATAGTTGCTTGGGGCCTGCGTTCCTGTGCCTACCGACTCCGTGCGCATGAATTCCTACCGCCTTTCTTTCTTGCGTCAGCTAGTAGGGCCCACCAACAGTGGCTTATTCGGTTCCTGGCGCGTGCTTCTCCTGGAAAATTTCCTGTCGCCTTAGAGCCTGTTTGTTTGGGCTGGAGCTTCTGAGCTTTTGGAAAAGCTGGCTGTTTGAGTAGCTGACAAGCTGGCTGTTAGATTTTAATGTTGACTTTTGTATTATATATTAAGCTTCTCAGCATGTCAAAAGTTAAAAAAACAGCTCTCAACAAGCTTTTCAACTTTTAGTTCATTTCATCAGAAATCAGATTTTCAGCACTCTAAAAGTCAGGTCAGAAGTTTGCTGTTTGTTTCAACTTTTCAGCTAACCAGAAAAGTTGAAACAAACATGACCTTATCCTTGCACACGCAAAAGCCCAGCACACGCACGTGCAGTAGAGGCCGAGCAACTTAGGCATGGTCGAGAGTCGCGCGCATGGGCCAGTACCATTTAACAGGCTTCTTAATTAGCGGTGGGGCCTGGTCTGCTTGATAAAACCAGCAGCAGACGGCAGCAGCCTATAATCTTTTGTTAATTTTTTTTTATGTGTGCGTGGTGGGTTTGGAGATCACACGTCCAGCAGCATGCTTTATTGCTCCAATCTAAAATAGATGCACGACGATGTGGTAATATATGATTGAAAACCAAACAGACTCTAACACGTCAAGAAATAAAAAACTGTATATTAGTTAATGAAAAATCGTTACACTAATAGTTAAAAAAATATTTATAATAAATATACGTGTTGTTTTTCTTACATATATAAACATGATGCTACTAGTTGATAGCGTCATCACTCGTTTCCGGTGAAAAGACGCCTTTTCGGAGAACGTCTCCGCGTGCGACAAACGTAAAGCAAACACGAAATGTACCCGTATTTCCCCGAACCAGGCAGCTGCTGCCACCTGACGTTGTCGCGCACGCGGCACGCCGGCGGAGCCTACGCCCTACTCCCTTCCTACCTCGCTTCAAAGCTCCGATGACAAAGGAACCTCCAGAAGCTCTCCCATCTCTTCCTTTTGTGCGCACCAAAGCCTGATTGTTGGGGATAGCTCGTCGGAGACCGCAGCAATGTCGTCCCCAGCGGGCGCGCCGTCGGATGGAAGGAGGGGATCGACCTTGGCAGTCGTACCACACTGCCTACACCAACGGCAAAACGGGTACACCCCCTCGCTCTGTTCGTCTAAGACTGCGGGTTTAGACTGACCGCAACAGTATCCTGGAAACCAGCCTGTACCCTTAATTTACCGGATCCTACACCCAAAACCCGTTGCAACAGGAGCCGCTAAACCAGCCGGCATCTTCCAGTCGCCCGCCGCGAGCCGCCAAATCTCGGGGGTGCCTCCCCGTCCGCCAAATCGACTCCGCCGCCTCCCCCGTCTCGCGTCTGCCTCGTGGCCTCGCCGGCGCAAGATCCTGGAGAGTGCTTCCTGCTCGCCTGCTGCGGCCGCTCCGAGTTGCCGCCGGCACCTGCTCGTCGACGCCGCGCTCCCTCCCTGCTGCGGCCGCTCCGAGTCGCCGCCGGCAGCTGCCCGTCGACGCCGCGCTCCCGCCTTGCTCTCCCTGCTGCGGCCGCTCCGAGTCGCCGCCAGCACCTGCCCGTCGACGCCGCGCTCCCCTGGTCCTCGACGCCGCCTCCACCTGCCCATCGACGCCGCGCTCCCATGGTCCTCGACGGCGCCGCCACCTGCCCGTCGACGCCACCTCCCCCTGGTCCTCGACGCCGCCGTTGCAAGAACCTGTAGGGCCACCTCTACCTGGCAAGAACTTGTAGAGCCACCTCCACCTTGTCAAGAATGGTAATTTTGCCTGTTTGCCTGCTGTTGTTGCTGCTGTTGCAATCTTTTGCTTGCTTGCTGGGCTGAATGCGCATGTGATGTTGCTTGCTTGGCTCAATGCGCTGCTGCTGCCTGTGTGCTTGCTTGCTGCTGCTGTTTACTTTGATCATTGCCTGTGTGTTTCTGTGGTGCTGCTGTGATGGTCCTGCTGAATGCGCATGTGATGTTGCTTGCTTGGCCCAATGCGCATGAAGAATTCTCCAGTCAGGAGGATCTTGCTGATAATCCTCCATAAAAGAGACTATATGTTCACTTCTCTGAATGTTAAACATTTAGATATAATACTCTGCCTGTTAAAGAGATTTCTGGAGCAGCAGCAGCAGATGAATTGTTAAAGAGACTAGAGCTTGTTAAATGTTGATCATTCCCTGAAGTTTTGGTACTGAATGTTTCAGGAGCTATATGTTCACTTCTCTGAACATTTGTAGGCTCTCAATCTATTTTGCATCTGGATGATTTGTAGCAGGATTTTTAGTTAACTCTTATACATATGCCTGAACATGCAGTTGATTGTATCTGGCCATGTATGGTCTGCTGTTTTTGCTGAGGTCAATACTTGTTTAAAGTATGCCTGAACATTCACTATTACTCGACCAATGGGTTTGCTTGCATAAGCTGATTTCTTGCATAAGCTGATTGTCTGCTATTCAGGAAGCTAGCTAGTCAGTCTGTATAAGCTGATTGTCTGCTATTCAGTCTGTAGATTTCAACTGCTAGTCAATTGATAGTGGCTTAATTAAGTGATTGCTGCTGATCCAGTTCATTAGTTAAACTGAATATTTTCTCTTGTTGTGTAGGATGGATTATTCTATTGCCGCCCTCCATGATCATTTTGAAGTTGCAGGCCCGACGTCAAGCGCAACAACAAGGGCGACAATAAGCTTGTTATTTATAGTCCTGAAACACTTGTACTGTCATAATGTCATATGAGTGTATTTCTAGCTACTGTCATATTTATAGTCTGGAACCATATATGCGAACCATATATAAGTTAAATAAGCATGTATCGCTGATTGGTCACTATTAATTCAACCTGAGATGTTGGTCACTATTGGTTACTGTGATATCGGTTACTGTGAAAGAAAGAAATATAGACACTTGAATATGCAGTTCTGTACCCTTTTATTTGAGCTGCCTGTTGAAGTTAATTAGTAGCTGTTTATGAGCTGCTGTTCGAGAGATTCCAGGTTACATGCTGTCCCAGGTTACTTCTGTTGTGACATAACTGAAATGCTTTTGTATCAGGTTTCAGGTTACATGCTGTCCCAGAAATGCAAAAATAGATAGAGACTATATGCTGTCCCAGAAATGCAAAAAAGAGATAGAGACTATATTGGTTACTATTGGTCACTATTAATTCAACTTTGAGTTTAATTACAGTGGCTTTCTTTATTTTCCAATTACGGAGCCTGTTATTTCTTTCTTTCTTTTACACTGTCCAGCAAAAGATACAGAGCTGAGACTAAAATAGCATGTTGAAATAAAAACAGAGTATACATATCACAGAGGTACCATTTGCTTATAAATAAAAACATGGTCACAGGTTACATCACAGAGTGCCAGAATGGCTTACAATACAACATAAACTGAGAACATGGTCACAGGTTACATAACAGAAATAATAAAACTGAGATCCTTTCACATGCCTCTAGATTGACCCATATCAGATACGACCAGCAGAACGAATTGACAATCTGCTTTCATGACATATGTTTGGATAGTTGCAGTTCTCATTTTAAATGGCACATGTTTGTATCTTCTTTCCAGCAAAGTAACAGGTTGAAGTTGCAGTTCTCATTTGTGCAGGTTGAAGTTGCAAAGTATCAGAAGTGGTCAAGAGGCAGAGGCCGGCAAAGCCCGAGCTCTGCAGGAGGCCGGCAAATCTTGAACTGCAGGACGCCGAGGGGATCTCGCGGGTGACAGCCAGATGATGTGCGCGCTCCGCCCCTGCAGAGCTCGGCGGGTGACGCGGCACGCGACGCCGCCGCTGCCGGCGCCGTACACCTGGTCCCCGCGGCTCGTCACCGTGGCGGCGCCGAGCCATGGCCAGCCACGGCAGGGGGCACGACCTGCTCGGGAGGGAGGCGCGCAGGCGAGTCGCGAGCAGGGGAGGGAGGCGCGCAGGGGAGTCGCCGGGCGCGGGAGGGAGGCGCGAGCAGGGGAATCGCCGGGCGCGGGAGGGAGGCGCGACAGGGGAGGCGCCGGCGGGCAGCGGGATGGAGTAGCCGATACAGGTTCACTGTTGCAACGAAATATAATTTAGAGGACGGAATCTTTTAGAGGGAGCGTGAAATATTCTTTTAGAGGGTGAAAAATAGAGGCTATTGTTGCGGTCAGTCTTAGGTGGATTAGCTAGGCGTCGCCTTAACCCTACGGCATGAATCAGATGAATGTTTATTGACTGCTACAATGGGGACTTTAAATTTGTACAGAGCATTCTTTACTAATTTCACTGCATTACGTTTGTAACAGTTTTGGAGCACATCTCTCATTCTGCCACCAGATTCGTTAAGAATGACATCTGTATTTTACACTTGATCTTTACCTGATGCTGGATTCGGTCCATTTGTTTCCTTAACTGGAAAGTTCAACAGAGTTACGAAATCTCAACAGAACAAAATGTTTTTTGTTCATCTGTTTTTTCACGTTTCTAAAACTTTTCCCACATGGTCCGCGACTTCCTTGAAGGGCAATGGAATTGAACTCTGTGGAGCAACATTTTTGTTAGTCTTGACACCGTGATCCTATAATGCTGTCCATGTTGTGACTTCTCTTAAGTTTTCTTTTTTAATTGTCTCATGTTAGGAATAGAGGGAGTTGACGACGAGAAGGTGTAGAAGGTAATCTGTGGAATGAGAAAAGGTTCGATATTTTTCGAAATGAGCAGAGGAAGGAGGCCTTGGCAACAAAAGATTGAGCACAACTGACTGATGATGACATATCCCATTTTCAGAAGGTATGGATTAACACGTCTACGTGCCGTATATTGTCTTTCAGTTATTTTGGTAGTACACAAGCTGTACAGCCTACTCTACTAGTCTACTTGACTTCCTATCTATGCAACTTGTGACTTTTATACTCTTACCCCTACAGATTGGTTGGTGATGTCAAGCGATCTTTTCATTAATGTTTACTTGTGTAACTGGGCTCTCTAGAAACTCATATATGCATGGGTACTTCTATCTTCTCAAGTTTTTAACTTCATTCAAGCTATGATACATAAGTTTAAAAGCCATTTGCTTCATAGAATCATACAGAGTTGTAACGAACCCAATATAATTTTCTCTTTTATGTCCATGCCGTGTTTTACCATCCCATTGCACCCCCCCCCCCCCCCCCCCTCCCCCCTCTCTCTCTCTCTCCTCCTCTCTCTCTCTCTCTCTCTCTCTCTCTCTCTCTCTCTCTCTCTCTCTCTCTCTCTCTCTCTCTCTCTCTCTCTCTCTCTCTCTCATATTCTCATCCCTGTGTAACAATATATTTTCAGGTCACTGAAAAGAAAATGCTAGAGTTGGAAGCTTCACAATATCTTTCAAAGATATGGCGTCACACGGACATGGATGCTTTTTTCTGCTGCTATTGAAACATTGGAGAATCCATCATTGAATGGAGAAGCATTGGCAGTTGGTAGCATTTCTATGATAGTTACTGCCAATTATGAGGTAAGCATTGTAACTTTATCATGAGGTATGGATATGCATACATCTTTGCATTAACAAGCATCCGTTATTCCCATTCTTTGGAAATATATGGCTGACAGGTGGGACCATGTCCAAAAATTGTATTTACTGTTATCAAGAGCACAAATAGTTATAATTTCGTGAAATAGGCCTCAAAAGTGGTATACAATTGTAGGTTTGTAAAATTTAATCAAATTAGTCACTCTCACTAAAACCAGAATCAGTTCAAATAATCTAATGTATTCGATTTCTTTTCTTATTTGACTGAATGATTATCAAATTGTTCGTAGTTAGATTTCCTTGCATTATTGACTGGATAGGTGAAAATAGTGATGGCTTTAGTTTCCTTGTGTGGTAAAGGTACAAACAGTATTTCTAGTTTTCTCCTAAGTCAAGCTTTTCCAACTTTTTCTCTCCATAACAAGAAAACCATAAAGATTGACAACATAAAAATGATTTTTACTAGATTCATCGTGAAATATGGACTTTCACAATATATAACTCTTTTAATTTAAATAATATATATTTATTGATATTGTTGGTTAAAGTTCAATAAATTTGACTTAGGACAAATCTAAAAGGACACTACATTTGTTGACAGAGGGAGTATTATGTAATTAACATAGGTCTAGTGACTGATACTGGCACACGTTGCCTTTTCCATAAGGAATGCTGCAATTGAAATGGATATTTTCCATGCATGATAGAAGTATTTTTTGGTTGAATCATCTGGTTCAATCCTTTTCAATAGTTATATTCTTATTAAGCTTGGTGTATTTTAGTCTAGAGCAAAGTTACAGGGTTCCTTTTTTTTCTGGTGGCCTTTTTCTAGGTTTCTTCTGATATTAACAGGCCCAATGGACAATTTATTTCGCCGATAAACATCAAAGCGCATAAGTTGACCACCAATCAGAAAAAAAGAAGTAAATTGGCAATGGCATGTTTGAAAATGGGAGAGGTTAATGCGCGTACCGTCGCGCGTTACCTGATTGCGCGTCCCTTCTAATATTCCGACACGTGTCTCGAGACACAGATCAACCTATATACATGTGCCGCGTGTCTTAAACTTAGAGCAACAAAGAAACATCCCGCAGTAGAAAAGAAAAAAAGTGTGGATCAATCTTCTGTTGGTGTGAACGCATTTATTACACCGGAGGATAATTTAAAAATGTGATAACTCTTGCATACGATGTTCGTTTTCGATTTGGTTTTCACAGTTGCATTCTATGCGACGAGACGAACAAAACTAGATCACACTTGCATATATTTTATATACTTTTGAAAAAGTAGAATATCAACAAAGTTACTACCATGTACTTAACAAAAGTTACTACCATATATGGAACAAAAGTTACTACCATAAAACTTTTTAAAATTATCAAACAAGAAGTTGTAATTAATTTTATGTGACAATTAGCACAAATCCAGTTTCATTCATGACATAAGTTACTATCATGTATGTTTCATAAGTTAAAATCATAAATAAAGCTTGAGTTACTACACAATATTTACTATTATGTGGACTAAAATTCTTCTATAACTTGATCTGTAGCAACATCTATAGAAATTTACAATAAATTATATTGATAGTTACTATTTTAGATACCATTTGAGTAATTTTTGTTTGCTACCAAAATACATATACTAAAATTGATTCTGTATTGAAATCTTTGTAAATAATAAGTTGAAACTATTGCATTGTCTCAACTCATTGATATATTAACTGAACTTGCTACTAGATCCAAAACGTTAGATATATAGCTTGCTACACAAAATATAACATGTAACACGAATTGCTACAGAGCATGTAACATGTGTTTCTACTACTTGTACTATATAAGTTGCTCTAGTTTTTCAAACTTACGTGATAGCAACTTATGTTATAAACCTAGTAGTAACTTTTGTGGTATCTTAACGCATGAAAAAAATATTTAAAACATATCAAGTGGGATCTAGTTTTGTTCGTCTCATCGCATAGAATGGAACGGTGAAAACCAAATTGAAAACGGACACCATATGCAAGAGATATAGCATTTTAAAGTTTTCATCCTGTGTAATAAATGCGCTTACGTAAGCTGATCTTTTCCTTTCCTCTAAACCCATCCGGTCATCTGCGCTCCCATGTGATGTCTCAGGCTGCTATCAAATAAATGAACCAATAAAAGAATGACACGTTGGCCAGATCATGGGACGCGCGCTCACGAGATAGCGCGACTGGAAGCGCATTAGACTTTCCGTTTGAAAATAGAATGCAAGGCATGTTAAGGAATACATACAGATCTATAAATAACAATATAGTTTACATCCATATCTTAAAATTCTATAGAAACTCAGTTATTGGTGATATTGGATCAGAGTCCAACAAACATATGCAAGTATAAAATGCTTTTGCATCTCAAAAATAACATATGACGAATATACCTTGATAACCAAAGCTACAGGTTGGAGGGCCCTGCATTAATCTCCCTAATTTGGTATGGAATTAAATAATGTTCAGTGATGCCTGCCTAACATGTAAACAAGGTATAAATTGAAATTATTTGTAACAATTATTAAAGATATCATATGTAGGGCTGATTCCATGCTAGGATGAAAAACCATGTAATATCGTCATATACTGTACAGGTTTGTACCTGCAAGTAAATAGCATAGACAAATGTTTGAAACATTTAACAGGAAGATCTTACACTTTGAAACCATCAGAAATTACATATTTTATTATGAAAGTACATTCTCTAGGTTTAATCTATACTTTGAAACCGTACATAAGACATTGTCCAGACCGTGTCTGAAGACGTTGATAAACAAGTTCGAATTCCTTCTTCGCAGATTCACAGGTATTGTGCTGGCACCATTGACCAACTTTCTTCGATACTAAATGTGCTCAAGAGTCCATGACCTGGCGGATTTTCTTATATATAAAAGTTCAGGCAACGGGTGGGTGGATTTGATGACTTATGTCTAGGTGTCAGGACTGTTTGTAGTTTGTGCTTAATTTGATGTCACCGAGGTCTTGGATCCCAAGAGTGCAGTGTGTCTGCCGTGCGCGTCGGCAGCAGAGTTGTTTATGCATATGCCGATAAAGAATGGGCCACCAATATGGGTAGTTGAAATCAAGTAGTAGGCAACACGTATTCCACTATGTTCGCTACAAGTGACCGGATGATCTGCAAAGCTCTAGTTTGAGGAATATAAAACATGTCATCCTGGTGAGAAAGAGCAGTACGCACATGTGAGGAAATGATTGACATAACTGCTTTTCTCATGGGAATTTGATATCATGCATCATGCCTTGTGAGGAAATGATTTATAATAAATCCTAACGAATAGGGCCTGATGGTTTTGGGTTTGGCCTCAACTCTTCTTGATTGGCAATTGGCATGCCCGATACATGAAACAAAAGCCTCACATTCCGTTTCTGTGACCCTACGAAAAAGGCTGAAGCTGCTACCTATATCGGAAAATTCTGGTGGTAATGTTTTGCTAACTGCAATCAGCTTATGAAAGTACGGGAAAAGGAAAAAAGAAAAACAAATTACTCAATTCAGTGGTGCATGCAAAAATCAAATTACTTCGTTGTTATTACGATTTTGGCTAAGCTCATGTCTGATAAAATAAAAACCTGCCCTGTTACCGTGTTATATTAATATAGATCTCCACAATAGTTACATACAGAAACACAAGCTAAACTCAAAACATTCTGCGGCAACGACACAATTAACCTTCCTGTAGTGGCGGGGAGGATAGATATTGGCAAGCATCTATCTGATATGGGAGGATAGATATTGGCAAGCATCTATCTGATATCAGAGAAGTTATAAGTTGTCTACGGGAAGGAAAGCTGTGTCGATGTTGGCATTCATCTGCTAACTGATGTAATCAGGCTACTGATAGATGTGATGGCCCGAGTATCTGATTTGACTGCTGCCCCGCGGTTGCATCCCTGGACGTTGCACCTTGTGATCCGAGGCGCAAGTATTGAGTCATAAGTCTACTGTTCAAAGAACCATATTTCTTAGGTGTAAGCTTGATTGGCCCACTGCTGTTAGGAGATGGCTGGTCTTTGTCCAAGTGAACAGCTTCGATCTTGTCAACAAATGATGACGACGACCAAGAGGCGGAAGCAGAAGGAGATTCAGGCTGTGTTACTCCATTCATCTTCGTTGCACCGTTTGGTGAGATCTTGGTAGCAAATGTCCGCTTGTTGTTAAACAGAGCACTGACCCTCGAGTACCTTTGCCTCAGCGGTGTCGGAGTATCGCCTTGGCTCCAGCTCTTAACAGAGTCCACTGATGATGCATCATCATCCAATTCCTTTTGACCACCAGCTGATTTCTTCCCCTTGCGGCGAGGCCACTTGAGTAGGACTTTGAGATGTTTAGCTGCATCTTGGAAAGAATTCAGCTTCTTCAGACTGGGCCCCTGGATTTCAGAATTAACCCTGCGAGTGCTAGAGAATGATTCTGTTCTTTCGCTGATGTTTGACGCATCAATACCCGCATGGAGGAAAATTTCAGCATCCGATATCTTGAAAGATGTCCCAGGGCTTCCTACGATGCAGTGCATCTTCAGCTGAGAAGCGATGGCTGACCTGGCCTCAAGGTCCCTGGAGTTTGTGATTCCACCAGCCAAAATCAACTGTTTGATGAGTATTTCAGATGATGCTGTCCGAGGCTGTTTTCTAAGTAAATCTAGAGGAGTCATGCCATTGTTGTCGCGGATATTGAGGTCAACAGAAGGCACACTCATTAAAAGTTCGACGAGGTTTGAATGCAGATTGCCAACCACAGCCAAGTGAAGAACTGTGCTCCCGTCGTCATTCTGCACATTGATAATGCTGCTGACATCCATAATTGATCCACTGATCAGTTGCCTCACAAGCTCCATCTGACGGTCGAGCCTTCGGAATCCAGGAGTTCCAAAGCCAGTCAGTGCCATATGAAAGAAAGTGTCACCAGCTTCATTTGTACTTCCTCCGTTTTTTTTTACTTGTCACTAGATTTTACTGTAGCGATTTTGACTGTCCGTTTTTTTTGCAACATTTGTGCATTCACCTCAATCTTTCATATCATTAGATTTATCATAAAACATACTTTATTAGCATTATATGTTTCTACACATTCCTGTAACTTTTTTAGAAAAAAACGTGCGGTCAAAATAGCTACAGTACAAAGCAGTGACAAGTAAAAAAAAACGGAGGAAGTAGCTGATATCAGAGATGACGATGCTGTTATGAGGGCTTCAACCACAGGCAGATGGCCCCGAAAGGCTGCTATATGCAAAGCTGTATTCCCTGATCATCGATGGAATTGATTATATCAAAAGACGCAATGAGATCCTTAACAACCTGCAGTGCAAAATAAAAACTTTCAGCACTCTGTAACCTCGACCCATGCTTGAAGAAAGTGGCTCATAAGTTCATAACATTTCATCGGTTAAATGAAATGATGGACAAAAGAGGAAAAAAACCTACACCAAGAGTAAGAGTCAAAATAAGTTTGAAGAGCTAACATTCAGACATAAAATAGAACATGACTAGTACGAAATTCCAGATAAGCAAAACAAACACACCTATCTATGCATGTCAAAATATTGGAGCAGTAACAGGCTAAGAATAGAATGGTAAACATTCATCACAAACTCAAAACTGTTAAACATCGACTGCTGGTTTGTCATGTGACTTCAATTTGTAAGCAACCTTTATCTAATCCTTTTTTTGGGGGGAGAGATGTCAGGGTAGACTAGTAAAACATTAGTTTAAGAGATCTCCACTTAATCAAGACATGCCACAATATCCCACGTTCACATGATCAATCAACTACCGGAAGCATGTTCACAGGATCAGCTTACAGAGAGAATCAGGTCAATCATAGCCAAGGTTTATAAATCTTATTAGAAGTCCAATGTATCTCGTAGACAGGGTCAATAAATAAAAACAGAGCCAACTCCCAAAGATTAGAGCTTGAGGGGTAAATTTGTGACCAATTGATCACAAAGTTGAACTATCTGCATCTTCTACCAAAGTTAATCTACCAATGAGAAGCATCGACTATCATGAACACACGTTTCCTAGAATTCTTTGGTGTCAACTAATGGATATGTAAAGCATGGTATTAGTACCTCAAGTTGTCCCCTTGCGGCGGCGGCGTGCAAGATCGTGGAACCCTGCGCGTCTCGGTACGCTGCGGCGTCGGGACACCCGCGCAGGAGCTCCCTGAGCATCTCCAGGCTGCCTCCCCTGGCGGCGGCGTGCACGGCGCGGTTCATCATCTCGCGCCTGAACTCCTCCTCGCCGTCCCGCCGGTCCTCCCCCGACGCCGCCGGAGACATGAGCACGGCGTCGAGCAGGAGCCGGAACACCTCGGTGCAGCCGCCCCTCGCCGCGGCGTAGAGGACGTCGGTGACGCCGTACTCGCCCTCGCCGAACACCAGCATCGGGTGCGCGGCGAGCAGGTCCCGCGCGAACCCGGCGTCCCCGGCGGCGGCCGCCGTGTAGAGCAGCCACCCGCCGTAGCCGGCCCGGACGAGGCGGGCGGCGCCGCAGTCGGCGAGCAGGCGGCGGGCCACGGCGGCGCGGTTCCGGGCGGCGCCCGCGAGGCGCGCGTCGTCGTCCCAGACGGACTCGAGGCGGCGGATGCGGCGGAGGGAGGTGAGCTTGACGAGGAGGTTGGCGTCCAGGCGGAGGAGCTCCCGGACGACGTCGTAGTGGCCGCTCGCCGCCGCCATGTCGATGGGCGTCGCGTACCACCACTGGTCGCCGGTGCTCTCCCACCGCAGCGGCACCAACGGCTCCCTTGGTTGCTCCTCCTCCTCCACCTCCAGCTCCATGGCTACTGCCGCCGGCAGGGAAGGGGATCGATTGCCCTGCGAAAATCAACAAGTTTTCGATAAGTTTTACAAACGCAAATGCGACAGAGCATCAGACCGCATTGGACGAATTGATCGGTTAAAAAACGATAGCAATTGATGGCACGAGTAATTACTTGTGCTACCGAGAACCGGCCATTCCAAGAAAACATCTCGTCAATTCAATTTCTCATTTGATCCGAGATCACGGATTCTCTCGTAAAAGAAAGAGGAAATCAAGAAAGAACGGTGAACAAAAACACCATCTCAGCCAAGGAAAAACGATTCTGCAGAAGAAAGGGTCGGGCCCCCAAACGCAATAACTGAACCCGAAAATCAAGTACCTCGAAGTCAGAGATATCGGAACAGGAGAGGGGCGCCATCACGGGGCGGGAGACGAATCACATGTCGTGGCAGCACACGGGGCTCTCTCACCTCACCTCGCCTCTCCACGCTTGTCCTTAGGAATGGATGGGACTGGGAGGCCGGCCCCAGGAGCGAGAAGGAACCCCACAAGAAGCCGGTCAAGTGAAAAAGGAAGGACAAAGCATGCGCCATGTGAATTCATGGCCTTTTCACAGGTTCTTAGAAAAATCGGGACAAATTCCACCCAGGACCAGGTCATCCCATTCCTACCCAATCAACCATTCCCTCCCCTCAAAAACAAAAATAAAATTATGGGTAAAACAATGTGGCAAGAGACAGGAATGCAGGCGCAAGTTTTGCAGCAGGAGAAATAACAAGTGGTACAAAATCAGCAAGAAAACTGGGACAGATTTGGCGTTGCCTACTGTTTCTGCGGCCTGAAGCGATGCACTCGAGCAGCGACCGATTCCAGCCACTTGGCTTCAGTTGCTTCCGCTCATAAGCATGTACTACTTCTGGCACGTCTGTTACACGTAGAAAATGAGAGTTCCCTACAAGAGGCAGAAGATTTGCATTTCGCAGGCGTGATGGTTCACATGCCAACAGAGGAAGCTTGAGGCAGCCACCAGAGGACGGAAAGGGCCCAGTGAGTATGCCACGGATAATGATTTGGACCGGCATTCAGAGGAAGCCAATTTCCTTCTGTCCTGTTGTACCTTGGCCGGTGGAAACTGCAAAGATGGAAAGGATGGGTGGTTCGATATTTCTGCTACAACTTGTTGTGTTCTTATTCGCTTACGGTCCGTTGTTGAAATATATGACTGTAATATGAGCTGATAGGGCTACGATTATTGATCTCGAAGATATAGTACTACGACTAGAAAATGAAATCCGTGCTGATATGCAAAAGCTGGAGTAGCACGATTGACTGGAACACACATGCCCATTGTAGGTGTATTACTGTTGGAATCAGATTATTACCAATTTTCTCTAGGGGAAATTTGTCTGTGGGATACTGTTTAAGTTTTCTTTGACTTATGGACATCACATCTTTTTTTTTTTGTCTCGTGGATGCTGAAAAAACGCGGCTTCCTAGTACCTTGGGTATAAGAGTCCATAATTTTTTAGTCCATAATTAATTGTGGTTTCCTAGTACCTTGGGATTTACGATCCCAAGGTATTGAAAATTAAATAGTTCTTGGGATTTATGATCCATCTATATATGTTAATAGTCCAATGTACAATTGAAATCCTGCCTCCTCTGAACGGCATGTCAAGTAATCCTAACCGAGAGGCACAATAAAATGTCTTTCTGGTTGTCCTGGAGCCTAATGAAATGTCCACCCGTTATCATTGTCCGGAGAAGCGTTATCCATGCTCTTGGTGGGATAAAGGCCCTCCATAGTGACTCACCCGTGAGCTTGACTCGATACAAGTGAATCCGAGAATATACAGAACCTACAGCATCATGGTTTTGCAGTCCTGATACCTCCCAAGCTTGTAAAGTACTACGGATCAGAATTTTGCAAAGAGAAAATTCTCTCGGTGTAAGAGAGGAAATGAGCATACAACTCATGAGTAAGAGCTAGGATCTACTCTCTTATATAAGGAGCCTGCTGCACCTACAAGTTCTGCCTTTAGGTAACATGATCCTTTTTCAATCAATCGGATTCAAAGCAAATACGAAACCATCTTCAACATAGGCTAGCTGCTCGTGTGTGCATTTTAGCTAACAAATCAATAATGTACCTTCAAAATCAGTTTCCTCATGAATACCACATTTACTCCAAGCGTTCAAACCAATTCTAACAAAACACACACACACACAGCAGAAATTAAATTACACTGCCATCAATTCAACTGCATATAATGCGGCGGCATTAGCTTTGGGTTCCATTATATCATTTCATTTTACTTGTACTAATGCACACACAACCATGTTTTAGGAACTCTATGCAAGCCAGAACTTATAAAAAGAAAGAAGAAGTGGAAAAAGGGTTGCAACTAGGTGATCATATGCAGGGTACTAGTATGAACATGAAAATGCAGGAACTAAGAACCCTAGTTTAGGTGTTTGTGTGTATAGTGCATCCTAGAAGCCAAGAGCTAAGAGCAACATGGTGAATCTTTAAGAGAAATTTATTTAAACTGATAGTTAGAATGCTTTAAAGGTTGAGGAAAGAAATTAACCCATGTCAACATATATAGAAACTCCCCTCGATAATTCAAAGGACGTACTATTAGATAGAATTCCAAAAAAACACCACATTTACAGGCAATTATATGTTTTCAAAAGTCATAATAAACTGATTCGAGAGGACTAAACATGTTGATTCTGACTGGAAAGCATATTTTGACACTATACCAGGCATTCTGCTCCGCAAGACCGCACGGTGTGGAAGTTACCCCGATTAACTGCTCTTTCTTTCTTTCTTTTTTTTGTATATTTTACAAGGCAGTATCACAGATATTGACCATATGAACTCTCACGCCACACACATCTGGAACTCCCAATTTCCCATCAAAGTTAAGATCCACGATGTTTGGATGAGGAAAAGTTCCATGAGCTAAAAAAATTTATAGTTCAATCTGTTCCACATAATTGTTCAAATAGAAAAAAATAAACTTACTCAAGTACTCCACCAGTAGTGTCCATTGCATGAGACGAAATGTTCCATTTCAATAAAAGATATTTATTTTCAAATATTGAATTTTACTAATGAGACATGTGTATTGATCTAGTATAAAATTGTAATAATGACTAATCTTGATTCCACAAAGAACCTTTAATGCAAAAAAATTTCCATTTCAAGAAATAAAGTTCCAACCATTAAGAAGAAAAGTTTCAAGTTATGTTTCATAAGTAAGAAATTCAATGTTCAATCATGTAAAAGTTCTGTTTGCTGAAAATCAATGTTCCATGCATATATATTCTATAGAAAAAGTTTCAATATGCAATTGTTTGAACTACTTATTTACCTTTTTGAAAAGACATCTGAAATTTTTACACTACAAATTTTAATAGGTTGTAGTTTATTTTCAATGTTTTGATTTGGTATTGCCTGATTCATGCATTACCAAACTTTGATGTTTTCGTGATGGAATACCTTTTTGAACATTAGTTTATAACGATGGCCATCCATTGATATTGTCCTATTTGTAAAGTACTCTATTTCTGGAAATTTCTGTTGTGTTTCGCTCAAAAAGAAGTTGAGGGGTTATGATTTTCTTTTCTGCATTTTTGGTTCTCAACTTTTTTGTTGTCTTGCCTTATTTGTGAGTGTATATACGTACGCAAATTTGAGGTACTCCTTTTTATTTATTTTATACGTGAGTCTTTGAATTTGGATTGATTTGGTGAGTTAAGATTGATATAACTACATGCGTTAGTCAACGATTGTGAAGAGTTATCCAGTGTAGCAATATTACACATTCGATTTGGGGGGTGTTTTGGCATGCCATCCGAGCTAAGTGGCTAGGGGTGCACTCAATTTCGAAAGTAAAAAGTCTTGAACCTAAGTGGCCAGGGGTGCAATACCAACATCCTTAGAACAAATAGAAAGTGGTTGCAAGTCTTTGAGCAATAAATTGCAAGATTTTTTTCTTTTGTCTACAAAGCCTTATGTTGCGAAGGACTTGGATACATCCAATAAATTTTGTAGTTATCACATTATAATGTAACTTATTAGCTGAATAATATTTGAAATCCTTCAGCAAAAAAAAACTTGGAAAAACAAAACTAAAGTTCGAACAGTTTTGTTTTTTGAGCACAAAAACTAAAGTTCGAACAGTTATTAGCACAAAATATGACAACCGTTTGGAATACAGCCCAATAAGAGCGACAATCCAGTAGTGGGTTTAGCATGCATGTACTGACCCAATAACACATTGCAGCAGGTTTTAGGCCCTATTAAGATGAGCCTGCAAGTATCTAGCCCATTATCATGTCTGTTTGGCTTAGGCGGCACGATTAGACAATCGGCATCCAAATTACTTTTCGTGTTCTCTTCTTTTCCTTTCCTCCCTTCGACCTCCCCTCAACGACACGTGCATTGCTTTCTCAAGCTCACCAAAAAGAAGGGCCCAAATGGAGAATGAGTGTTGCTCAAAGCTCTCTGATTCGCATCGCAGAATTCGGATGATTCAATTTTCAGACAGCATCAATTCTGCCTCCAGTGAAAAGAAGGGTGTGACGGTAGTAACTGGAAAAGGTGAGTGTTTGGCAGATGAAATGACCAGTGCCTACACAGTTTCAGAACAATAAGAAAAAGCTTGTTTTAAGAATTCCCCCAGACAGTTAGGACTGGTGGTGCCTGTTCCTCTTATATAAAGCTTCTGATAAGGTAACAGGTGAGGGCATATGTGAATGTTTGAAGAGTCGTGTGATGTCTAACTCAATCGGAGTGGATTTTGCAGCAAGCCAATTCGAACCCGTCAGAGAATGAATGATTGAGCAACCAGCCAATTCGGATGGGACCCGTCAGAATGAATGATTGTGCACATTTCCTTGTTCAATGTCATGTGCAGCACAGAAATGTACTACTCTTATCTGTGGAAATTGATTTTGGACGACGCCTCTGAGACAAGCCTGAATATGGTGGTGTCCATGGAGGAGCGAACACGCTGGACAGCTAGCTCTGAATAGGCGATATATAGCAGTATGTTTTCATGAGCTTGGATTGAAGACAATGACTGTCCGCTCATGAGGCAGGTTCAACTTGAGAAGAAAGAAAGGAAACATGATAGACTCGTATACTATTGACAGAAAATAAAAATGTTATCCTAACTTGAGAAGAAAGAAAGGAAAAAGGACAGACTCCTCTGCTAGTTACAGATTTCTTACGTTTCTCGACAAGACAAGAAAGACTCGACAGGAAGCTTTGACTGTTCAATGGTTGTGCTGCGCGCGCCTATATATAAGTAAGCAACCAATGAGACTATCTGTATGAGAGGACACACACACACACACACACACTGAGAGAGATGGGTGTTGCGGTGAACAAGTCCTCGCCGGTGATGGTGAAGCCACGGGAGCCCGTGGCCACAGGCGGCGCCATCAAACTCTCGCTCTTAGACCAGGTCCATCTGAACATTCCAGTCACAATGTTACTCGTGTTCGAACATCCGATCAACAATGCCCCTGCAGAGTCGACCATTCAGAGAGCATTGTCCCAATCCCTCGTCCACTACTACCCCATCGCTGGCCGCATCGCCGCCGGCGCCGCCGATGAGATCCAGTGCACTGGCGAGGGCGTGGTGTTCGTCACCGCGTCCGCCGACTGTTCCTTGGAGCAATCCAAGCTGCTGCTCAAGGAGGAGCAGCCGACGTCGGCCGCGTCGCCGGCAGGAGGAGCGACGAGCCGGGCACTACTAGACGACCTCGCCGTCTACTACGAGGTTGGCTGCGCCGGCGGGCCGTTGATGCTGGTGCAGGTCACGGAGTTCTCCTGCGGCGGCTTCGTCGTCGGGGTGACGTGGAACCACGCCGCCGGCGACACCGCCGGGATCGCCCAGTTCCTGCAGGCCGTCGGCGAGATGGCGCGCGGGATGCCGTCGCCGTCGGTGATTCCCACAAGGAGCTGGGACGACTCCCTGATCCCGAGCCTCTCTCCATCCGTCGTCGCCGCCACACAACAACAACAACAACAGCAGCAGCAGCCACCATTGGAGGACCTTGTTTTCCTCGACGTCACCATCGGGTCGAGCCTGATCAACCGCATCAAAACCGAGTACGACCTCGCCCACCGCTCCCACGGCCAGTCGTCGTCGTCACCGTGCACCACGTTCGAGGCGGTGGCCGCCGTGCTGTGGCGGTGCCGCACCCGTGCCATCACGTCGCCGTCGACGACGTCGTCGTCGTCGTCCCCGGCCGTGCTCTCGTTCGCGGTCAACATACGCAGGTATGTAGGCGCCGATGACGGCTACTACGGCAACGGTATTGCCGCCACTGGCCAGAAGGTCGTATCCACCGTCCGCGCGGTGGCGAACGGGAGCATCGCCGACATAGTCAAGGCTATCAAGGACGCCAAGGATGGCATTCCTGACATGCTCAAGAGTAGCAACCCTTCTTCTTCGCAGAAGCAGCTGATTGATCGGTACAGCATGCTTGCCGTGTCGTCCTGGGGAAATCTTGGGCTGGACAAGCCTGATTTCGGCAGCGGGGGCCCAAGGAGGGTGATCTTCCACAAGAAGCCGTTGGCGTCGTCACAGCCTTTCTGCATGATGTGCCTTCCGCGGAAAGGGAATGACGGGGCCAGTGTGATGTCGCTCTACGTCAAGGAGGAGCATGCCCACGCCTTTCTCGCTGAACTGGCGAGCGTCCATACATGATGATTTTACTGTTTAAATTTTTCTAGGTTCCTATAGCGTGTAATGGAGAATAAATTGTCTGCCTATATAAAATGTGCTACTTTTTTCATCCATACATGACATATTCTAAAGATTAAAATGATGCACTCTCCATTATCAAGTGACAAGGAGTATGAAGACATGCAACATATATAATCCTTCTTCCTTTTTCCTAACAACTAACTCACTTGAAAGCTTTGTCACAAAAAAAAAAACTCACTTGAAAGCAAAACTTCTACAACCTCTGATATTTTGACCCCAGTGAATGATGACATATTTTGCTCGAGCCATGTCATATGATAAATGTACCAACTAATCAATATTGTTTCTTTATCTCACTACAGGAGAACTGCTAATATATATAGAAGGCGTTTCAAAATGCCTTCTAAAATGCCAAAAACGCCGCCAAATACATTCAAAGACGTTTTCAAATTGGTCGGCTATGGTCTGGATGTTAAATGTCTTTGGAGGAAGTTTTTCAAAACGCCTTCAAATGTAAGCCTTGGAAGACGTTTTCAAATTGCCTTGGAAGGTTTTAGAGGCATTTTGAATTCTTCTTTTGAAACAAATGGGAGTTTTGGCATTTTCAGAAAGACCTAAACCACTCAGACAGAGATAGATAACAATATCACAATCATGTCAACCGATTTGGTGTGAACCGACGAATCATACAAGAGACATCCATATATAAGATTTCAGATGTACATAGTTCAAGTTCCATATTTGTAACTAAACACTAAACATCAGTGCAAATAATGTTCCACCTGCAAATCTCAAACCCACATTAATTCTACTACACAAGAGACTGAAATGCTGTCGTTAACCAATGTTGTCGCCTCTCTTTGTTGCAGAATCTGACTGATGATGATGCATACCTGACAGTTGAATGCTTGAAATCCAACTAGCACGAAAGATGCACCAAATGTGTAGAATTTTATTGCCCAAAGACTAATGGCTGCACCTAGACTCGGAGCTCTAGAACATACCCCATCTTCGTGTGCATCCCATTCTTCTCCCACTGAGCTCTGAAGTTCTCGTGCAGATACAACAGCCACAGTTTATTCAGTGAGGTAAGGGATTCGATGTCTTCAGGAACCTTATCCAGCTTGGGCAGTGCCACAATATATAAACCTTGAATATTTTGAAGAGCACCTTTTCCAATCGTAATCTGGTTGACATTGGCCAAGTTCTTCAACACAAGTGTTTTCAGCCTTGGGAAGCACCCTTCAGAAACGACCATGATCTCTACACTGGTCGCCCTGTTAAGGCTCAGATAAACGAGGTTTGGCACATGTGGTGCAAGCAGCAGTAGTGGGTCTTCCATGAGACCAGACCAGCTTAGAGCTAGATATTGGAGGTTTATCCCATGGCTGCGAAATATTGGGCACTGCAGTCTCCCACCTGCCCAACGGCCTCGGATAATGAACCTGTTGAGCTGTCTTGACTCTGCTGGGTTAAGAGCTTCCAAGCAAAGCGCCTCCTCCTCATCACTTGCACTGAGAAGCAAGCTGGAAAGAAGTGGCATCTTCGACAGGCCAGCAAAAAGCTTTGCAGAATGTGCAGCATTTACACTGCAAATCCACAAGCTTTGTAGCCTGTGCATTTTTACCAGTTGGTCACCAAGGTCTTCACTAGCTTCCACAGTCTCAAGTGTTTGAAGCTCCACCAAGTATGAGAGATTCTTGGGTGGTGGTACCCCGATGAAGTAGTTGAAACTGCTATGCTTCTCGTCTTTGACTATGTCAGCTAAAAGATGCCGCAGCTTCTTGAGATTAACTATGCCTCGTGGTAACTTTTCTATTTTTGTTTGCTTGATGTCCAGGGTTTGTAGGTTTGACAACTTCTCAATACATTTTGGCAGTGACTTGACCCATGTGCGCCGCAAGCCAATGTAACGTAGGTTAAACAAGTTCTGAATAAAAGCCGGCACTTTTGTAATTGCAGAATCTTGAAGCTCGAGAACTGTAAGATAGCATGATTCTGACAATATCGAGGCTAACATCTGCGGAGTATATGTTACTGCTTCAATCGAAATTAGGGTGCGAAGGAGTGGGAAGCTGACATTTGATGCATCACTGTCTTTCCATCCATATGACGACAGGCGACTGATTAGGGATGGCAATGGGTAAATTACCCACGGGTTTTGCATTTCCAAACCCATACCCATCAGAGAAAATTATACCCATATCCTTACCCACACCCGCTCTCGGGTGGGACTCCATTCCCATACCCATACCCATACGGGTAACGGGTACCCGCGGATAATCCATACCCACATAAATTTGAATAGATTATCAATATATCACCAATTTAGTAAGATTTAGTTAGCATAAGCATATTTAAATAAAGTCTCATAACAATATAAACCATTCATAGAGCTAATAGACCATTCAAAATATATATCAAAAATAGAAGTTCACAAATAAAGCGTAGGTTCAAGCCACAAATCAAGTATATGTTTAAGCAATATTTGGGTATGCGGTTGGACGGGTACGGGTTATGGCTTCCCATACCCGAACCCGCCATACCCGTGGGTACAAGACTTTACCCATTTTCATACCCATGGGTACAAAATGTGTCCCATACCCTTCCCCAAATAGGGTATTTACCCATTGGGTATCGGGTAACGGATACCCATTGCCATCCCTACGACTGATATCCTTTTGTCTGTATCATTGAGCCTCGATCATTTGCTGAGCCAAATTTCTCTTCATTAGCAGTATAAAGCGCCAGCTCACCAACAATGTCATGCATTTTGCAGGTACTAACCCTCCCGAGCTCATCAAAGTCTACAACTTGCAGCATGTTTCTGCTGATGAGCTCCATGAGGTTCAGTTCAGCCACATCCTCTGGTGTATTGTTTTCAATGCTTACCGCAAAACCTTCTGCAACCCATTGCCTGACAAGGCTCTCTCGTGGAATAATGTAATCTTCAGGAAATAGGCTACAGTACAGGAGGCAGTTTCTTAAATTCCCTGGCAAGTGATTGTAGCTTAGACTCAAAATTTCCTGAATATCATCTGACTTTGCTAGATTGCTCATGAACTGGTTTGCCATTTGCCTCCAGCCGAAGTCTGTAAGGTTCTTCAAGGACAACAAGCTGCCCATAGTTACAATTGCCAAAGGAAGCCCCTTACAATTGCTGACAATAGAGGCAGCCACGTCCTTAAGCTCCGCAGGGCATGTGCGGTCCTTTCGATTACGAAACACCCTCCTGCAGAAGAGCTTGAATGCTTCAGAGTCGTCTAAAGGCCTGAGCCTCATATGATGGAACGGAGAAAGATTTCCCACATCTTCTATCCTTGTTGTGATGATAATGCGAAAATCTTTGAGATTCAGGAAAGCATCACATAGTTTGTAGTACACTTCTTGATGCCACACATCATCTAACACAAGGAGACACTTTTTGCTGTCTAGCTTTTCCCTTATTTTTTCTTTCAAGTCGTGGACTCCCATATCGGTGTGATGCTCTAGTCCGTCCTCCTTACCAGTTTGTTCATTCTCTGTTTGTAAGATCTTCTTAAGCATTGTCTTCAGTAGCTCATGGATGCTGTAGGACTGTGACACAGGGAGCACCACCAGCACATTAAATCTTGTCTCCGCAATTTTACAAAAGTTGAGGACGATGGTAGTTTTTCCCAGCCCCCCCATTCCCGATACTGTGAGTAATGTGCTCTCGGGCTCATTGGAGTCCAACCATTCTGTAAACTCTTTAATTCTCCTATCCATCCCTACGAGATCTTCCTCTCGAACAATTTCTGGCAAACAACCTTGAGATCCTCGCCTTTCAGTCCCAACTCCAATTTTCTGAATCAGAACCCCTTTAGGGAACCAGATCTTCAGGCTTCGAACATGTTCAACCTGACTCTTTATCTTCACTACCTCATCTGCAGTTTCACTGAAGACCTTGAGATAATGTGTTCGTCGTAATAATTTGTTCACTGATCCTTCTACCTTCAGCTGGAAGGCGTGATACGAGTATTTGTCCATCACATCCTCGATATTGTAGGCCAGCTTCCGAAGCTCCGCAATCCAACACTTGACAATATTGTAGTTGAGATTTGTACTGGTGCCTAGATCTTGTATCACTGCGTTCATCATACTCAACTCCCTTCCTATGTACTCAAGATTCTTCGGCAGTTCACTCAAGTTAGTTACTTTCTCGGACAGTTTGGCTACAACAGCTTTGATGGCTACATCTCCTAAAGCAATGCTGATCTTTGTAACAGCAAGGAGCACTGCCTCTGCCATTAGCTTCGTTCTGAAAACAGAAACATGCACGAAATATCAGGATGCAACAAATTTAAATAAGAGTTACTTTCTGGACATCCCTGCGGTTTTAAGCACTGGTATCTACTTTTCATAAATTACTTAGCGGGTGCCTACAGGGTAGGAGACACATTGCAAAGACCTCGTAGTGATCTCCTGTCCGCACACTAAAGGTAGTGTGCATGTGGCATAATGGAGTTTTAGTTATCAAATGGTGAAGAATCGCTACTTGTGGGCAAAGTGTTGCAACCTCTGCCAAATGTGAAATGACGTTACTGTTGATTGTGTCACACATGTTTTAGAATTGATTCTGCCAAGAAAAACAACTTATGTATCCCATAACACTGCGATATTTTTTTAATTCTACAGGGGATTCATCATACAATAATTTTCCATGGTACCGTTCATACTTCATTTGCACTGACAAAACCTCAATAGTTAACTTGGGATTAGCAAATTGGTTCGGTCGGCCATAATTTTCCCAAATGTCTTTGTTTCCTTCACAGATAAATGTACTGAAGTAAAATCTTGCTTAAAGACAAATTTGCTGATGAGCATGTGTTTGAATACCCAAAACCTTGGTTCCAGAAATGAGCTACTTCACAGAATGTTTCTTATTATCCGATCATCAATTCTTTCATGGTGGCATTATGCAAAACATAGTTAATCACAGTTGAGCTGCATGAAACAACTACAAAATATGACATTTACAGAATACATAGAGCTTAAAGTATCTCAAATATAAATTGTTTTACATATGAGCCACACTGAATCCTTCACGACTCCATGAAGATGTAGATACTTTTGTCAGCTGCATGTATTTCTAACTCTGTTTTTCATTCATATGATTCGTTTTTTTAGGTGTGTTAACTACTAAGATTGGAAACAACAGAATGGAGATCTTATGTGTTTGTAGTATTTTGTATCAGGCGTATCATGTGTTCTGAGTACTCATAGGTTAAGATAATGACAGAAAGCTCTTTGTTGTATATTGCTACCTTTTAGAAAATGGAGGTACTCATCATTACACAAGCTGTTGTATCTGATTTTCTTCAGGTATTAGTTTTCCTTATTGATCATGTAAATCTCTGGATGTTTTGGACATACCTTTGGCAAGCGAGAGGTTTTTGCTAGTTAGGTTTATGGCCAGAAGCAACCACGAGCAAACATATCCAATGATTGAATTATTGTCCATTTAAAAAGGATTTGCACACTTATTCAATTATTCGATGCAAGTTACTGGATTTATTGCAAGCATTCAATTCAAGCACCCATGTTTTCTTGCCATCTGTTATTCTCTATTACACGTATCATACAATTTTTCCAAAACTAGGTCCAACCACGAAGAAGGAACTATGCATACATGAGGGAAAAACACATAAGAAAGTGCATACCTATTTAATCCGTAGACAATGAAGTGTTTCACGAGTAGGAACTGCAAGGATAGGGCCCACCGATGTAATAAGAGATCTGCATCAAGGAAGATTAAATAAAAATTAAGGTGTTACCAAATATCCATATCACTGAGCATGTATATATATGTCAAAAGCCAGGTAAAAAGAAAAGAAAAGGGAAAGATCAGAGGGAAAGTTCGTAATCAGAATCAGAATCCACAAATCCAGTAGAGAAAATAATTTTTGACCTCCTAGGAGATAGAAGAAACCGGAGATGAATAACAGAGATGGCTTATGGGCTTTTCCATTCAAGAACAGGCTGGGTATCCATGTCTGGAAGCAACTCTAAGAAATGGAGCTCGGTGTGAGGAGCAGGGGATTGCGTCTGATGAGGTTTCAGATATGCAACCAGACAAAGTCTTCCGTCTGCCTTATTTCTATGCCAACTTTGTATCTTTGGCGAAGTCAACTCCGACGCCCAGTAGTAGCTAGTAATATATGCGTTTCATGCAGGACAACTTTGTTAATCAGGGCATCCAAATTTATCAGGACAACTTTGTTTTTCACACTTTAAAGGAAAGCCTAGTGAATATTTAGGTGCGATCTTTCGGAAATCTCTTTTACTATCTACCTTCTTGTTGCTACAGTTTTATTTGAGATGGTTCTATTTTTCTTCGAATTTTTGAGTTAGAAAATGACCAAAAGCCAGTTCGTATCAGCGCAGCTGGGACATTTCGAGGTGAGAAAAATGGAGGACCACCACAACTGTGGTGGCTTGCATCACCGCAACTGGTAGCTTTTGCTAGCTTATACTTTTATACATGGAGTTTTCTGTATACATCTCGCGAGGTTTGCCTAGGTTGTTCAAAATCGACGTACTCTGAATGTATACCGTGAATGTAACCAAGCGGCTTCAATGAGAACTCTTCGATAACTTCGAAATCGGAACAAACATAAGGGTACACGAACTGATCACCATCCTTGCCCACGGAAGTCTGGCTCTTTTTTGTGCCAGTGCAATTGAAATTTGTTTTCGCTGTGTGACCCCGTAGCTTGGTTACCTCACGGTCATATGCCTCGGCAGCTTCGTCTTCCTGGTCGAACGTTCCAAGCCAAATACGCTTAGCAGAAACTGGGTCGCGTGTCTCGGCGGCGAACTTGCCTGACGGGCGTCTGCGAACTCCTATGAAGCCACTACGACTCTTGCGCTGTAGATCCTTGGTAATCTTCTTCGATGGGGGGGGGGGGGGGGGGGGGGGGGTGGGCGGCGCCTGCTTATTCGGCCAAGGCTAATCCGCCTTAGAAACAACATTGGCCTCTGAACCGTGTGGGGCGACTGGTCCTCACCGGATGAATCTGTTGCATCGGGGTCGGCACAAAACACTCTAATAATCCTCTCCTTCGCCGGATTGAGTGTATCCGTGGCCTTGTACATGCTGAGTGGTTTGTGGATGCAGCTTGGATCCGTCGCCCTCCCTTGCTTCGCCGTCTAATAAATAGCCTGGGGCTGGACTCTTCGTATGCATCTTGTATCCTCCCCTCGCAACAAGTTGGGCCGTCGGGTTTTTTTCCTCATCCATGTACTTAGCATTTTAGGTCCATGAAAAAACATAGCTGGAACATGCAGTCCATGGAAACATAACATAGCTGAAATCTGTACACCGGCCCATACCTTGACGGCCCATTGTTTGAGTGGACCGCCGTTGTGCAGACGGGAAACGAGCCGCACGCCGTGTGCGTCCGTCAAACGGCGTTATCACCCTGCTTTCCCTGGGCTGGTCCAATCGCAACTGTTTGCATGTGGATCCGGCGGCTGTGGTAGTTTGGGTAGGTACCAATCAGTTTGGGTATCTACCGACCCATTTGGGTAGCGGCCCACATGGGTAGGAGGTTATTTTCGAAACTAGCAATTTGCCTGTGCGTTGCAACGGGTTAAAAATTTTGCAACGAAGAAAATATATAACTGGATTAACAAAATATCTTGAATGACCATTTTATTGAACAAATGGATGTACGAAAATCAGCGAGGCTAGACAAAGACAGCTACCATTCATTTTGATGTTTTTTTCTAGAAAAAGAAAGGAAAATTCCCATCACTGAATATATATCTACCTGAATTTGGTCCTCTCATCACCTGTTAGATTATGATGAAAGCAAGACAATGGGCATTTAGATTTGGTGCGATACAAATATCAAGGGTGTCTAAGCTCTGGTCCTAACTAAGGCATTATTTTTCATTGATAGTTGCCAAAGCCTAAAATTGTCTACCTTGTTGATGTGCATGCTTGACAAGTTGAAGTATTTCATAACTGGTGAAAGAAATGGAATTTACGATTAGTAGCGTCCCATGAAACATGGTCTCTAAGCAGTTCACATAACAAATCATCATAGATGATTTCAATAAAATACTAAATTAACCAATCTTTTTAATAAATTTGCAGTTATGTTTTGTTAATCAACCAACTGGCCAATATTTCTGTTTATGCCTCCAGCCGCGCCACAAGTACCTCCTGTAGCATAAATTGAGGCTAGTTTGAACATACTACTGAAATCATCTTTCCACTGATCTTTCATGTGCTTTTAAGCGGAAGCAAACTAAGATGCTGATGGACTTCTGAAACAGAACCATGCATTGCAATAGTAATATAACTAATCAGGAAGAATCTTCTCTAAATCACATATCTGTGACACTCGAGTATCACTGCAGCAGAGTAGCTGTTTCTAACATCGAACGGTATAAACATGAAGGAATAAGCAATTTAAACAAGCACTGAAATGTTTGCCTACTGGTAAATGCAAGGAATCTATGGTCTCAAGAATATAAATTATCGAGTGAATTCCTAAAAATTTCATACTGGTTTAGGAAGAATAAATGCTTACAAATTTCCGAAGAGCTCTCCGCACATAGAGGTTCTGCTCAGAGCTCATTACCTCTCTCAGTTTCCACATTCACTGCAAGGAAGACATGAAAGCCCTTGACTTTCTAACTGAAGCCTGAAAGCAGTTTTCACATTATTTGCTTAGCTTTGCATGTCACCAAGTGTGCTTCTGATTAGAAGATGATGATATATATATGAACAACCGCGGAGAAAGAAGTGAACTACAATGATCAAATCGGTGAACTAGCTAGAAAAATTGACACATAATACATATACTTAATATAATGCACCTAATTTATCATCTGAATGGCCAGTTCTACCAAGGCACAAACCATGACAGTACATATCCGTGGCAGAGAAGCGCCCATCTGCCATGAGGCTTGTTATGTAGGATCATCTCACTGAAAACTAAATTGGACATCTGGTTCCTAAATACATGGTATTGCTTATACCCGTGCCACCAACTCTTGCTTACACATGTAGCTTCATTCTGCTTCCTGAAGTGCAATGCAATACACCACAGCAAGTGCAGCATATTTTTGCAGTTGAAGATATATACTGTTGAGACATTATATCGAACAGGTATTGGGCTAGAGGAAAACAACAACTAACCTTGAGACAGCTTTTCGTCAGTCACCAAGGTTTTAGACTGCTGTTCACTTCATCCAGGTAATGGTCATAGCCTTATAAGATATCTTGACATCACCGCTGACGCTGTACGCACAAACGACGGGCCAAGCGATAGGTTCATCAGTGCATGGACGGCTGCCTGCCACACCAATCGGAGCAGAGTTAGGAGAGAAGGGGCTGAAGCAAGGCGACGGGGATGGGTGCGGCGAGCGAATTGAAAAAAATAAAACCTATAAAACATTGAACGAGGAAGATATTATCTAAATCCGCGCAAATCCTGCAAGGAAGAAAAACAGACCTTGTATGGACGATGAACCGGAGAAGAACAGTAGCTCCTGAGCTATTGGATCAACTCACAAGAACAGGCAGTCTATAACTGTTTGGACCGAAACATATTGGACCTTGTTTTCGATAACTGGCTATGAGACTACAACTTGAAGTTCCGGATCAGTGACCGGGAACAATTAAGTCTTCCGTTTAGTCCTTTACAGACTCGTTATCTTTGGAAGACTTGGCGAGGTCAACGCCAATGTCCACTAGGAGCACGGTCCAAGAGGCTTTAATTAGCATGCAAAGCCACGAGCTGAGGCTGACTGGTCATTATTCTGTTTTCTGTATCGTGTGATGACAGTGGGAGTCACTCATTGGATTAGGATGAAGCAAGTTAACACCATGAACCAAAACCAGATAAGGATAGGCATAGAGAGTTAGTACTAACTCTGTAAAACAGTGTTATAAGACAGCCAGGAACTAACAGAAGTGAGCATGTTCGTTTTTTTAGGCTTAAATTTAGGCCAGCAAATTTTATCATTTAGGGGTATTAAATAAAGTCTAATTACAGAACTAATTACAAAACCTCTGTGCTAATTCACGAGACGAATCTAATGAAGGTAATTAAGCCGTGATTAGGCGATGGTTACTGTAGTATTACTGTAGCAAAATATAGATTAATTAGGCTCGTTAGTACATCTCGTAAATTAGCACCCATCTGTCAAAAAATTTTGTAATTAGATTTTATTTAATACTCCTAAATAGTAAGATTTTTTTTGATGTGACAGAAACTAAATTTAGGAGTCGAGCAAACAAACAGGCCCATAATTTATTAGAACATGTCCTGGTTGCCAGATTCGTTGCCAAGGCTCTGCTAATTAACGGTATTGATGACACGCAGTTACGGGTGCATCAGCCATCAGCTTTCAACACTGGTGGCATCTTTGAGAAGTATTTTTTAAGAAATGGGAATATATTGATATTCCAGCCTCTGCATTGAAAAAATGCATGTAGCCAAAAGAATTACAAATAACATAAAAGCTCCATTCCAAAAAACACGTAGGGCAGGAATAAAGGTGCAAGCACTCTCTCCTACAACTAAACAATTGCCCAACAGCCTAAGAGCACCTTCACCATGGGGGAAAAGGCGTCACATTGACACTATCATATCGTCCTTCTCCTAAGTATGTCACAGTAAAGGCTTAAAAAGGATCACCGTCCATATCCTCGAACTCCTTGAGAAGCATGTGTTGTCATCGTCGAGCTCGATCCATCTCCTTGCTCGAGCGATGCATATTCATCTGACCTCGAAACTCTTGCTCACGACACTTCTATTCTGAAGAATCTAAGCTCCACATATCTGATTGTACAACATCACGCCACCCACGCGCGGTATATAACGTTCGACATAGTAACATATCCGTTTGGGATGATCTTAGATGGTAGAATTTGTGGTACTTTTAAAGTTTCTTGTCTCTCATCAATAGAGTTGGTATTGTTTAAGTGGCATATATAATCAAGAAATATAATATGTTTTCATATCAATGAAATTCCTTTTTCGTAGGCCGAGCGCACGCCGGAAAAGCAAGCGACGTTGCCTCCTATGCGGATTCATCGGGCGCGCGTAGCGAGCCCCAGCCACGTCTCACGCACCCTTCGGTGACTTCCGTCTCTCGCTGCGGTGATTTTTTTTTTAACGAAACTCTCGCTGGCCCTCTGTTTGACGCATGATGCCGCCGGCATCTTATCCTCCTCTCACTTACGACTGGCCCGGTGTGCATGCATTCTCTCCACTTTGTTTTAAAAAAAATTCTATTTAGCTTGTATAACAGAACATTTGTTCAGATATGTTGGAACAATTTTTTAAAATATCTGGAACATTAGTCCAGATGAGTTCGAACAACTTTTTTTAAAGAGCTGGAACATTTCTTCTGGAACAATATTTTTAAAGAGCTGGAACATTTCTTCTGGAACAATATTTTTTAAAGAGCTGGAACAATTGTTCTGGAACAATATTTTTAAAGAGCTGGGATATTTTTTCTGGAAAAATATTTTTTAAAGAGCTGGAACATTTGTTCTGGAACAATATTTTTAACAGATGGTCAGGATCAATTCCTTTAAAGGGCTGGAACATTTTGTTTCACTTGATGGACCGTATGACTTTTAAGCTCAGGCAGGTGGCTGGGCTGAGGCATGGGTACGCGAGAGGGGGCTTGGGCTCGCCTAGGCGCGCCGGATGAACACCCGCCTCCTATTCCGATCTATTGTCTTTTAAGAGCAGGGACCCCTTGGTAAGATTGTATGTTAAGCACGCCATGCATATCCGGGTGCGCCCAGATCACGGCCCCTTCATCACCAGATGCATGCATGCAACTTTGAGAGTGAGGCGTGCACCGTGCGTGCCAAGCAGTTGCGTACGATGGTACGAATCATGAAAGAAACAGGCCCGAGGAGGACATAGGGAGGTGACGAACGACAGGAGGTGGCAGGAACCACTGCCGGCCGTCGTTTGAAACACCAACCGTACTTGACGAAAATTAGGGATCCTTCCATGCTGCTCGAGTTTGGGATGCCCCCAAGCTCAATAACTCTTTTTGCGATCCCACCGGTGGGCATGGACCCTACTTTGCCACCCTGCCCCCAATAACTCTGACGATGAGAAAATTGATGCCCAACAAATGGTCATGTCGATGACAATAAGCGGCATGACACACATAGCAAGCAGCTTGCGGTTAAGGTGAACGGAAAGTCTATGGCGCAACCGTACGTCCTCACTCGATAGCGCGTGTCCCCTTGCGCGCGGCTTCAGGCTGGTGTGCATGTTGCTATTATAGGCTTTTGTTATCTACTAGCGGATAAACTAAACATGCGACCTAGTGAAAAAATGCCACACGAAGGAAAAAAAGGAACATCAGCACATTAACTATTCGATCTAAAACTTAAAAAAGACATAACTCTGTCATATGATGTTCGTTTTTTATTTTGTTTTCATTTTGTGTTCTACACAATGAGACGAAACAAACTAAGATCCCACTTATATATATATATTTTTAAAAAAGTTACAAACATAAGTTACTACTATACATATATCATAATTTGTTACATGAATTTAACTAGATAGTATAAATGACTTAGTTGGAAGTATGGTTTCATATTGTAATAGCAACCTACGATGGCACACTAAAATAACATTTTATTTACCAGATTGAGAAACTCTATCAATGAGCAAATGATGTGATTGTGACAATAAATCGCATCACAGCGCAGACCTAGCAAGTAGCTTAGAAGCTTGAGGTTGAGGTGGGACCATAAGGAGTGGTCTATGTTATCTAAAATATGAAAATTTTATATGATTTTTCCAAATTAAGATATCTATCACCACACTTCTGATTTTTTTAAATCTTTGTTGTTAAAAGATATCTAGCAAATGATAGATATCTATCGATTTGTCAATGATATAAGGGCTGTCTAGTTCTCGATTTACAAGTACCAAAGCTCTACTTATTTCTACTTGTGGCTCTCTCAGTTCAAGCTGATTTTTTCTTTGTCATAATTTTGTAAGAAAACACCATTATGTGTATGAATGAGATACCTTCATGGAAAATTAAAGACTCATATATATGTTTTGTACACCCATTCTTACAATGTTTTATCCTACTATATATATATATATTGGACTTGAAATCAAATATCAAGGGGTGTATAAAATACCCCACCTTGAGTTATGAAATTTATTAGACCACAAAATACATCCATAGATCACATGTGTGCAGCCACCACTCCATTGGGGACCTGCTCTTCTTTTATTGTGCAAAGTGTTAAACTGGAATCGTGCAGCCAGCACTGTTGTGAAAATAGCTGGATCATCGAACATGGAAGCAGTTGGCCAAACTGGAATTGAAGCGAAAATGCAGGTGCATGTTGTGACACCCCAGGTGTCTTGTTCTATTTTTGCACAATTCTAGCCACGGATGTTGTGCTAATGATATGAGAATTTCAAATTCTTAATTCAAGTCATTTGTTAAATTTGAAATTAAACCAAATTGAAGTCAAATTTGAAAAGCAAGTTCAAACTTTGAACAGAACTAGGTGCATCCAAATATTTGTGTGAAATATTCTAATGAATAAAATCTAGCCAAAAGATCAAAATCATTCTCTTTTAGGAAGTGTCCCAAATAATTCATTCAAGTTTAAAATTTAAACCTCTTTGAATAAGTTTCAAATTTAAATTTGAAGTTTCTGGACAAATGGACAGCACACCTGTCCTCTAAACGTGTCCAAAGAGCCCCATACAAAATTTGGTAATTTTTGGAGCACAAATGCTACTTCAATTTGAATTAAGAAGAGAGAGACAGAAATTCGTGAAAAATGAAAAGCAAGCGGGACCTAACTGTCATCCTCCCATTCTCTCCTTCCTCTGCCTTCCTCGACAGAACCGGCGCTGTGCATGACCGCCACGCCACCCCACCACCCGCTCCAGCTCAACCCGACCCACGGAGCAGCAAAACGAGTTCCCAGCTTCCTCTCTACTCACGCTCTCTATCATTCCAGCCGTTTCCTCGCTCTCTCCGCTCGCTCTCGTTCTCTTTTCTGCTCGCCTCGACGCCATGGCCGCCAGTCCCTGAAGCTCGCCACGTCGCCGTCTCACTCCATCGAAGCACGAGCCAATGACACCTACAGATGCAGCTCAACCTCCTCTAGTTTACAGAAGAAACCGCAAGTTAATCCTCGCAGCGAGCCGAGAGTAATCGCAGTTTTTCCCGAAGACGTCACCGACGAACATCTCCGACGCCGACGCGAAATTCATCGTCCACAGTGAGTCCTGTCCCCTCAATCATCTTTATTTGGATGCGCAAAACTCTGTATCACTCCCCTGATCCTTTCCTACTTTGATTTCTCTGACGAGGTCACCGGAAATCTACTTTTCCCCAACCATCACCGTCGGCCGGCATCCACCTGACGACCACTCTCCGGACCTCTTCCTCGACGACATCACCGATGCCGAGCTTCCCCAAGACGAAGTGAACATTCAGGACCAAGAATAACTCATCCTCGTCCACTCCGTCGAGCTCGCGATGTCGCCGAACGTCTTCTTCCCGCCACCGCTCGCCGTCGTCCACTTTCCGGTGAGTCCCCGACCTTGAGGACCCCTCTGTTGAGTCCCTCTCGACGAGATTATCCCGTGGGGATAGTCAACTTCCGATCTAACCGCAGTTTTTCCCTGCCCCGGCGAAGCGCTGCCCAACTCCGGCCGCCGTGCGTAGTGCGCGTCTTGTTTGAGACGACGATGGCAGTTTCGTAAATACTTAGTCAGAAATGAATAAACTTTAAAAATCGATATCTGAAGTTCTGGATGTCCAAAAATTGAAAACTGAATTATTTTGGATTCCTCTTGAATAGATCTGTCCAGTGGATAGCAAGTTTATCTTTTTTTCTGCATGTTTTGCTCTGTACAATATTTGGAAGCTAAACAATATTTAATTCATAGTAAATCATCTGCTCATGGGAAAAATGCAAACTAAGTCTTGTTAGAATCCTCTTATTATGATCTTCCCAGTGGTGTACTTCATACTCCTTGTTTCTGCATGTAGAATTATCTAAGGCTGTTTCTTTGTTAAAATTGTTTAAATTCCTATAAATAATCTGAGGGTCAACAAATCTTGAATCTGTGCATGCATGTCACTTAGATGATGTACTATCACCTTGTTTTCTGTCATGATCAGTTTTTCTTCTGGGAATTTTGTAGAATTTAGTTTCTGCTGCCATGTTGTTTTAATGTTTGAAATAAATCTACTAGGGGTAAAATCATGAAAAATTGGCGCATGACCTGTTCTTGCATGCTAATACCGTCAGTAGGTCACTCATGTTTAGATTGATCATAAGAAGAACTATCTTGTTCTTCTTAGTTGTGTTAATGATAATTTAACTAGTTAACAAGAAAAATCAATAATGAAGGAAATACTTCAGACTAAAATAATAAAATTCTATCATAATTTCAGAACCGAACTTCACATTCAATGTGAAACCAAGTCATTCTCATTGCATTACATGTTGGTTTATATTTTCTTTGCATTTTCATCCAATTGACATATATTATATTCTAAGAAACGATCAAGAGGAGGATATTCAGAAGGATCTTTGCCCTAAAGAAACAGAGCCGGAAGTGACTAACATTTCTTCAGTAGATCAAGGCAAGCCCCGGATCATACCAAACCTCAGGTTTCTAGAGATCATAATGCAATAGGTCTAGGATGATTGTAAACTTAGGTTCTTAGAGGTGAATGGAAACCCACTGGCATGTTATCCCAAGATGACCTATGTCTGTCCATGTCTACCCATAGTGATCGATAGAGAATTGCTATGCTTAAATAGATAGTAGAATCGTTAAAGTATCGAGTCATTTGGGCTAAATGAATCTGATCACTAAAGTTGAAGATAATAATAAGTTTAAGTTATTGCTGGAACCGGGCAGTGACTTTGCATGTGTAGAATGAATTGGGAAGGCTGAGCCTTCACGATGGTAGCCCTGCCTAGTCAATTAAGGACCGTCTCGTTGTTGGCCCCTTTGGCCCCTTGATCAAGCATTGAATTGTACCGAGTAGATACTAGTGATATGGACACTAACAAACCGATGTAGCATGTAGTGGCATCGTTGTACGGCACCCAGTACACTTGTCGAAAGACGCGCTGGGCACAGTTGGGCAGGTCTAGGCCACTACGCACTGTTGGTAGGACGGATGCCCAACTCCGTGAGACTGGACCTGGACTTGGTGTTTACTGTCTTGTGAACGGTTGCCGTATATGATTTTTTTTGCATATATGTCGTGTACCTCGGGTGTTTCCCAGCTGGTGTAAATCGATTATATTCGTTGTCCCTCGCAGAAATGAGTACCGCTTGGGATCTGCGCCTTCACGTAGCACATGATACTTGATCCTGATGTTAATTATGATGGTCATTATGGTGGAATATATATTGTGGTTATTACAAGTATACCTACCGTACATACCTGTTATCAGAATTGCTTATTTAATTGCTATTCACACTTATGCTACTGTTTAAAGAAGATAGAACTAGACTAAAATATGTTAGAAAGAATGTTAAAGCTTAGTGCGAGTCTTTTAAAGGAACCCTCTTTTGTCGGCTTTTGCATGTCTAGAGCTATTTGACGGGTAAGACTTGCTGATTAATTAGTACTCAGGATTTTTGGCCTATGTTGTTTCAGGTGACGATGTCATTTTACCTGAGGGAGTGTTGCCCTGGGATCTGCAGGTCCCAGAGGGTTGGACTTCTCACTGGGAGTCTGACTTGCCACTGCAGTAAGTTGTGTGGTGCTAGTGTGGTAACCCAGCGGGCTTGGGTTATCGCTTTTGCTGTACCGTGAGAGTACTTGTAGCTATCGTGTATCTATTCGTGTTTTGCAAACTTCCGTTTCGCTTCCGCTGTATCTTAATACTTATTTATGTAATATTAATGTAAAATATAGATCTAGTGTTTGTATTATCTCGTACTGTTAGACATGTTACCCATTATTGTACTCCTGTAATTATGTTGCATTTACATGTTGCTCTTGCCCTCTGAATTTAATTGCATGCCATAGTACATTGAGCTGTTGATAATTTGTATAATATGATTTTGTTTTTGCACTGATCATGCCACATGAATAATACATCGTACCAGTTATTAAAACAAAAGCCTAATAGAGCACATTTGGACTTTTAAATTTTGGCGTACAGTTGGCTACTTTATTTCCCCAGACGAAGCAAAGGTTCACGACTTAAAAAAGGAGTGGTCAATTGTATCCCTAATGGCGATTCTCATGTCCCAATTAGAAACAGCAAGGTTAATGGCAAGACAGGCGTGCTAGTCTGAAAAAAAATATTTCTTGATAGATCCCCATTCTTTATTTTCTGGATGCTAATTTTAAGTTTTTTGTTCCTTCACTAAAATTCAGAATGTTGATTGAGGATGTGCGGGGTGCGGAAGCTGAGGAAGATATTTGCTTGAAATTCAATGAGAAAGACGACTTTGAGGACCTACTCCATGAAGGGTCAATGGTAAAGCAGTAGCAGGAACTTGATGCAACTGAAACAACGTGTGCATGTCGTTCGTAGTATTATCAATAGATCAAACTGTCCTGTAATATTTTTAGCTCTTGTTGTTCACAGGCACTCTAATTATGTTATGAAAAGACAATATATGTGATATATATTGATCTGCATATTTTGGCATGGTTGTGCGGTGATGAGTCGGTGCAGTTGAGCCTGTTAATTTTGAGTAATTAGTAAGTGCTCCCTCTATCCTCATTTGTATGCGTTAAGAGTCTTAAGACTGATACTTTAGTTCAAAATGGAAGTATTGAACTAAAAGCATAAGGGCCTTTTGGTAGGGCTTCGAATTTTGAAAAAACTGTTTGTAATATATGCATTTTTTAAACAAACATAACTGTGTTTTGTCTAGTGGGCTCACCTATCTGACACGTCTGTCAGGCAGAATCCAGAAGAAGCTACGTTTACCTGCTTCTGCTTCTCTAGTCAAAATGAAAATGGATTCTCACAGCAAATTACAACAGAATCCGTTTTGCAATTTGGTGTTTGGCAATTTTAGCATAGAAGCAGAAGCAGAATCCACTCAAGAATCCCTACCAAAGAGGCCCTAAATAAAAATGAAAGTACTTAGTTTCATATATGTTAATTACCAATCAGGGTGCTGATTATGAGAAGAATTTTTTTAATCAGTGAAGCCGAAATGGATGTGGTTATGCGGCATCAGAGTGCTGATCCCTTGACAAATTTGAAAATAAAATTATTGCCCCTGTGGTATTGCAGGACAGTTTTTGTACACATTCTATTTGATTTTATGAATTAGACAATCGTAGGGCACATTGCTAGTAGATTAATATAGCCCAGGCGGGATTCTCATGCACGGTGGTCCTCCGGCGCGTGACTAGAGAGTTCTGGAAAGTCCTCCGTGTTGTCTAGAAACCACGACGCCATTCCTCATCACTCGGGACCAGCACTTCGTATTCTGTTCTCCACCACTCCCTGTATATAACACACACGATATACCCATCGCCAATTCAGCGTCTCAGTGTCGCGCCGGTCGCATCCTCTTCAGTTGAACGCAAGGCAGCAAGCCAAGAAGAAAATATCCCACATTTCAGCGTTTCTGCTCCTCTCGTCAGCACTCGAGCAAGATGCAGCAACCCGTGGTCTCCAATCTGCACCCTGTCGCGGCATCCGCTGCGCCTCGTGCGAGCTGGATCACATGGACCAGCTCGCCCGGCGTGCCGCAGAGAGGTTCGGCGAGAGTCCGGTCCATGAGGAACGGCTCCACGGATAGTCTGGACCACCTGCAGAGGGCGTCCAAGGCCAGGCAGCAGCAGCAGCAGCAGCAGCAGGGTACTGCCCCAAGGAGACGGCTCATCCAAACGTCGCCGTTCGGTGAGTACTCTCTGCTTTTGCAGAAAATGAGTTTTGTACATTTAGCAATCAACGTTTTGCCAGGAAAAGAAACAATCTTTCTTGTTCCAAAATTTCTGTCACGAACAGAGTAAGCAGAGGTCTAGCCGAGCTCAACATTACCATGTGACAGGGCTATGGGACAGCTTCCCGGAGGCACGGACGCTGGACCAGATGGTGCGCACGATGGAGCGCATGATGGACGCCGACGACGACGACGGCCGCGTCCTCGTCGTGCCGCGCGCCGAGAACGGCGTCGTCGTCCCCGCGTCCACGTACCGGCGCGGGCGGACGCCGTGGGAGGTCCGGGAGCGCGCGGCGGAGTACCTGGTGCGGTTCGACATGCCGGGGATGACGAGGGAGGACGTGCGGGTCAGCGTGCAGGACCGCACGCTGGTGGTCGTCGCCGAGAAGGCTTCGAAGCATTCCGAGAAGGAAGTGGCCGAGGGAGAAGAGAACGCGGAGGAGGCGTGGCCGGCGGAGAGCTTCGGGCGGTACCGGACGCGGGTGGAGCTGCCGGAGAACGTGGAGGTCGAGAGGATCGCGGCGGAGGTCAGGGACGGCGTGCTGTACCTCAACATCCCCAAGGTGGCGTCCGGGGGCAAGGTCGTCAACATCCAGGTCCAATGACAAGCTTCTGGACGGAACGGTGTGTCCAGCGTCGCCACCCAGCTGCTCTCTCGCTTCTTCCATAGTGCGTCTTTTTTGTCAAGCTGGGCAAGGACAATGCAAGTACTTGTAACTATTTTTGGTGTTTAGCAGCATAAGGATTTCTATTGACTTCAACACCTCACTCGCTATCCTTGGATTCTTAATTTCAACCCACAACAGTACTCCCTCCGTCCCAAAATAGTTGTCGTTTTTGACTTTTAGACATCACGTTTGACCGTCCGTCTTATTTAAATTATTTATGTAAATGTTACTTATTTTTTCATAACATGTTTTTTCAGTAAAGATAGTTTCATCATGTCATATTTGTTTTATAATTCGCATAAATTTTTTGAATAAAACTGATGGTCAAACGTGATGATCAAATGTCAAAAGTGACAGCTATTTTGGGACGGAGGTAAGTATCCTATAGGACCACCAGTCGATCATTTGCTGCTGCTGCAGGTAAGGAAGGCATCATTAACTTCTCTAAATTTAACATGATTAAAATTTTCTCCAAAAGAACGACATAATCAGGTCATATGGAGAATGAACATTTAGGGGGGGTGTAGCACCCCACCTCAAATTAATGAGGGGTTTAGCTAACTAGGATCTTAATCGGGTGATACTTGTCAAAGCAAGCATTCCAAAAGACCACACACATAAGCATAAGTAAAATAATTTTACAACAAGTTTAGTTATTACATTGGTTCGACGATTAACATAGGGTACAATGTTCGGAATATGGTTCTTAATACATAAAAGAGTTCGAAATTCGATTACATAAAAGCGAGCGGAAGCGAAACACATGACGATATAACTAAAGTGATGTCATGTCCGGCCATAGACACGAAATCACTCTTCAGGCTCCGAAGAGGGAGAAACAGGAATCACTTCAAAGGTCCAATTACCTGCATAAACATTTTCAACAAACGCCCTGAGCAACTAATACTCAGCAAGTCTTACCCGTCAAATATGGCCTTCTATGACCGACTTCTAGTATTGCAGGGGGTTGACATGGCAAAGGATATATATTTGCATAAATATAGCACTAAGAGTTGGTCCTTCTTTCATATTTTAGCTCAATTTAGCTTTTAATGCAGAAATATAGATGTTTGCACCTAGACTAAATCAAACACGTTGCAAATCATTTAATTGAAATACAATTCAGCAACATTCATCAATTCAATCCACTTATTACTACGATGTGACGCAGTGAACAAGCGGTACTCAATAACCGCGAGGGACGACGATTCGAATCGATTTACACCTGCAGGGAAAACCCGGACAACACGACGTACGCACACTCCAAGGAGTCACGCACGGCAACCTTTCGCAAGACCCCGTAAAGCCGGTCCAAGTTCCCCTCTCCCGGACACACGTCCTCCAACGCGATACCCACGCCGGAGCTATCCGTGGTTAGCCCGTGTGCCCTCCCTTCCTACACATACCCGTGAACCACCGTGACCATCTTCATCACCAGAAGAGAGGGGGGGGCCCCGTCCAACAATACAGAAATCAAGCTACGTCGGTTTACTAGTCCCCATCCACTAGCATGCATCCGGTACGTTCAAGCTTGTTCAAGCAGGGCCACAACGAACGGTCCTCAACCGACACAAACGGGGCTATGGCGAACAAGGGCGTCCTTGCCACCTCAACCTACACAAGATCTTCCCCGTCCGGTCTCATTTTCATTATCCTGTCATGTGAGAACAAAAAGTAACCCGATCCCACTTAAATCGAGCGGTCTCCATACCACCCGATTTTTGCTACCGGAGACTCAACATTAAGCATCACAAGCTCTACCGAGGGGCTGTACAGAACTGAACCCTCCCATGGGTCATATCAGCAATGCATCTACGGTTCCAAAACAACTCCTAAACCTAATGCACATATCACGACCCGATTACAGGTGATAAAAGTAAACACTTGCAAACATAGGAGTGCACCGGGGCTTGCCTTGGGCCTGGTGGTCAGTGCAAACAAGAGTGTTCAAGTCAGCGCCGGTCTCCTCGGCCTCGATCACCACGTCCTCGATTCCGGCGTCGGTTCCTATAATGATGCAATGCAAAGATAATAAATAAAATGTAATGCACACATGAAACTTTGCTAAGAGAAATAATGCAATGACAGGATGGAGATGCTGCTGTGATGCTCAATAATGACTTGAAGAGATTTTTAGTTGCTTTCATTTGGAGCATTTTTACAAAAGGGCGACAAGTCCTTAGGGTTTCCAAAATGTCGAAACAACAAATTCCCTTACGAATTTATTCAACATGGTTCTGGAAGTCAAAATTTTCCCTTTGCATTTTTCCTAGCATAGCACTACTATGGACAGTGACATATCCAAAATTTGGATTAAAAGCATGTAAGGATAAAATACTAAAAATGAAACAAGGAAAAGCTTAAAGAAAGCTTAAAACTGCAATTTCTGCAAAAATATAACTACTTCTAAGATGCCACTTGGTGAACAGTGCAGGGATGACATGAGATGCATTCACACTAAAAATTGGAATTTTTCCATGCACAGAAAATCCTGGAAAAATCTATTTAGCTATTCCAGTTTCTGAATTTTATAAAATTATTTATTGTGAGTCTTGATGAAGTTCTTGCACCAATGGCTAGATCTGCTCGCACGGATTGCAATAAAATTTAGTTTATATTTTTACGATTTTTATTTTATTTTCTAGCGAATTTACAAGATCTGCTAAAAATCTGAGAAAGAAAAGAAAAAGAAGGCGTGGCACTGTAGCAGTGCCAACGCATGCGCGGCGCGCGCGCGACGGCGGCGGCGGCACGGCCGCGTTCCCGGCGAACGGCGGCGAGATGGGGGCCAGCGAGGGGTCCAACACGACGAGCGTGACGAGGCGACCTAGGAGCACTAGCGTGTTCACGTGCGCGACAAGCGGAGGTGTGCCGGCGGCGAGAGGTCGGTCGTCGCCGTGCGACGGCATGACGCCGGCCACAGTTCGCCGGCATGGGCGAGAGCAGGGCAGGTGCGGGTTAGAGAGGATGACGAGTGGGTCCCACTGCCGAATTCGAAATTTTCAAAGAATTTCTCCACGTGCTGGTTTGAAATGAGTGAAACCCAACCCTACTGTGCTCCAAAATATCTGAGAACTTCACCCCAGAAAGATCTCACTAGAAGAAACCACTTCTCTTATTGGGATTTTTCCAAATTCGGAATAGATTTTGAATAAAAATTCTGTTAGGACAGAATTTGGATAAACGGTCTTTGAATTATTTGAGCACCTTCCCTTCATCAGAAAAATCTGATAAATTCTCCAAAATTCCATCTTGGTACAGGTAGACCACGAAAATTGTCAAAGAGCCCCACTGTTACGAACATTTGGTCAAAATTAATTATGACCTTGGTTTGACTAAATTTTAAAGCTTTGCTCATTGGTTCTTTTTAAATTCTTTTGTCCCAAACCATGATAAGCAAACTAAATCCTTCGATTAACAGTGGGTTTAAGTTGGGGGTGTTACAGCCCTCCCCCCTTAAGAAAATCTCGTCCCGAGATTTAAACGAGAGCGAAAGGAACGGAAAGAAACGGGCGGAAATGGGTTCGCGCATACCTCAAATGTGAAGCGAGAAAATCCGGAAACTTTGAATTCAGAAACTCTTCTTGCTCCCAGGTTGCTTCATCTTCGGAGTGATTACTCCATTGCACCTTATAGAAGGAGATGGTTTTATTGCGCGTCACCCGATCTTTTTGATCGATAACTCGAACGGGATGTTCGGGATAGGTGAGATCTTCTTGCAACTCCTCAACATCAGCAATGACAACATCAATGGGTGGCTTCAAACACTTCTTGAGCTGAGACACGTGAAAGATATTGTGAACCCGGGATAGCTTGTCCGGCAATTCCAATCGATATGCGACGGGTCCACATTTTTCAATGATCTTGAATGGACCAACATACCGAGGAGCAAGCTTTCCTTTGACGCCAAAGCGTTGTACGCCCTTGGTGGGAGAGACACGTAGATATACGTGATCATTCTTTTGAAATTCCAAGGGACGACGTCTTTTATCGGCATAGCTAGCTTGACGGGATTTTGCGGCTTTTAAATTTGCTTGAATGAGCCGCACTTTCTCTTCGGCCTCGGTAATCAAATCAGGTCCAAAATTTACCCTTTCTCCCGGTTCCGACCAGTTCAAAGGAGTTCGACATGAACGGCCATAAAGTGCCTCAAACGGAGACATTTTGATACTCTCTTGGTAGCTATTGTTGTACGCAAATTCTGCCAACGGTAGGTGATCATCCCAATTGCCACCTTCAGATAAAACACAAGCTCTCAACATATCCTCAAGTATTTGATTTATCCTCTCCGTTTGTCCATCGGTTTGGGGGTGATAAGCGGAGCTCCGGATTAACTTGGTCTTTAATGATGCATGTAATTGCTCCCAAAAACGAGCAACAAACTGAGGTCCTCTATCGGATATAATCGTCTTCGGCACTCCATGCCAACACAAAATGCGCGAGATATATAACTTGGCATATACCTTGGCAGAGTACCTAGTGTTGACCGGAATGAAATGAGCTGACTTTGTCAATCGGTCCACTATAACCCAAATTGAATCGTGCCTTCGAGCAGTGGGTGGTAGTCCAACAATGAAATCCATACTAATGTCCTCCCACTTCCATGACGGAATACTCAATGGTTGTAGCTGACCGGCCTTTTTCAAATGATCGGCCTTAACCCTCTGACAAGTGTCACATTCAGCCACATAACGTGCCACTTCGCGCTTCATGCGCGTCCACCAAAATTTTTCCTTTAAACCCTGGTACATTTTGTTACTACCCGGGTGTATGGAATATTTGGACAAGTGAGCCTCATCAAGAATTTTCTTCCGCAGACCCATGTCCTTTGGTACCACAAGTCGGTTGTTAAACCACAGGACACCATCCTCATCTTGACGGAAGCATTTAACTTCACCATTTTCTAGTCTCCGTCGGATATGTGCCATTCCTTTATCTCTCTTTTGTGCAGCAATAATCTCATCCCGGAGAGTAGGAATGAGAGCCAAGTTATACAAAGCACCATGAGGAAGAACTCGGAGACTTGGTTCATTAGGATCACAACATGTGGTATTTTCCATAGAGCAAACCGTTATGTGATTGCAATGAGCTTTCCGACTTAATGCGTCGGCGACTACGTTGGCTTTTCCCGGATGATAATGAATCTCCAACTCGTAGTCTTTGATCAGCTCAAGCCATCTCCTTTGCCTCATATTCAGATCTTGTTGAGTAAAAATGTACTTCAAACTTTTATGATCGGTGTACAAATGAACGAGATTGCCCAAGAGATAATGCCTCCATATTTTCAGAGCAAGTACCACAGAGGCTAACTCCAAATCATGAGTAGGATAATTTTGTTCATGCCTTCGGAGTTGTCGGGATGCATAAGCAATGACACGGCCTTCTTGCATCAAGATGCAACCCAACCCCGTGCCCGAAGCATCACAATAAACATCGAACGGTTTTGTGATATCGGGTGGAGCTAGCACAGGAGCGGTGGTCAAGTGCTTCTTGAGAGTTTGAAAAGCCTCTTCACAAGCATCATCCCACTGAAACTTAATTCCCTTTTTTAACAGCTCCGTCATAGGCTTTGCAATCTTTGAAAAGTTAGGGATAAACCTCCGATAATATCCGGCCAGCCCGAGGAAACTACGGATGTCTTTCACACAAGTGGGAGTCTTCCAATTCAGCACATCTTGCACCTTGCTAGGATCAACCGAGATGCCTTCATCGGAGACAATATGACCCAAGAAAGGGACTTCTTTTAGCCAAAACTCACACTTGCTGAATTTAGCATACAATTTGTGATCCCGGAGTCTCTGGAGCACAATCCGAAGATGTTCAGCATGCTCTTCTTCGGACTTAGAATAAATGAGGATGTCATCAATGAATACCACCACAAATTTGTCCAGCTCCGGCATGAATACCGAGTTCATCAAGTACATGAAATAGGCTGGAGCATTTGTTAGTCCAAAAGACATAACAAGGTACTCATATAGACCATACCTCGTAGAGAAAGCCGTTTTCGGGATATCCTCAGCTCGAATTTTGATTTGGTGATAGCCAGAGCGAAGATCAATCTTTGAGAAAACTTTGGCACCAACCAATTGATCAAATAAAATATCAATCCGCGGGAGAGGATACTTATTCTTGATAGTGACTGCATTCAATGGCCGATAATCAACACATAGACGCAGCGACTCATCTTTCTTCTTAACAAAGAGAGCGGGACAGCCCCAAGGTGATGAGCTAGGGCGGATAAAACCCTTGTCCTGGAGCTCCTTTAGCTGCGTTTTTAACTCCGCCAATTCATTCGGCACCATTTTGTACGGCCTCCGAGAGATTGGAGCAGTTCCGGGCTGAAGCTCAATTTTAAATTCCACATCCCGATCGGGCGGCAAACCCGGCAAATCTTCTGGGAACACATCCGGGTATTCACACACCACGGGAATTTCTTCAAGACATTTTCCTGTAGTGTGATGGACTCGTGGTGTGGAAATTTGCGGGAGTGACAAATGTATGATGGAAGGACCTTTGAGAGGAGAATCTAGATGAATTTCTCGAGAATCGATGTGCAGCACGGCGCGATGGTTTTTCATCCATTTCATACCCAGAATAACATCTATGCCCTGCCCTTGAAGTATAATGAGGTGTGACGGATAAATTTGCCCCTCTAACTCAAGTGGTGTCAATGCAGCCCCATGGGTTGCATATATTTTTCCACCGGGGGAGGTGATGATATACGGTGTTTTTAGTGGGGTGGAAGTGAGATGCAACCTCTCAACACATGCCATGCTTATGAAATTATGAGTGGCACCGGAATCAAATAGCACAAGAACGGGAGCGTTCCGAATAGCAAACATACCGGCAAGTACTTGTTCTCCTTCCTGAATATCCTCGGCCGTAGTATGGTTGACACGGCCGCTCTTGGGATTGTTAACAGATGCCTGAGAGTTCTGCCTGCTATTGTTGTTGTTGTTGCTGCCCTGTGACTTCTTCGGAAATCTGCAATCCTTTGAAAAGTGACCGGTGCGGCCACAATTGAAACAAGTCTGAGGGTTTGACGCTACCACTTGAACAGTCTGCTGCGAAGGGCGAGAAGCTTGAGCACGCTGCTGGTTGGAGCCATGAGAGGAGCTCTGCTGCTGAGATGAGTAAGCACGGTGCCTTCCACCGTGTGGTATGGCTGCCCTGTACTGCTGACCGGTTGGAGAGGTAACTGCCAACCGATACTTAGGAGGAGGGGTACCAGATGAGTTTCCAATGACACGCTTCCTCTTCTTTTCCTCCTGATGAGCACGGGTAGCATCCTCTTGCACGATCGCGGCACTCACTAACTCATTGTAGGTGCAGTTAGAGAGAAGTGCCAGCCGATCACGCAACTTGGTGTTCAATCCTCTGCGGAAACATTCCCTCTTCTTTACATCGGTGTCCACATGGTATGAGGCATATTGTGAGAGCTGATTGAACCTCCGGGAGTATTCATGCACATTGTTGTTGCCCTGTTTCAGATCCAGAAATTCACGAAGCTTCCTATCCATGAGACCTTGTGGGATGTGGTGCTCACGGAAAGCCGTACGAAACTCTGCCCATGGGACGTGATAACCAGCTGGAAGAGTCTCCACGTAGTTAGCCCACCATGCGCCCGCGGACCCGCGTAGTTGCTGGGCCGCGAACAAAGTCTTCTGATACTCAGTGCAGCGAATGAGCCCAAACTTGGACTCGATGGTGCGAAGCCAGTGGTCGGCCTCAAGCGGTTCACCTCCGTCAGTAAATACCGGAGGGTGAGTGGCCAGGAAATCTGCATAGGTAGCTTCTGGGGGTGGTCCATGCACTGCATGACGGCCTGCCTGGCGAGCGTTGTTCTCCATTAGCATACGGAGAATTTCGTTCTGAGTGGCGAGCAGCTGTTCCACGCTTCCCGGCAATGGTGGTGGTGGTGGTGCTCCATCACGCTGGGCTGAAGTGCCCATTCCTTCCGGGGGAGCCTGACCACTACGAGTGTTCACCATCTGTCATAAAACCATTGCACCATTAGATAACATATTTAATGGTCAAGAATGTGCTGTAATAAAAATTACGAAGCATTCACGGCGATAATTTCAGATTTGAACACACGTAGATAAACAACAGTAGATAGTCATTTCAGCTTAAACATTGTCTTCCATTAGTAACATGCACTTCATCACATGATCATTGGATGTTCCACATTATGTTACATCACAAAATGGTGGTGTGCAGCTACCATACACCACATTGGACATCCCTAGAGGTTAACACTAAGGTCTTGCAACATACGGAACCATCACAACTAGGTTACAACACAAGCCGCAGCGTTTCCAAAATCACAAGCTGCATGACTCGAAGAGTTCGGTCACCCTACAAGTTAACACCAACCAACATCCTGCACGCTAACTAACTAACTATTCTAGCGCCCACTACGAAGTCTACTCCTCGGGTGGCATGTGGCTTCCCGCGTCGGAAAGCACATCGTCATCTACAGGGGTTGACGGTGGCTCATAGTCCAAACCCGACGCGCCCTGCACCACGTCCTGATCATCCATAGCAAGCGGCTGCGGGTTGTGGTGCTCTATCTGGATCTGAAGCAGCTGCATGAAGTCATTGTGAGCTGCATTGGCCTCGGCCTGGAGGTGCTGAATCAAGACTTGTGCATGACCGAAGTTGGCTTGGGCGGCGTTCAGCTGCGCCTGAAGTTGATTGACTTGCTCCTCATGTTCGGCTGCAATGTAGGCCTTCTCATCATCAAGATCGTTGACCAGCCCTTGAAGATCCCCCACATTCTCCCACAGCTTGTCATTTTGCTGCTGCAACCTCATGCGTTCTCGCTCAGACTCCACGAGCTGAGCCTCCAACTCGGCGATGCGCGCAGCCATAGCGGCGTTCTCCGCCATGATCTCGTTGAGTGACATCTGCGGGAATCAAGTTTGATAAAAGGCAAACCATAATGCCCAACAGTAAAACATGTTATGGAACTGGCATACAATGAATCCAACAAGTGTGCATTGCCCAAATAAACTCATGAAACCAAAACCTTATTACTGCACAAAGTAACAGAATCTGTTTCCATCTGGCAGTAACAACAAAAATAGAAACTGACACGTTTCTGGGCAGAAACCGAAAATTTGGTAGTTACGAAAGTCGTAGATAACTTCAAGAGCTTTCCAACGAGTACTCATTCGCGTCAATCGGATCAGTATAACAAAAGTTATACTCATTATAAGTTGACATTTGTCTGCTGAAAATTCTTCTCAGGACAGAACGGAGCTCGACTGACAAATCGTAGAATTTCGTCAGGTTCTGGGACGAATTACAGAAATGTGCACATACCAAACCTGTAGACCATTCAGATCTTTCCATAGAGTGCTTAAACACAACAATCAGAGTCAAAACGAGGAAGTTATGGCCTGTTGAAGTTGACTGAGAATCTTTACTCGTGGCAAATTGAACTGACTTGATTTAAGTGTTTTTGTTTCACTTTGATCAATCTTTCCATTACAAGATTTTGACATTACAGCACACGACCAGAGGGTTATTAGCACATTGGGTTCAAGGACTGACTTCGCAGTTATCATATTACATGAACATGTCATATGCAAATGCAATGCAACCATTTTTATTAATCTAGGTTATTCGTTCCTCACCAAAAGAAAACACTGCCATTATATCGGCATACGTATTCGGTGGCAACTACTCGATCTCTCAACCGTGTTAGTCTAGCAAACGGTGTGACCTCTAACGTAGTTAGTGTACCTGCAGAAGAACAAACATCGCCACCTCAAACAACTTACACAGGTGACGCCATCATTCACGCCGATGGTCAGCGAAACAAAATGTAATGCATGGCTCAAACAATCTCAACACCTCTCGCCTCCTCACAAGCTCGAAGGCTTGTGGCACAAATAACACCCCCCACAATACGAGTCCAGCTCGTTAAACTCCTGAGCCATGCATGTTACTTACCTTCTTACCTGAGCGTCGGTGCGTCGTTACATAAAAGTAAACAAGCAACTCCTATTACCACCTGATCAACACTAACATCCTTATATAGGGCCGACTAAAACGTACCTCACCGTAAGCGTGGTTTTCGAAAATAACGCTCATTAGTGTGGTACTAACCCCGATTTAGCCCTGATACCAGCTGTAGCACCCCACCTCAAATTAATGAGGGGTTTAGCTAACTAGGATCTTAATCGGGTGATACTTGTCAAAGCAAGCATTCCAAAAGACCACACACATAAGCATAAGTAAAATAATTTTACAACAAGTTTAGTTATTACATTGGTTCGACGATTAACATAGGGTACAATGTTCGGAATATGGTTCTTAATACATAAAAGAGTTCGAAATTCGATTACATAAAAGCGAGCGGAAGCGAAACACACGACGATATAACTAAAGTGATGTCATGTCCGGCCATAGACACGAAATCACTCTTCAGGCTCCGAAGTGGGAGAAACAGGAACCACTTCAAAGGTCCAATTACCTGCATAAACATTTTCAACAAACGCCCTGAGCAACTAATACTCAGCAAGTCTTACCCGTCAAATATGGCCTTCTATGACCGACTTCTAGTATTGCAGGGGGTTGACATGGCAAAGGATATATATTTGCATAAATATAGCACTAAGAGTTGGTCCTTCTTTCATATTTTAGCTCAATTTAGCTTTTAATGCAGAAATATAGATGTTTGCACCTAGACTAAATCAAACACGTTGCAAATCATTTAATTGAAATACAATTCAGCAACATTCATCAATTCAATCCACTTATTACTACGATGTGACGCAGTGAACAAGCGGTACTCAATAACCGCGAGGGACGGCGATTCGAATCGATTTACACCTGCAGGGAAAACCCGGACAACACGACGTACGCACACTCCAAGGAGTCACGCACGGCAACCTTTCGCAAGACCCCGTAAAGCCGGTCCAAGTTCCCCTCTCCCGGACACACGTCCTCCAACGCGATACCCACGCCGGAGCTATCCGTGGTTAGCCCGTGTGCCCTCCCTTCCTACACATACCCGTGAACCACCGTGACCATCTTCATCACCAGAAGAGAGGGGGGGCCCCGTCCAACAATACAGAAATCAAGCTACGTCGGTTTACTAGTCCCCATCCACTAGCATGCATCCGGTACGTTCAAGCTTGTTCAAGCAGGGCCACAACGAACGGTCCTCAACCGACACAAACGGGGCTATGGCGAACAAGGGCGTCCTTGCCACCTCAACCTACACAAGATCTTCCCCGTCCGGTCTCATTTTCATTATCCTGTCATGTGAGAACAAAAAGTAACCCGATCCCACTTAAATCGAGCGGTCTCCATACCACCCGATTTTTGCTACCGGAGACTCAACATTAAGCATCACAAGCTCTACCGAGGGGCTGTACAGAACTGAACCCTCCCATGGGTACATATCAGCAATGCATCTACGGTTCCAAAACAACTCCTAAACCTAATGCACATATCACGACCCGATTACAGGTGATAAAAGTAAACACTTGCAAACATAGGAGTGCACCGGGGCTTGCCTTGGGCCTGGTGGTCAGTGCAAACAAGAGTGTTCAAGTCAGCGCCGGTCTCCTCGGCCTCGATCACCACGTCCTCGATTCCGGCGTCGGTTCCTATAATGATGCAATGCAAAGATAATAAATAAAATGTAATGCACACATGAAACTTTGCTAAGAGAAATAATGCAATGACAGGATGGAGATGCTGCTGTGATGCTCAATAATGACTTGAAGAGATTTTTAGTTGCTTTCATTTGGAGCATTTTTACAAAAGGGCGACAAGTCCTTAGGGTTTCCAAAATGTCGAAACAACAAATTCCCTTACGAATTTATTCAACATGGTTCTGGAAGTCAAAATTTTCCCTTTGCATTTTTCCTAGCATAGCACTACTATGGACAGTGACATATCCAAAATTTGGATTAAAAGCATGTAAGGATAAAATACTAAAAATGAAACAAGGAAAAGCTTAAAGAAAGCTTAAAACTGCAATTTCTGCAAAAATATAATTACTTCTAAGATGCCACTTGGTGAACAGTGCAGGGATGACATGAGATGCATTCACACTAAAAATTGGAATTTTTCCATGCACAGAAAATCCTGGAAAAATCTATTTAGCTATTCCAGTTTCTGAATTTTATAAAATTATTTATTGTGAGTCTTGATGAAGTTCTTGCACCAATGGCTAGATCTGCTCGCACGGATTGCAATAAAATTTAGTTTATATTTTTACGATTTTTATTTTATTTTCTAGCGAATTTACAAGATCTGCTAAAAATCTGAGAAAGAAAAGAAAAAGAAGGCGTGGCACTGTAGCAGTGCCAACGCATGCGCGGCGCGCGCGCGACGGCGGCGGCGGCACGGCCGCGTTCCCGGCGAACGGCGGCGAGATGGGGGCCAGCGAGGGGTCCAACACGACGAGCGTGACGAGGCGACCTAGGAGCACTAGCGTGTTCACGTGCGCGACAAGCGGAGGTGTGCCGGCGGCGAGAGGTCGGTCGTCGCCGTGCGACGGCATGACGCCGGCCACAGTTCGACGGCATGGGCGAGAGCAGGGCAGGTGCGGGTTAGAGAGGATGACGAGTGGGTCCCACTGCCGAATTCGAAATTTTCAAAGAATTTCTCCACGTGCTGGTTTGAAATGAGTGAAACCCAACCCTACTGTGCTCCAAAATATCTGAGAACTTCACCCCAGAAAGATCTCACTAGAAGAAACCACTTCTCTTATTGGGATTTTTCCAAATTCAGAATAGATTTTGAATAAAAATTCTGTTAGGACAGAATTTGGATAAACGGTCTTTGAATTATTTGAGCACCTTCCCTTCATCAGAAAAATCTGATAAATTCTCCAAAATTCCATCTTGGTACAGGTAGACCACGAAAATTGTCAAAGAGCCCCACTGTTACGAACATTTGGTCGAAATTAATTATGACCTTGGTTTGACTAAATTTTAAAGCTTTGCTCATTGGTTCTTTTTAAATTCTTTTGTCCCAAACCATGATAAGCAAACTAAATCCTTCGATTAACAGTGGGTTTAAGTTGGGGGTGTTACAGGGGGAAAAAGAAGTGTCAGCGCTTTTTGTATAGTTCATCAGGGCAATTGATAAACTTCGGAAGACCTTCGCATGGAAGGGACGAAAATGTTGAAAATAGTGCAATATAATTTCAGTATAAACATGAGCATAGAAAACACATACATGATCATGCTTGGATAATGCAACAAAAGATCACAGAACAGCCACTCTATACAGTTCAGTTCAGATTTGTAGTACAGAGGTATCATCATGTGAAATAGCAACTGGACTAGTAAATCAAGTAATTGAAGTAAAGAACTCTCAGATTTCTCAACTAGTCGGCCCCAAAAACATGAACATTGCTCCCTGACTAGTAACATGTGTAAAGCTTAATAGATCAAGTAAATCAGCAACATGTCCCTTCACAAGAAGTGCGAAGGAGTACAGAAAGAACAACGCAAGGGTTTCAACTCTCTGGTCGTGCTGGGTGCGTCGATGATCTGGAAACATAGAAACGAGTGTGTCTTTGAGGGTGCTACTCCGTCCATGTCGTTGCTGCTTCGGATGTTCGAGGATGAGCACCATCTATGGTGACTTGCAGGTGCTCGGAAGCTCAATTCTTTGAGCGCTGGGCATGGTCACGGATTAGGAGGATAGTCTCCTTTCTAGTCTTTGTTGTTTGGTCAAGTTCTTGTTTAAGTTTTCCTATAGATCACAACTTCATGTAATCACAGCCTCTCACAGCTCGGTTTGGAGTGAGGCGGCGATGTTTTTAAGGGACCGGTTTTCTCCTCTTCTTAAAACAAAGATGCGCAGTTCTCCTGCGTATTCGAGAAAAAAAATCAGAAATCTGTCACCTAGTTGTCTCCTACTAAAATGTCTTTGGCACAACAGCAAGTATATAAACTGATGATTGCTATCACTCGTGAAACAACAACAGGTAGGAATAATTCAGATAGCAGTAAACAAAGCAATGCAGTTCTGCAGTGATATCAGGTAGTAACACAAAACTGCAGACAGTAATTATTCCACTTCGATACTCACAGGACAAAGACAACTGATGGAGACAACCAGAGTAATCTCTAATTATTGATCTCAGCTCATCTAATCATCATTGAGTTGCTAATCCAGATCATAAAGCATAATCCAAAGGGAACAGCAGAGATGTGCGCAATACTTACAAACTGAAGCACGCAAACCGTTCCGAGATGAGGGTCAGGCACGGCTCGTCGGCCGCTGTCCCAGAAATCCTAGGCGCCGCCGTTGCCGACGGTGAGGAAGACGGAGATACAAGACCTCTCTACATAGGTCCGACTGACCGTGTGGGTGAGCCTAGACAATGCAGCGCCAAGCACCTCCTCCACGAACTCAGCTCCTCGTCAACACACACACGAAGAACAGAATTCGAACAAGAGAGAATTAGACGGGGATTTCTCACTGAACTCGTATCCAACAGGTGAGGCAGAGAGGAGCTAGATATAGGGGGAAGAAGAGAACCGAACCCTAGTGTGATCCAGATCAGACTGCTCATCAAAGCCGTCCCGCATATCTTGCCCTCAATCCGAGCGTCCTAGCTTCTCTCCCCAGTCCACGCACACGCCGCAGCTGCTCCACGAACTCGAACCGGTCTCCCGGAGAGCTCGGGCAGGCAGTTGCACCGTCGCTGCCCAAGGAGCAAGAGGCAACTCCTCTTGCTCTGCCGCTGCTGAACCAAGAAGAGGCCACCGTCCTCATTAGGAATGAGTGGGCTGGGCCAGGCAAAAGTCCATTCAGTTTAGACCAGGCCCAACGTTGAATTTCCCTCAACGTCCAACAGAAAAGAGGGACGAAAAGAAGTCAACGGTGGATCATGCTTAGCTGCGTGGGACAGAGTGCAGCGACCTTTGGATTTGGGTGGCCTAGGTATTCTCAACCTTGAGATTATGAGCTGGACCCTCCAAATCCGATGGCTATGGTTTGAGAAACAAGATCCTAACCGTGCTTGGAGAGGGCAGGACATACATGTGCATCCAAATGCACGTGCTTTGTTTGCTATATATCGCCATGGAGTCATATGTAGGCAATGGGCACAACACATTCTTTTGGACAGATAAGTGGATCATGGGGTGTTCAGTGGCAGACTTGGCTCCATTAGTATTCGAGAAGGTGCCACTTCAAACTCGCAAGCAACGCACAATAGCACAAGGTATGCTTGATCAATCTTGGCCTACAGACCAACACGGAGGTTAATTTGTCCATGATAGGGCTATTTGAATATTCCAACTGTGGGATGTGCTCCTAGAAATGAATCTCTCCCAAGTTGAAGATGTGCACACATGGTGGCTTGATGGTTCAGGACAGTTCTCCTCCAAATCTGCTTACCGCGCTTTCTTCAATGGTGCCATTCCATTCGAGCATTGGAGGTGACCATGAAAGTTGTGGACACCAAAGAAATGCAAGGTTTTTCTATGGCTTGCCATTCGGAACCGGTGCTGGACATCAGACCGGAGGCCTCCCACACCCATCCAAGTGCCCATTGTGCGGTCAAGAAGAGAGGATGTGCAGCACCTCCTCAGCACATTTGTGCTCTGTCGAGATTTCTGGTTCCATATCTTGGCACCGCTGGGTTCCGGACAAAGCACCTAGCCAATATGAAGTATCCTTTGCCGATTGGTGGAGAAAGGTAGTCAAGAGAGTGCCGACGAGCACAAGGAAATGTCTCAATTCAGTCATCATCTTGGAAGCCTGGGTCATATGGAGGCATCACAATTCATGTATCTTTGATGGCGCGCGACCTAGCATGAACGAGCTCCTTCGAGTATTCAGAGGAGAGCAACATCTGTGGTGCCTTGCTGAGGCTAGAGGGTTACGAGCTTTGGGTCAGGAACACGGTTTGCCGCCTATCTAGTGGTGTAGGTCATGTCTCACCCATTAATTAGTGTATTTTATAGAAGTTCAAACTCTTGATTATTGTATTCCAGCCCCTCATGGCTCGGCTCGGAGTGAGGTGGCGTAGCTTGTAAGGGGTCGGCTCTTTCTCTCTTAATACAAAGATACGAAGCTCTCCTTCATATTCTAGAAAAAAAATCTTTCAGAGACTTAAAAGTCCTAAACCTCTTAAGAATTTACCTAAAGCACATAAATTTTCCATTCTGCATGCTAGAATACTACTAAAGTTATATAGAAGATAGAAGAGAGGGACACCTGGTAATGTACATCTCTCCTGTCCAACGTGGCTCTTGTCTCAGATAACAAACAACCATGCATGGCATTCAACCACCAAGACATGGCCTTCCAATTACATGCCGTTGTGCTTGCCTCCTCAAGTTTTCTTCCATCACGAGCTGCTTTTTCCTTTGCATGGATCAAACCTTTAAGCCTCCAGCTGTCAGTCCACTGATTTTGATATCAAAATTCGGCGAGATATCAAAATCAGTGGACTATTGGTTCAAGTGCCATCAAATTGGGCATTATCCAAACATGAAGGGGTAGACTCTAGCAGGTACCCACTGCTGATATATCCGGGTCTTAAGGAGATCATCACCAGACCTATGAGATATGAATATGACATAGTGATGGACATCTATGCTTCTCTATGGATAGCCTCAGATCGCTCAGCTATGAGGGCAGCCCCACAGACTGACGAGAGAGAACCTCATGGAGGCACTTGAGACCATCCAGTACGAGACTAGAGTGTTTGAGCTTGCTCACAGAGGGATGGAGCCTCCCCGCAGACCTCTTGGGGGGCACTTGCCGAGTGATGATGATATGAGCATAGCCTTCCCACCACCTCACCCGGAGAACTACAGCCGAGCTCACACCGGACTCACACACGAGGGCAGAGTTCTCAGGAGTGTACTGTGTAGGACCATTGTTCCCAGGAGTGGATACAAGGTTCAGTTCTCTATCCTTACACAGTGGATTGTTATGATGATGCTGAGGCACAGAGGATTTGACTTGGTGGACCTGATTCTGTGTCAGATGGAGGATGTCATAGCCGAGAGCATTGCTGCCAGACGTCTAGCCTTCGGACCGTTGATTTGCTATATACTGAGGAGGTTAGAGTTGTTGACTCGGGAGGAGTACGATCACCTGCCCAAGGTGACTACAGCCTACACATCCCTTCCCCTCCGACAGACGGGTTGCTGCCCGGGAGTCAGCTTCACAGGGGAGTTCTTCACAGGGGCTAGGTGACACAGCTACAGAGACTGAGCAGCACGTACAGACTGGTAGTCAGATGGAGTACGTTCCTGAGGACATGACACCAGACTCTAGAGCAGGACCTTCAGCCTCTGTTACCGCTCCAGCACAGACAGACTCGCTTCTACGCGCAGATCTTGCAGAGATCCGTAGAGAGCTCCGGAGTCAGAGAGAGGACAGGGACAGGGATCGACAGATGATGGACAGCATGATACTCACTCAGAGGGAGATGGCTACTGGGTTCTCCTCGATGTTCACAGGTTTTGAGATGATTGCCCAGACTCTTTGTCTTTTTGAACAGGCAGTACCTGGACTTCCGTCGTTCCCTCCTCTCACTTTCCCAGGTGTGCTCCCACCAGACACGCTACAGTTTCAGCAGCAGCAGCAGCTTACTCAGGCACAGGCAGGACAGTCAGTCAGTCAGGGAAAGTACTTCAGCACCTTACTCATGGCTCCCATCTCACCTGCTGGTGCACCTACGGTGGGACCGTCGACGTCCACGTTTGCTGGTTTGACAGGAGAGGCAGGACCTTCACACCAGTACCAGTCTTCACCGGGCCTCTCCATGACACCGTCAGCTCTTCTAGCTACCACAGCTCCGAGCTTTTCACCGCTACAGTTGACGAGTCCTTTCTTTGTGTCACCACTGCCTGCTCGCACTTTTGACTTTGACATAGTAGCACAGACTGCCTCTGTTCAGACCGACTCTGTGTTGACAGCTTCACAGGTAGAGTTGGTGTCTACTACAGTGGAGACAGCAGCAGTGGAGCAGACAGCTCCTCCCAGGACTCCTTCGCCACCTCCGGCTTTTGAGTACACAGGCACTCCTCCAGAGCAGCAGCAGCAGCAGCAGCAGCTACAGCAGCAGGACATCACCTCAGTTTTAGAGTTTACAGTGACCACTACTGCTGCACCACCTCCTCCATCCTCCGACGCGTAGGATAGCAGTCCTTCTCTTTCTTCTTCTTTTTGGTCATTTTTGCCAAAGGGAGAGAGACATCTTGTATAGGTCTAGGGGGAGTAGTGGAGTGATCTTATGTTCAGGGGGAGTATGAGAGAGTCTTTGTTTAGGGGGAGTCCATTTGCTACTTTGTTTGTATGTTCTTTTGGTACTTCGTGGTTCTTGTTGAGCTTGGATTTCTTTTGCTGGTGTTTAGCTCATCAAGAATGCACTTGGTTTCGTTTCATACACTTGCTCGTTATCTATATATATCTTTTATATTGCTCTGAGTTTGTGTATGCTAACCTGGATGTGCTTTCTTGTATCTACCTTGCCAGGTTTCCTCTTTCTGTGATGATATGTGCACTAACTTGCTTTTGCAGGATCATCTTATAATCTTATCATCACAACGTTGTGGTTATAGCTCTTGTTTTTATTCCATATATATATCACCTATGTGCTCTAACTCTATTTTGCAGGTGATACCTTTTTGAGCTATGACTACCTTGACATCCGTTTTACTCGCTTCTCTTTCATATACAATCTTCTCGATCACTCTTGCGCGTTCCTTTCTTTATCTTATGATATGTGTTGTCACCGCACCAAAAAGGGGGAGATTGTAAGCTTCATGACCATTGGAGTTCGGAAACCCCAAAGGTATGAATGTTTTGGTGATTGGGTGACTATATTGATGTGACAAACATGTCCATGTTGGATATTCAATTGGTCATGTCAAGGAAGCGTCGTCTCACAAACCCTATCTTTATCGACGACTTGGTGATTGGTTGCCTCGACAATTCGGATCGAGAACTTGATGGAGTCAAGGTTGAAGATGGATCAAGGCTAAAGACATGATAGATCCAAGCAAGTGTTGGCTCGGTGTAGATGTTAGCTTGAGTCCATAGGAAAAACCGAACTATCAAGAGGGATCGAATTGGTTCTCTTAGAGCACACTAGGTTAGAGATCATATGGATGCATTGTGAGTCTCTTGAGGGCTAGGGTGGCTGAAGAGAAGAGGAGGAACCAAGAAATGGAGAAGTTGGAAGTAAGGATCAAGAGTGAATCAAGTTTTCAGCTTATGCAGTAGAGACCGGACGGTACGGTCCTAGGGACCGGACGGTACGGTCTTCATTGAAGATCCAGACAGAGAAGTGAAGTCTCGGGATGCTGAGAAAATGAAGACCGGACCATTGACCGGACCATACGGTCTGTTGACCGTACGGTACGGTCATCAGAGGAATTCTATATAGAGAAGCTGAAATTTCTATAAGATCAATGAACCTAGAGCATGGTTTATAGGTTTTGGTGATTGATATCATCATGATCAATGGGACTAACAAGGTTTGATAGTATGCAAGATGTTTAGTCTCATGGATGTAGTGATGCACTAGTGGAGTGGCAACACCTCGAAGGTTGCAAGGAAGATGATGAAGAGGAGAAATGAACATGAAGAGTACTCTATGAGGTGACTACTAAGCACATGAGGTAAGAGACAAGGTGAGTATATCATGTGTTCCTCTATGTATATTATACTTTGATATACTCTTGATCATCATGTTGGTCTTGCCTAACATCCTATACTATGATGATCTTGTTTCTTATGTGATGTTGTTGTTGTACTAGTTCTTGATTATATATCTTATGCACATTATATGATGCTTCGATCGGGTTGTCCTTTGTGACAACTAGATCATTGTGACTAACATCTTTGGATGTAGGAAAGATGTTCATGCATATTCTTTAGGTCACATGAATCGTTGATGGATCACGACAAAGATCAAGGACTTGTTGGACGTCGCGGTTGAGGAGATGGATCAAGGCTAAGGACATGCTAGATCCAAGCAAGTGTTGGCGTGGTGTAGATGTAGGCTTGATTCCATAGGAAAAACAGGACTATCAAAGGGGATCGAGTCGTTTCTCTTAGGTCACACTAGTGGTAGAGGTGAGTGGATGCTCAAAGAGTCTCTCAGGCACTAGAGTGGCAGCAGAGGAGAAGAAGAGCCAAGTGGATGAAGTTTTGAAGCAAGAATCGAAGAAATGATCAAGTTCAGCTTCAGCAGAGAAGACCGGACGGTACGGTCAAGGAGACCGTATGGTACGGTCTCTAATGGAGATCTAGACAGAGAAGACAAGGTTCTGGAAGCTGAGAAAATAGAGACCGGACTATAGACCGGACGGTACGGTCAAAGAGACCGTATGGTACGGTCCCTATTGGGAGAAGCAACAGAGAAGACGAAGTTTCTGTTGGAAATGAGAAGTGGAGACTGGACGGTACGGTCCTAGGGACCGGACGGTACGATCCCTAAAGGAGGAAGAAGAACAGAGAAGCAGATTCTGTAGAAGAAATGGAGACCGGACCGTCCTATCCTAAGGACCGGACCGTCCGATGGTCTTTTAGCCATGAAGATGTCAGAATCTGGAGAACGACCCAAAAGGAAAGTTTAGATATTTTCAAGAGCTTTCCATCGGTATGTGGTGCACCTCCATCGGAGTTCGGAGTTAGGAGTTACGTCCGAAATACTACAGACAGCCTGGAGCAGACCGGATGGTCCGGCTATGAGCACCGTATGGTACGGTCGACATTTCGACCTGAAGATGGCCGAATCTGGAGATCAGCCCAAAAGGAAAGTTGTGGGTAATTTCAAGAGCTTTCCATTGATATGTGGTACACCTCCATCGGAGTAAGGAGTTATCGCCGAAATACTGCAAGCTGTCTACTGATGACCGTATGGTACGGTCAATACTACTGTCAATACTACGGTCCTCACTGAGACTGGACACTTTCGGGGCAACGACTAGTTTTTGAGTGGAGGGCTATAAATAGCCGGTTGCTTGGCCTTTTGGGGTGCCTTTGGCCTTTGTTATCAGTGGGGAAACATAGTGGAAGCCAAGAGGAAGAAAGAGAGGCACTTGGAGAAGATTTGGAGAGGAATCTTGGTGCTTGAAGATTGAGAAGAAGAAGAAGCTTAGTGCTTGAGAGGGTTGAGAGCATCCATCCACCTCTAGGACTAGTGTGGTCATAGGGAGGCGGTCTTGGTTTGTTACACTTGGTCTATGGCAAGGCCTAGACCGGTTAGCCGTCGGTGTTGAGCTTGCCAAAGAGAGTGTGGAAGCCGACACAAGTTTGTACACGGTCTTGGAGCTTCCCGTGCGAAAGAAGCATCACTAGCGGAGCGCCCTTTGGCACGCATCAAGTGCGGAGCCTTACCTTCGGAGGAGTACCCGGGAGAAGCTCGGCGGGACGTGCCCGCGACTTCACTCAAGAGCGGTGGATGGTCCCAAGGAGGAGAGCATTGCCGGTGTGCGGCGGGGTGAAGCCCATGACTTCACTCGAGGAGTGAAGCGTGCTCTTGGGGGACATCACCGGCTTAAAGGGTGGAGTGTGCTCTAGAGGGGATCGCCATCGAGCGGAGGGAGGGGGTCGAGACTCCGGCGGGAGTGACCCAACGTGGACTAGGGGAAGGCGCCGTCCTTCCGATACCACGGGAAAAATCGATGAGCAATCTCTTACACTTACTCTCTACTACTTGCACTTACTATCTTGTTTATCTTATATGCATGTAGTAGATCTTGTGCTTATCATATGATTGCTTGATGATTGTTTCCGTGTGCTAGCTCTTCGTTATCTCTAGTGATATGCGCTTTCCTTATGTGTACCTACTTACTCATAGCTCATGCACTTGCTTGACACCATCTAGTGATCTTGTTATGCTTTATGTTGTATCTATATTGTTATCATGATCACTAGCTTGAGCTTCCCCATGTGTTACTTATATGCATACTAGTTTGCTTGTTTATCTATCATATATACTAGCATGTATAGGACCTAGCTTGAGCTTCCGTATGTGTTACCCATATGCATGCTAGATTGCTTGATTGCCTTTACCTTATACACTAGCATGTGTAGGACTTGTTGAGCTTATCTTGTATATCGTCATATGCTAGGTTGTTCTATATGCTCTTGTATACCTTGCTCCTAGCGTGTACAAGTCCTAGCACATGGTTATCCTTGCTTGATCATTATCTCGTAGTGCACATGTACTCTCTAGTTATGTATCCTTTACGTGTGCAATTAGAAAGAGTAGCTAGAAGTGCAAAAAGTTTTAGTTCATGGTATGCCCGATTCAACCCCCTCCCCTCTCGGTCACACGATCCTTACAGGTTCCCATGGAGCAACTTGCTCAGTCGTCGCTTTGTGCGCAGCCAGCTGGTGGCGACCTGCTTGGCCTCATGCCATGTAGTGCGACGACGGGAGCTCCAGCTCCAGCGGGACCGCCTTCCTCCGATTGCGTCCTTGAGCGGCGAGGAGTCCAAGATCGATGCTCTCAACTGCAATGCGCCGTTCCTGCTCCCCAGGCAGCACGATGCGGGGCGACCAACGTGTACGCCGACATTCATCATCGGATAAGACGCGGACGCACTGAACGCCAGCGGAGACCCGAGTAGCTAGTATATATGTCCGCGTGGCACGTGCAGGCTCAGGGTGTGCGACGACGCACATCGCCATCACAAAAGCCTCAGGGCGTTCGACGATAGCATCAACGCACCATCAGCGACGATGAAGAATGCGCTTGCACGTGTCCGCCGCGCACAACATGTTCTCCCGGCTTGCAAGGAATGTACGGTTATTTTCGAAAATTTCAGGCGTCGCCGACAGCACCCATGACATTGGTTGCTCAAACATGTCAGAGTTGGAGTTGCGCCGTGCGGTAAAGCAGTAATAGACGACGATGGTGGTCGCCGTTTCCATTCCCCAGCCCTCTGCAAGCGTCTCATATATAGGGACATGTTTGTTCGTTGCGATCTTTCCGTGCTTTGGCCTGACGGTACCCGCAGAGACCATGGTGCCATCGCCGCATGGCATGCTTACGGCGCGTTGTCTCCCTGTAGTACCAAGAAACCAGGGAGCGCTTCGGCACCCGTTCGCAACACGGAAGGAGGTAACCTGGTCGTGAAAGGGAGCGCTTCTGTCACTGAATTCTTGCCGGTGCTAACAAAAATTGAGAAAAGGATGATGGGTTTGAGTAAACTCTTGTCTTATGATGGCTGGCACCTTATGGTAAATTCGGTCATGACTGCTTATCCCACCTTCTATATGTGTACGGTTCAATGGCCTGTCTCTCTGATTGATCAAGTTGATTTATATAGAAAACATGCACTCTGGGACAGAGGGGACATTAATAGAAAAGATGGATGTTAGTGGCGTGGAAGAATGCTCTTCGTCCAAAAGAGCAGGGTGGTTTGGGCATAAACCTAAGGGCCCATAACACGGCCCTTTTGCTAAAATTTCTGCACAACTTCTACAATCGGATGGATATTCCATGGGTGAAACTCACTTGGAAACACTTTTATAACAATCAGAGCAAAGCACCTCATGAATGTAGACTGAGAGGATCCTTTTGGTGGAGAAGTGTCATTAAACTAGCCACGAATTTCTTCATGATAGCATCATGCAAGGTAAGGGATGGATCTTCAGTTTCTTTCTGGCATGACACTTTGGATTTAGGGGTTCTCAGATGGCAATATCCTCAGCTATATTCTTTTGCTTTGAACAAAGAGATCTCAGTGAAACACTTCATCAATGCAGAACCTGATCGTCTCTTTTGGTTACCTCTCTCAATGGAAGCCTCAGACGTTGGTTCTGGGACCAGGCCCTTCTGAGACGTTGGTTCAGAATGCAGTTGTGACTGCTGCAAATGGAGCTGATGAGGATACTGACGAAGTAGTGGAGATAGATCCTTCTGACATGCCTCCACGCTTGGGAAGGAAGAAGCGCCGCTCCAAGATGATGCGTGAACCAGCTGACCCAAGGCTCCTGCGTCGCGGCAACCGGATCAAGGCTAACTTTGCTGGCTTCAAGGATCAGGCAAGTGCAGATGCGGCTGCAGCTGAAGATGCTACGGTAGACAAGCAGCTGGCCTTGGCTGACCCGCTATATGAAGCTGTACCGGCAGAGGAAGGAACCTCGGCAGCACCTCACCTTTCAGTTGATAACATTCAAGCCATCGCTACAGGTTTCGTGAAGATACAGGCTTCGGCAGTGACTGCCGCAATCCTCAATGCTGATGATGCCGATGATGGTTCCAATGACAATGAGTGATAAGTCCTTGGCTAGTGGTCAGCTTGGGGCTTGGAGTCCATCCTTTAGTCTGCTTTGTCCTAGGTTTATCAGCCCTCCGTGGCACTTGGAGGTCATTTTGTTTGCTGTTATGTTAGTTGGTGTGCTTCTCTGTAGTGTTCAAACTGTTTGGGTGTCCCTGCTGTGGGCTTTTGCTATGAAGTTGGACCATGGTTTTACCTGGAGTTTATGTCAGTTGAGATGGTTGTTCTGTTATATGCTGTCTGTGATTGCAACATGTGCTGCTTCTATGAACTTGCAATACACTGGCCTCACTCCCTTTCAGAATCTTTTTAGCTCTCGGAGGTTACTTGCTGGAGCTTTGATGGGCAATAATTTCTGGTGGGTTTCGCTCGCACAATCGTTAATCGGGAGAATTGTATCAAAAATGAGTAGTAACAGAAATTGGAACATCCTTGGGTGGAATGTTAGAGGGATTAATTCCCAGGAGAAGTGGGATAGTATTAGAGATAAAATACATGAAAGTTCCTGTCACATTCTCATTCACGAGACAAAGAGAGAAAGTTTTGATAATTCTTATGTTAAGAAATTTTGCCCACGTCATCTGTCCAAGTTTGCTTTTTCTCCTTCGAATGGTGCCTCTGGAGGCTTGCTTACTGTCTGGAATGATAACCTTTTTGAGGGTGAAGTGATTTTTGCTAATTCTTACTGTATAACTGTCAAGCTGAAATCTCGAAGCTCAGGTTCAGTTTTCCACTTGAGTAATATATATGGTCCTGCCTCCAGAACAGAGAAGGCTACCTTCATATCTTGGTTGTACAACCTGGACACGACAAACTATGAGGACTGGATACTTTTAGGAGATTTTAACCTCATTAGATCACATGCTGACAGGAACAGAGAAGGTGGTAATGTTAATGATATGATGTTATTCAATGACATGATTCATCATCTTGATCTAGTGGAGACTGCTTTCCAAGGAAGAGCATTCCCTTGGAGTAACACAGGATGAACCTTTGCTAGAGGAACTTGATTGGGTTTTTACTTCAACCTCTTGGACTCTCTCATATCCTGATTGCATTGTGCAGCCACTAGCAAGGCCAATCTCAGATCACATCCCATATGTAGTCAAAATGGGCACAGCCATTCCAAAGTCTTGTGTCTTCAGGTTTGAGAATAATTGGAGTGAAATTGAGGGCTTCACTGATACTGTTGAATTACATTGGAACACAACCCGTTTTTTCAGCAATGCAGCAAAAACTCTGTCAGCTAAAGCGCACCAGGAAAGGCCTAAGAGCCTGGGCTAAAGATCTTTCAAAGTTAAACAAGTTGCAGCTGGGTTTTGGCTCTTTTGGATGGCTTGGAAGATCAGAGAGCTTTAAATATAGTTGAAAAGAATTTCAGAAAAAAATCCTAAAACAGCACTTGCTTTCCCTTTTGAAAGCAAAAAGAATTTATTGGAGACAGCAAGCTACAATCAGATGGGTAAAATTTGGAGATGAAAATACACAGCTCTTTCAGGCTATAGCAACACAAAGAATGAGGCACAATTCTATTGCTCAATTAACACTTCCTGATGGGTCAGTTGTCACTGATCATGAAAGCAAGGCAAATGCTCTATGGGTCTCTTTTAAAGAGAGGTTAGGTGTTACAGAGTTCTCAGGCATCAGATATGACTTAGCATCCCTAATTCGGCAAATCCCATTACCTGTTATGGATGATCCTTTTTCTGAAGAAGAAATTGCTGCTGCACTGAAAGATATGCCTTCTGATAAAGCTCCTGGTCTGGATGGGTTTAATGGACACTTTATGAAGAAATGTTGGAATATCATCAAAACGGATTTCTTCAGACTATGTCATGATTTTGCTAATGGCACAGTAGACTTGCAGAGTATCAATGGATCTTTTATTATCTTAGTGCCAAAGAAGGACAATCCTCTTACTGTGAATGATGGCCAGTTACTTAATTCCTCTCTAAAGCTTCTGACCAAGCTTCTGACCAACAGACTTCAAGAGGTCATCTTATCAGTGGTTCATACAATTCAATATGGGTTCATTAAAGGTAGGACAATTCAAGATTGCTTTGCCTGGGCATATCAGTTCCTACACTTCTGGCAGACATCTAAGAAAGTAATAGTTATTCTCAAACTAGGTTTTGAGAAGGCTTTTGATAAAGTTGAGCACCAGGCAATCTTGCAAATGTTGAGAACTAAAGGATTTTCCAACAAGTGGGTAGGTTGGATAGAACAAACTCTCTCCTCAGGATCCTCTTCAGTCCTTCTCAATGGAGTCCCAGGGAAACCATTTCACTACAAGAGGGGGGTGAGGCAAGGTGACCCTTTGTATCCCTTGCTCTTTGTTCTAGCGGCTGACATGCTTCAAAGCATTGTTAATGAAGCTCACAGGAGAAACATCATAAAGCACCCGATAGTTGAAAATTTTGGTTGGGACTATCCCATAGTCCAGTATGCAGGCGACTCTGATAATCCTACCGGCAGATGCTCTCCAGCTACTCTCTTTCAAGGGATTGTTGCAGTCTTACTCTGATTCAACTGGTTTGAAAGTTAATTTTGACAAATCTTTTTTGGTACCTCTGAACATGGGACCAGACAGGGCTCTGCATTTAGCCAACACTCTGGGTTGTAAAGTGGGCACTATGCCATTTACTTATTTAGGCCTCCCTCTTGGCACTACAAAACCCACTGTGGATGAATATGCCCCAAAGCTAGTCAGGATTGAAAGAAGAATGATGGGGCTTAACAGGTTGCTGTCATACTCTGGCAGGCTACTCATGGTCAATTCTGTCTTCTCAGCATACCCTACTTTCTTCATGTGCACGCTTAAAGTTCCAAAGACAGTATTGGATCAGATTGATAAACATCTTAAGCACTGCCTATGTGATGGTGGAGATGTTAACAAAAAAGGGGGTTGCCTAGTTGCTTGGAAGGATGCCTGCAGGCCAAAGGAGGAAGGTGGCCTTGGCATTGTAGATTTGAGAACTAAGAACACAACTCTGCTTCTTAAATTCTTGCATAAATTTTATAATAAGCATGACATTCCTTGGGTCAAGCTCACATGGCAGAAGCTTTACCGTAGAGCAGTACCCCCTCATCTATGCAGGCCAAAGGGCTCATTCTGGTGGAGAGCAGTCATTAATCTATCACAACAGTTTTTCATGATGGCAGCCTGTAAAGTCAAGAGTGGGTTTACTGTCTCTTTCTGGAATGACACTTGGGACGTGGGAGTTATGAAGCAGCATTATCGACAATTGCATTCATTATTTGCGCTCAATAAAAAGATTACTGTCATAGATTTTCTCCAACAGGAACCAGAATCTCTCTTCTGGCTTCCATTGTCAGTGGTAGCATCAGATCAGCTATCAGATTTGCAACATTCATTGGAAACATTTATGTTGGACATGGACTCTAATGACTGCTGGACATATATTTGGGACTGTGATGCATTTGTAACAAAAAAGTCATACAAACAACTCTTGGGAACTCTGGAAGCTTCCCCATGGTTTAAATGGCTTTGGAATTCATGTTGTAAGAGCAGGCTCAAATTCTTTTTTTGGCTGTTGCCCAGGGATAGATTGAACACCAGGAATATACTTAGGCGGAAAAACAGGGCAACCATCATATAACTGTGTACTGTGTACAGCTGGGCATGAGGAAACCTTGCAACACCTGCTCTTCGAGTGCAGCTTCAGCAGATGGTGTTGGCGATTCCTTGGAGTCACCTGAAGACTACGCTTGAACCATCAGACATGCTGTTGGCTGCTAGACAGGCCTTCAGCAGCAAAATTTTCAGAGAAGTTCTTATAGTAGGCTGCTGGTGCATCTGGTGTCATCGAAATAGCATTATCTTTTATCACAAATCTCTTTAGTTGGTGAGATGGAAACTAGAGTTCAGAAGGGAGTTTGAGTTGCTAGTCTTAAAGGCTAAGTCAAGTTTGAAAATCCTGACGGAAGCGTGGTTATGTAATAGACCTTAAGATCTTTAGTTAGGTAGGGTATTTTTTAGGCCTACGGCCTTGTACACTGTACATACTTTTCACAAAATTTATAAAAATGAGTAGGGGACTCCCCTGCTGTTCGTTTCAAAAAAAAAAAAAGGAAGCCTCAGAACAACTACAGGAACTAAATGCCAGGCTAGCACAAATAGAGCTTACTCCCTTGCAACATGATGAATGGTCTTACATCTGGGGCTCTACTCAGTTCTATCTAGGAAAGCATATCTGCAATTAATTGGTCAAGTAATGGTTTCCCCTTGGTTCAAATGGATGTGGCATGCTTGCTGCAGGGTAAGCAGAAATTCTTTTTCTGGCTGTTGCTAAGAGATAAGCTAAATACTAGAGACTTGCTGAGAAGAAAAACCATGGTGCTGCCTAGTTACAAATGTGTTCTCTGTAACACATCCAGCGACGAGACTCTCCATCATTTATTTTTTGAATGCCCTTTCAGCCAATGGTGCTGGCGATTTGTAGGAATCAATTGGAATCTAACGCTGGAACCAGGGCAGATGTTGCTGGCGGCACGTCAACAATTTGGTTCGAGGATCTTTCGAGAAATTCTTATGGTAGCCTGTTGGTGTATCTGGTGCCATCGGAATAGCATCATTTTTTATCAAGGCACTCTCTCTCTGCTATGGTGGAAGCAGAATTTCAAGGAGGAGTTAAAGCTAGTAGTCTTCAAGGCCAAAACTAGCGTCAAACCACTGTTGGAAGATTGGTTATGTAATATCAGTTAGTTTCTTTTCAGTAGGGTCTTTTTTGGGCCTAGGGCCTTGTATCTTGTACATTTACCTCACAGAATTAATAGAAAAAAGGTAGAGGACTCCCCTGCCGTTCGCCAAAAAAAAAGTACAATCGGATAGTATGGCTTAGAGTTGTTTTATAATTCTTTAAAAAACATATTATTTGAAAAGCATTTTAACATGGATTCCTTAAAGATGACATGTGGGTTGATTTTATAGATATGGGACCAACCAATATTTTGTTGTCACATTTTGTGACGAATATTATCTTTCATTCAAAAAGAATCATTCAAAACATCAAAAAATGTTTGTCATGAAACGCTTTGTTGTCACGAGATATTTGTCATAGAAGACCATCATATATTTTGCAAATGCCAAGCTCCTCAAAAATATGCAACGCGGAGCCGTTCAACATCAGTTGTCGATGGTCGCTGACAATGTCACCAAGCTACTGTTCACTATCTATGTATTATTAGTCACAAATTGGAGTCAGCCCACGAAAAGGTATTGGGTCCACTCTCCCACACTCATCAACCCCCTCCCAACAGCTCACCCTGGCCTGCACCCTGACCTCCCCCTTCTCCAAAACCTAACCCTAGCTGACCGACCGAAGGGATGCCGAACGCTGGCGGCGGTGTCGCGGAGGACGAGGAGGAGTTCCGTGCTGAGGTGGAGGAGCGCCTCATCAACGAGGAGTATCAGATCTGGAAGAAGAACACACCGTTCCTCTACGACCTCATCATCACGCACGCGCTCGAGTGGCCCTCGCTCACCATGCAATGGCTCCCCGACCGCGTCGAGCCACCCGGCAAGGACTACTCCGTCCAGAAGATGGTGCTCGGCACGCACACCAATGACAACGAGCCCAACTACCTGATGCTCGCGCAGGTCCAGCTGCCCCTTGACGACGCCGAGGCCGACGCGCGCCACTACGAAGATGACCACACCGACATCGGCGGATTCGGGGAAGCATCCGGCAAGGTACTACTTTGGGTTTGTGTAACCTTTCATTTTCTTGTGCCCGCCTCCTTGCCCCGCTCCGATTCTTATTTTTGCCAATATTGCTCTATTCTAGATCTGTCGTGGGGTAGGAATTTAGTTTCCTTTTAATCCACATGTTTTGGGAGAGGTTAGGGTTTCTGCGTGTGTAGTGTGTTAATCAGGTGTATGTTTGGCTCACTATGTGTTGCGGTGGCGATTCTATGATGAATATTTTTAATAGACAGTTAGGCTTCGAGTTGGGATTCCTTACTGCACTATGATGTTCCAGAGGAGTTGTTATCTTGGTCATTTATCAAAGCCTGTTATTTTAGAGAAAATAAGTGATGTTGGTTGATAGGGATACAAATGGGCACCCATCGGGTTGTTTTGGGTCAACATCTAGTACATTTGCACGATGAATTTGTGAAGATGAGATAATTTTTAGGTCATTTGTGGGAGTTTTTGGATCGGTGGTCGGCCCTGGCCCAAGAACTATAAAACTTGCATTCCTTCCAGTTGATGAACTTACACATTGGTCCTCTGTTGATTTGTTTTTGGGTTAGTATGGTACATATGGAGTAGATTATTTTTGATGACATGATCAAACCATTGACCCGACAGTTTGATCCATTTATATTATTACCAAATTGGTGTATTTGTATTACATTTGGTATACCTGTGAGAGAACTTGGGAACTTTTGTCAGCTCATATACAATTTATCTGTTATATTCAGCTGCGCTTAGTGTGTGCTGCCCCTGTTATTGTTTCCTATTTTGAACAATGGTTTTGTTCTTAACATAATGAAGGTGAACTCTGGAGTTGCTTATATCTTTAGTAATTGGAGTAAAGAAATCCAACCATAAATAAATGTCTGATGTATTAGCAAACTCTGGGTTTGAAACAACTTATTACAGTGGTAAGGCTTACCTCATCTAGTCCTTCTAAGTTGGGCCAATAAAATAGGTCATCACTCTCGATGCATAAGCATCCAAATCGTAGAGAGCCTCAGTCCCAAAGTATCATGGTTCAGCTAATTTATATGGGTCTGGCCTTCACATGGCCATTCTTTGCCTAGATGTAGGAAGTGGATGACTGCTTGTTTTCATCATGGTATTCTGCCAACTATTAAGATTCTTTATCACGTTTTTTCAAAGAAACATATATACGTTAGGAGCAGTGGATTTATGATGATGTCACACACTGGATTGCAAACAAACATATGAATAGCTCCAAATGGTTGATGTAATATTGTTGAGCTTTGTATAATAGGGCCCATGAGAAACGGTTGTATCTATATATGTAATATGGCAACGAAATGAGAAGTAGATCGACTTTCCTGAAATTTCTCCCAAAATATTATTTAATTTTAACCTGTACCACCCTTGTTGCGAAAAGGTTGAACGAATACCTTCCCGCTTTAGTGATATTATTTTCCCCCACATGTTTGGATTGTTCTTTGCATGCGGAATACCTTATGTTCTCAAGTATTTATGACTTTCATGCATTGTAGTGTGCCATTTGAGAAACCACACATGGAACACCTGATTATAACTTTAACTGCTTTCTTGTCATTTTTCTTAGGTTGTTCGCTATTGTTACACCCTTAGGTTCTTGGGTCCATGATGTGGATATTTGGCTTTCACCATGGAAATTGTGGCTGCTTGTCAATAATCAGTTATCGTTACCAATTTGTATCTTAGCATATTTGTAAGGGCAAGGGCAATGTCTGTTGCCAACTTGGGTAATAAGTTGGGGTCCCACATCGGTGGGTAGTAGTTGAAAATCTCACAATGCTTAAAACCGGTCATTGATTATAGGTGTTACCCAATAGATAAAAAAAAGCGATTCACTCTGAGCTCTGCAACTCACTGGTCGAGAAAGAGTACGAGTGGATAGAGAAACCATATTTAACTCTTTACCATCGGGGTCATAGCCTCGCTGCTGGCATGAAGTTTCCTTCTCTTATTACCGGGTTCCACAATGGCTCAGACCAGGTAGCGAAAGCTTACTGCCAGCATTTCACACACATTGTGATCACCCTAATCAGTTGCGGGGATTGGTGTACAGCTACTTTATCCACTGCATGTCGATTAAGAAAATGTTTTATGTTTCCATGTATATTATGTTGGTCTTATCAATCTTGTCATTTTTGTTTGGAAGTGCAATGGTTTCAGTGTTTGTTCCCTTCCTTTTGTAGGTGCAAATAGTTCAGCAGATAAATCATAATGGAGAGGTTAATCGAGCTCGCTATATGCCTCAAAATTCATTTATAATTGCTACAAAGACAGTTGGTGCGGCAGTATATGTCTTTGACTGTAGCAAGCACCCATCAAAGCCTCCACAGAATGGTGCATGCAATCCTGATTTACGGCTGAAGGGACACAACTGTCTAGAATAATAATTTCCATAAAGAAAGGAACTTGCAGTACTCTCCTGATGCGCTGCAAAACCAGCCATGGTTGATTCCTTGTAGGTAACCCCAATTAATGGCCAGTAACTTTTGGCAAAATTGCATTTGAAAAGAAGATGTTGTGTGCTCTCTTCCCTTTGCAATATGCACATGTCACACACATATGATTCCCTTTGCAATGTGTTTTTGTTACATAGCAGATAGGAAAGGTAAATGCTTTTTGTGTTGACTACATGTAGAAAAGTCGATCTGTATTTTTCTATGAAACCTTGATGACATTTTGTATTTTATCAATTTCATCTTTTTAGTTGGTTCCCTTTTTCATAATAATGCTATATTTATATAACAATACTCCTATCAATCTCATATGTTTGGTTGGTTTTCTTTTTCTATGTTTATACCAATTATTTGGTTTTATTCTATTTCTAGCATCATAATGGTGGCGTTGAAGATGTTGCTTGGCATTTGCGACATGAATACCTGTTTGGCTCAGCTGGTGATGATAAGCATCTTTTGATTTGGGACTTGCGGTCCCCTGCACATACTAAGCCTGTACAGTCTGTGATGGCTCACCAGGGTGAGGTAAGTATCCTTCTGGATGTTGAATCTCCATTGTTTTTCCTCTGCTTTCGTAAAAACTGACACATGCTTCAAAAATTTCTTACTGGGCTTCCATTTCTTGTGTGATATTAGTATCTTACGGATTGTTGATCACTAAAACATTTGAGGTTTCTATTTGTCTTTATAATTTCTAATCCGCAATGTTTGGGAACCGTACCCTGCTACTATGCTTTATATTTCTAAGTGTGCTTTCTAGAAGATCAATACTAGTCCTTTGGTAGGAAAAATGTTCAATGTTTTGAGTTGTGAAATTGGATCCCGCAAGTTTACGCAAATACGAGTAGATGGTGATGGCCAGCTGGTTACCGTCGGTGTCTTGAATCTTGATCTATGTACGAGTTCTTGAAAGATGAATGTTGACATTTGGTTTTATTTATTCTCATATCTCTTTCATTGATATTAATAGGTAAACTGCCTTGCCTTTAATCCCTTCAATGAGTGGGTTGTTGTAACTGGTTCTACTGACAAGACTGTCAAATTATTTGACCTTAGGAAGATCGATACATCCCTGCACACCTTCGATTGCCACAAGTATGTTTCTACATATTGTTACTGTTACGTCTAAATGTTCTTCCTGTCCATCTTGCATAATAGTTTTCAAAAATGTAGAGTGTTTCTTAATTGTTTAACAAACTATGTCATCAGAGGGGAAGTATTTCAAGTTGGCTGGAGCCCTAAGAATGAGACAATACTTGCATCTTGTTGCTTGGGCAGAAGACTTATGGTCTGGGACCTAAGCAGGTAAACTTGTGCATTCAAGAGAAACCTTCAATACCTTATGTCTATACAGTTGGTTATTGTTGGTGATCTCAAATTCACTTTTCTATCTCACAGAATTGATCAAGAACAAACACCGGAGGATGCGGAAGACGGCCCTCCAGAGCTGTTGTTTATTCATGGAGGCCATACAAGCAAGATCTATGATTTCTCCTGGAACCCGTGTGAGGATTGGGTTACTGCTAGCGTTGCTGATGACAACATCCTTCAGATATGGCAGATGGCAGAGAGCATCTATCATGATGAAGATGATCTGCCGATAAGCGATGAGCCAGCGAAGGCTTGAATTGTGGCATTAGGTATCGAATTTTAACTGTTGACAATATATGTTTTCGACTTCGTCTAATTTGTAACTGTTGGCGAGTTGGCAAACAAGAATCTTTACTGTGTCAGCTATATATGCTCGTGATCAAAATATTTGGACATGTTATATGTTCCTTAGTTTATATGTTGGTCGAACCTGAAATGCGTTATTTTACAATGCAGTTTGCGTGGACTTTAGTCATTGAAAAGAAATAATCTGTCATTTGTATTGACGCCTGCTAGTGTGTATCAGTTACTGAGGCAATAATTGGTTTTATTACCATGCATGTTCCCAAACGGTCCATAACGGGAACGGAGGAACGAGGATGACAACTCAATTCGATCGGACTTCTGCGGACTCTCGACGGGGCAGGGTTGGGCGGACGGAAGCCGAGCATAGCCCACCCTACTGGCTCCACCATGAGTGTGGCTAGATATGTAGTGGGTCCACCATGAGTGTAGCCCACCTACGAGCTCCACCATGAGCGTGGTGAAACGGTTCAGGATCCGTTGATGGTCGCTACACTGTCATCATGCTACGTGGTCATTATACGTGTATTATTGGCACAATAGCTATTTTGTTACTTATAAGGTTGTTTATATTTTAGTGGCTAAACTACATATAGTGACCAACATATACGATGTTGATCACTAAAACTAGTAGTGACCAATGATGGTCACTAAAACTCTACATATAGTGGCAACCAACGTACCCTTGATAACTGTTATATATTTAGCAACCAATGACGATCACTAAAAAATCTATATCTACCGAAAATCTCAAAAGTTGATCACTATCGATCAAACTTTTAGTGACATCAAAGAAATATTTTTTTCACTAAAACCTAGTGACTAAAATTTGTTTTCTTGTAGTGATTGCGTCCTGGTCATGCTGCCACCGCGGGAAAGCAACATACCGCGCGCGCCTGGAGGATGGTGCTGTCCGCCGGAGAGCAACATATATACCACACGCTGGCGAGATATGATGGTGCAGTCATGCCACTTCATTGCATCTATCGGCGCGGCCCCTTGGACACATGCACCATCGATCTCCATGCCACAGCAACCGTTGAGCTCCTTCACCTCAAGCTGTGCACGATGGAAAGAGTCAATAAGGGACGGCTCCTACGAGAGGATCGATGAGCGAAGGTGAGCAACGCAGGGTACGGACGCCAGGGGGACGCGGCTACAAGCAGAGGCGTTCTTCATCACTACTGGGACGCGGCTGCAGCGTCTGAGGTTCCTCTGAGAACACGTGCCATTGCCAGGCCAATTTCGCCGCCGGCACATGACTGGCGGCCCTGATTCCAAAGTGTAAACCGCTCGTCACCTGTCCTAAACTCTGATGCATGCGTGATGAAAATGTAAGCTTGAATTTGGTTCCCTCCAAAATCTCAAATATTGATCAGCTGAAATCAGGCGGAAAGACGTGCATCCTAGCTAGAAGCATCTCGAGGTGGTTTGTATATTTGAAAAAGATAGATGTAAACATTTAGTCCCTCATTGGTAGGGCTTCTTCAGCGGCTTCACATGTTTTCCAACCAAAGGGGGTGCTTCCTCATGTGTATTCTTTAAAAAAGGAGGAAGCCGTATCAAAAAATAAGGTGAAGCATTAAGCCACAAAATGGTAGTTTCACCGGCTTTTTTTCTCTACGGCATCCTCATCTTTCCATATTTGTTCCTAAAAATATGGAAAAGTTGCAGAAAAGGCTGCTTTGCCAAACGTTTTAGGCACAGCCGCAGATACAGGCAGCACAACTGTTTTTTCAAAGAAGCCACAGCCATAGACGAAGCCGGCACAGCCACGGCCTTACAATAGAGTGAGATGCCCGGCAGCATGCAGTCCCCTCATTTTGTCAAGCATTACCCCTCGCCGGGCACATTTCTATGTCCAACCTCATAAGAAAAACATTGGAATCTTCAAGTCTAAGATTACTCTTGTATTAGATTACTCTTGTCAATGGATTGCAGCCAGGAACTATGTCTATGGAACTGCAGGCCATGCGCGCGGCTACCCAGGATTTGAAATAACTTCTATGTTCTGTTGACTCTGAGCCGCACGTAGCTGAGCAGGTTCTCACTTGGGTGATTGTCAAAATTTCTCACTGGTGTAGTTCAGCCACAAAATGTCTCACAATCTGTAATTTTGTGAAGTTATGCCTTACATTTTGAAGAACTTGTAGTTGTCAAATAACTATGTATTAATTAGGGTAGGGATTGCTCTATGAACTTAAACCCATGTTCCTCATGTTGACTTATGTTCTGGAGTACTTATCGTATTTGGATACATGAGCGCTCTTTTTATTTTCTGTGCGCGAAGTGTCTAGATCATGCTATAAACTATATACAATACTAGTACCAATGCACCTGCGTCACGCACGTGATCAAAACAAATAATCAGCTAGCAAGATCTTAGCATCATAAATTAAAATTTCATTTTGTACATGGAGTTAAATGATACGTTATGGTAACTATAAATTTCCATATCTAAACTGCATGATATACATTTATAGCTCAAGAATTTGCTCGTGCTTCGCTACGTATAATGGCTGTTTCACCAGTCATTTGGATTGCAAAGTTGTTTTTTTTAAATTTTTTTTGCTCAAAACACTACGAAATCACAAGGGAATTATGGCATTCATAATTTTTCCCTTATCCAAAATGACAGAAGAAAAAACTCCAATTTAACAGTTTGCAATCTCTTAGTACTTCAAAAATTATGACTTAAGCAAAATATTAAACTTATTCAAAGAATCAACACTATATGGCTTTACTATTTAAAACCAAAGGCACCTTTATTGCACAATTCCTGAAGGAACTAATAAACCTTAGGGCCTATTTGGGTGATGTAGTTTTCCAAAACCAAAATTTTAAGAAACCATGTCTTTAGAAGACAAGGCCAGGCAAAACCATGGTTTAGAAAAAAGAGGTAAGGAGTGGAGTTTTAAAACTCTAAAATGGTTGCACTTGGAGCAATATCATAAACAACAAACTTGTTACATCTAAACACCTTCACACCTCTCGAAACCGTAGTAGTCTTACAAAACTCCAAAAATACTTTATATCCAAACAGGGCCTTAAACACTTTCGATCCCACATAAATCTCCCATCCATCACAATAACCGAAAGTATAATGTGTCTTATGTAAGACTAAAGGGACACAAAATAGTAAATTACTAACAAAGTAACAAGCCACTTCACAATAATGAGACTCAAATTATAAGGATACTGACACTGGTTTTAGAGGAGAAATTATCGAAATTAGGATACTGACATAGGGATGTGTCTTTGGTTGGAAGAAAACAAAGACTTTTTTCTGGTAGTCTTCCTCAAGAAGTTATTTTCAATTTCTTTTCTCCTGCAGACCCATCCCAACAGGGATCACATCTTTGTAATGCATATAAATCAAATCCTTTTTAGACGATCTTAACTGAATGAAGCACCTTCTTGCATCACGTCCTGGTTAAGACATAAAGAAAAAATGAGTATTATACACGACACCAACATTAAAGATATTGTGATTGTAGCCCCATATTGATTGTTTTCACACATGTCCTTTTGAAACTGAATCTGACAAATAATTTTTTGAAGAAATCCAGGAGAAAAAGCATCAGCTTTGGTCACCATAGCAGATACAAAGGCATCAGCTTTTGTTCACCAGCACACAAAAGAAGAAACCCTTAATAACCAGCTAATAACAGAAGCTCCGTATGACTATATGAAATGATCGAATTCAGACAGAAAATTCATGAATTCATCCTCTTTCTGCATTTCTGTGTGAATCAGTGGCCTGGCTTATGTGCACCTGATGGGCTAGCGTGGCAGCCATCAAAGCAGAGTTCACTGCACTATCCACTTCGAAGTCCAGGGCATTTTCACATTATCCTTGAGCAATTCTTGCAAGAACAGCTCGTTCCAACTCTCCACAAAACAGTGTTGCTTGCCGTTCAAGATTGCTGAGATGAGGCGCAGTTCAAGAAGGGAACTTCTATTTTTAAATACAGACCAGCAGCCATTCTAGAGAGTTCAGTGTCGATGATATGAGACCCGGGTATACTCAAGATACAACAAGGCCGAGTGATCTAGTAATGGGGATTCGGTTTGGCCCAAGACGGCCCGGGTGGCCCGATGGGTTTAGAGTCAGTCGGCCCACTCGGCCAGGAGATAAATATCAATTAACTTGTACTACAAGGCTGTTTACTATGTAACCGACTAGGTTTAGATCCATGTAACCCTGCACCCCCGACTATATAAGGCGGGCAGGAGACCTACGGAAAACTCTCTCGCAATACATCATACTAGCACAGGACGTAGGGTATTACGCCTTTGGCGGCCTGAACCTGTATAAACCCTCGTCTCCTGTGTTACCATCGTGTTCTTGATTCTCGTACACCCGTAAAATAACTATCGAGGCGCTAAAACCTCGACAGTGGCGGGAAGGGGCAGTACGAGAGTCCACCACGTCGAGCTCGATGGCTGTCAACTCCATCAACAATCATCGCCGGCGACCGGATCTGTTTCGGGAGCATGCACCTCATCGCCGACCGCCGTGTGAGCTCCATCCCGTCAACTCGGCGGTACCAGAGATCACTTGGCGGCCAGCTCCGTCGACTCGGCAAGATCCAGATCCAGCTAGCCTGGACCCCAGATCAAGCCATGGCACCCTCCCTGCAAGGAACTACGCGGACTACTCGCTAGCCGAGTTACGCGCCTGCATGGAGGCAGTCAAGATCGGATCTGCTACACCGAGCTTTGCTCGAGGTCCCGTTCGGTTTCCGTTCGGGCTCAACAACCAGGCCAAAATCTGTCAAGGTCTGAGTCCTGAGATCTTCGGATCCTTAGCAGATCCAACACCTGAACAGATCGGGTCTTTCAAGACCGATTCGTTCGGAGATTACCCTGATGAATCCGTGCTACGCACGCTTCCTTGGGAGAGCACATCTCTGAGCGGTACACCACCGTTCGAGTGCTTTATGGCGCAGATTAACCAGCACCCCGATGCAGCGGCTGCAGCGGCAGCTTGTAACCAAGCTAACAACAACGCCGCTGGGGCGGAGGAAGAACCCCCGGCCGCCGAAACCTCTGCGCAGCGCAACATCAGGTTGCGCGGTCGGCAGGTCCATGACGACCTCATGCAAGAGTACAACGGGCATCAAGTCTTCACTACTCCTAAGGATAACGTGGTCGGCGTCACTACACTCCTAGATCAGATCGCCCGGCAAATGGCTGCAAATCCAGATCCCGCCACCATCACCCCGATGGTGGAGAAGGCCGAGGCAATGACGGCCGCCGCGGCCTAGCAAGCCGCCGCAGCGACTAACCCCGTCCTAGCCAGGGAGGACTCGGGAGCACGAGTTGCGTCATCTGGGAGTGTCGACAAAACCTTTTCTCTTTCAGAGGACCGGTCCCAGACCCTAGAAGAGGAGCGACGGCGCCGAGCTCATGAACGACGTCCGGAGGCGCGCCGCAGCGCCTTAGATCGGCTTGGCCGACCCGAAGACCACCGCAACAGGGAGCGACAGCAGTCACCCGCCAGGCATCCTGTGCTGCAACGAGTGACTTTTCCCCGAGGGGACCCCCGTCATGTAACTGCCGGGGACCAAGAAGAGGAACGCAACCACAGGCGCCACAACGAACGCCGCGACGCGGAAGTCGAAGCTCCAGACGCTCCTCGCGGGCGGAACGACCAGCGTCATAGAAACGACCGCGACCACCGGCGCCACAGAGGTGACCGAGATCAGCATCGTCAAGACGACCATCGTAACCGTGATGGCCGCGACGCCAACCGCGGTCGTAACGATCGAGACCACCGAGTTCGCCACGATCATCAGGACCGACGGTGTCGTCGCGACGACCGCTATCCCACCTACTACTCGGACGACTACGAGGAACCGGAGCCCCATCCGAGGCGCACCACCCAGGCCCGGGGATTGCGCTGTCTCGCCGGCGACCTACGTCTCAACGGCTCTTGGCCGTCAGGGTTCAAGCCGACTGCCACTTCCATTGAGAAGTACAACGGCACCACCGACCCCGAGGAGTGGCTAGGCATGTATGCCACTCAGATCTACGCAGCTGGAGGCGATGACAGCGTTCTCGCCAACTATCTCCCGGTGGTCCTCGCTCCACCGATTAGGAGGTGGCTCACCAACCTACCAGCAAACAGCTTCCATTCGTGGGATGACCTCTGTGAAGAGATGATCACCCACTTCAAACCTACGGCTGACCGCTTGTCGACCGAGTACGATTTGTACTGAGTGAAACAGCGAGAGGGGGAAAACCTGCGGGACTACATTCAGCGCTTCACCCGCAAGAAGAACGAGATTCCCAACATCTTCGACCATGATGTCATCAAGGCGTTCAAGGAAGGCTGCTAGAGGAGGGAGCTCGTTGAAAAGCTGGGTCGTAAGCGCCCAAAGACTGCAGGCCACATGCTGATGATCGCCAGCACCTTCGCAGGAGGCGAAGACTACAGGTCCGAGAACGCCAGGGAGGGCTTCCACCGCCAAGAAGAGCGCTGCCAGAAAAAGTACGACGACCCTGAGTCATCCCGACCTCACGAGTCCTCCCGACCTCGTGAGCTCAAGCGAAAGGGAGACAACCTGGTGGCAGCCGTCGACAGGAACCGGCAGAGACGTCCCCCAAGGCCGGACGATTTTGAAGACCTCCTGGACAAACCCTGCCACTTTCACCCCAACGTCTCACGCCCACACAAGTTGCGGGACTGCTACAAGTACAAGGCTCTCATCGAGTACAGCCAGGGGAAGAAGCCGGAGGAGCAACAGAACCCTAAGAGAGACGGCCAGGGTTCGTACCGCGACCCACTCAAGGTACTGAGCATCTTCGGTGGCCCTGCAGCATATGAATCCAGGAGGAAGCAGAAGTTAACTCTCCGGGAAGTCAATACTATGGTTGAGACACCACGGTACCTAAAGTGGTCTGAAGTAAGCATCACCTTCGACCGTAAGGATCACCACGATCACATACCCCAGCCTGGGAGGTATCCTTTGATACTATCGCCGATCGTCGGCACCACTCGGCTCTCCAAGGTGATGGTCGATGGAGGCAGCGCCCTCGATATCCTCTTCATCAAGACTCTGGACGACATGGGCATCCCACGTTCAGAAATCCAGACAAGCTACGCGCCGTTCCATGGCATCATACCGGGCCAATCATCACTGCCACTCGGCCAGATTACCCTGCCAGTCGTATTTGGTGGGCCCGAGAACTACCGTAAGGAGTTTATCACCTTCCAGGTGGCTGACTTCGAGTCGGCCTACCATGCCATCATCGGCCGACCTGCCTTGGCAAAGTTCATGGCAGTGCCTCACTACACGTACCTGGTATTCAAGATGCCAGCACCCAATGGATCGAGTCATATCCCTCCGAGGAGACGTCAAGCAGTGCCTTGCACTGGAGTCCGAGTGCCTCGAGCTGGCTGCGTCCGCCGAGGCTAAGCTGGGGGCTGCCCAGATCAAAGAAGCAGCCGCGTCCTTTGAAGACCCGGTTCTGTCCCTTCGAAGAAGTCGGCCAAGTCGGCCATACAGGCAGGACCGGAGACCAAGAAGGTTGGCGTCAACGACGAGGACTTCACCAGAACAGCGGTCATCGGGGCAGCTCTGGACCCCAAATAGGAACTCGCGCTCACCAACTTCCTCAAGGATAACCGTCTGACATGCCAAGTGTCCCAAGGAGGTTGGTTGAGCACTCTCTCCACGTCGACCCCAACGCCAAGCTGATTTGTCAACGCCTTCGCCGCTTCACCCCTGACAAAAAGGAGGCCATTAGGACTGATCTAGCCAAGTTGCTAGCAGCCGGCTTTATCAAAGAGGTCTTCCACCCAGAGTGGTTGGCTAACCCAGTTCTTGTAAAAAAGAAATCTGGAGAGTGGCGTATGTGCGTAGATTATACAGACCTAAATAGGTTCTGTCCCAAGGACCCATTCGGGCTTCCTTGCATTGATCAAGTTGTAGACTCCACCGCTGGTTGCAAATTATTAAGTTTCCTTGATTGTTGCTCCGGCTATCACCAGATTCCACTTAACGTGGATGATTGCATTAAGACTTCATTTGTTACACCCTTCGGGGGCTTATTGCTACCTAACTATGCCTTTTGGCCTCAAGAACGCAGCAGCAACGTACCAGCGGTGTATACAAGGCTGCCTCCAGGATCAGCTCCGCCGACGCAAAGTCGAGGCCTACATCGATGATGTGGTTATCAAGACTCGGGAAGGCGATGATCTCATTGCCGACCTGAAGGACGTCTTTGACGCTCTACGTGAATACGACATGAAGCTGAATCCTGAGAAGTGTGTATTCGGTGTGCCTTCAGGCAAACTGCTCGGATATATACTCACTCACCGGGGTATTGAAGCAAATCCCGAGAAGGTGGAGACAATTCTGAGGATGCCGACTCCTCAGAATATCAAGGACGTGCAGAAACTCTCCGGGTGCATGGCTGCACTCAGCCGCTTCATCTCGCGACTCGGCAAGCGCGGCCTCCCTTTTTTCAAGCTCCTGAAGAAACACGACAAGTTTGTCTGGAATGATGAGGCCAAGCAAGCTTTCGAAGATCTCAAGCTGTACTTAAGTACAACACCGACCCTGGTTCCGCCAGGAGACAATAAGCCTTTGTTGCTGTATGTTGGCGTTACCACTCATGTAGTTAGTGCGGCGCTGGTGGTGGAACGAAAGGAAGAAGGCCATGTCCAGAAAGTACAACGTCCTGTCTACTTCGTCAGCGAAGTTTTGTCGGCATCAAAGGTCAAGTACTTCCACATCCAAAAAATTATCTACGCTCTACTTATGGCATCACGCAAGTTGATCCACTACTTCCAGTCCCATCCGATCACCATGGTCACCTCTTATGGGATTGGCGAAGTGCTCTTCAACAGACAGTCTACAGGCAAGATCTCAAAGTGGGCGATCGAATTGAGCACTTACGATTTATCCTTCAAGCCCCAGACGGCTATCAAAGGCAAGGCTCTTGCCGACTTCGTCGCCGAGTACATAGAGACTCAAATACCGGCTAAGCCCGAGACGTCCGAGTGCTGGACGTTATTCTTCGATGGCTCCTTACAACTTACGGGTGCAGGGGCCGGCATTCTCCTTGTTTCACCTCAAGGTGACGAGCTCTCCTATGTCCTTCAACTCCACTTCAAGGTATCAAACAACGCGACAGAGTACGAAGCGCTGCTTCACGGGTTGAAGATCGTCAGCTAACTGCCAAAGGTGATTCCATGCCGGTATTCAGGCAGGTCAATAAGGAATGGGATTGCCTTGATGGTACAATGAGGGCCTATCTACAAGAAATTCGTAAAATGGAAGCCTGCTTTGACGGCCTTGAAGTTGTCTACGTTCGCCGAGAGTTTAACCACAAAGCTGACTCGTTGGCCAATAAAGGCTCGAGTCGAGACCCAGTTTCTCCAGGGGTTTTTCTCCAGACAGTACATCACCCTTCGGTCACGAAGGAGAACGCCGAGTCAGCCACACGCCCACCGACTGACACGGGTAGTCCTGAGGAACAGCTTGAGGCCATGAACATCGATTTGGCTGCTCTAGCAGAGGAAGACGACTGGATGGCACCGTTTACCAAGTGGTTAGTGCATGGAAGACTGACGACTGACACAGCTCAAGCCGAGCAGATCCTCAGGAAAAGCAAACTCTATTTCGTCGTGAAGGACACACTATACCGCAAAAGTGCCAAAGACATTCACATGAAGTGTGTACCCATCTCCAAAAGCAAAGAATTACTACAGGACATTCACTCGGGAGTCTGTGGCAATCACGCAACTGCCAGGACCTTGGTTGCCAAGGCTTATCGGCGAGGTTTCTTCTGGCCTACTGCCAGTCGGGACGCGAAACACATCGTCAGGACTTGCGAAGGGTGTCAGTTTTTCGCTCAGCAAGCTCATGTACCTACTCAAGAACTGCAGACAATACCCCTATCATGGCCATTTGCAGTCTGGGGGCTCGACATGGTCGGCCCTTTCCAGAAGGCTAAGGGAGGTTACACACATCTGCTAGTCATGGTGGACAAGTTTACCAAGTGGATTGAAGCTACACCGATCAAGGATCAGACGGCGAGCACAGCAATTGAGTTTGCGCGCAGCGTCATCTTCAGGTTTGGCGTCCCTAATCGTATCATAACGGATAATGGGCCCAATTTCAAAGCCGCCGAGTTCCAAGAGTTCTGTGACGACGTCGGTATCAAGGCATGCTACGCCTCACGCTCCCACCCCGAGTCCAACGGGCAGGTTGAGCGGGCCAATGGCATGATTCTTCAAGGTATCAGACCGCGCGCCTTTGACCGACTGAAGAAGTACGCGTCCAGGTGGACTGAAGAGTTACCGTCCGTATTATGGGCCCTACGCACCACTCCAAGCTCGGCAACCGGCCAAACACCCTTCTTCATGGTCTACGGTGCAGAGGCGGTTCTGTCGACTGAGCTGGACCACGCGCTACCAGGATCGAGTTCTACGATGAGGCTAGAGCAGAAGACCAGCAGTCATTAGCGATTGACATGCTGGAGGAGGAGCGGGATCGCGCTTTCTTCAAGTCGGCCAAGTATCAGCAAGCAATGAGGCGATATCACCAGAAACACGTTCATGAACGTTCGTTCCGAGTTGGTGACCTCGTCCTCAAGAAGTTATTAACCACTAAAGGTCGCCATAAGTTGTCCCCCATATGGGAGGGTGAAAGGATCAAGGGCACCGAGAGGGGGGGGGGGGGGGGGGGTGAATCGGTGTCTCAACAATTTCTCCCAAACGTACTTAAGGCGTGAAGCTAGCAAGACTAGATATGGTGACAACAAGAAGCTAGCGATGCGCGCACACAATCTAGTCTATGCAACAAGCAACACCCTAACAAGCAATTCTACCAAGTAGTAAAGAGACAACCTATCATGCAATTCTACTAGCACATAAGTAAATGCGGAAGCGTAAATGCTAGTAAGTAAAGGAGATAGAGATAGGAATGCTCATGATTTTTCCTGTGGTCTCGAAAGGATGGCGCCTTCCCCTACTCCACGTTGGGTCACTCCCGCCGGAGTCTCGACCCCGTCCCTCCGCTCGAAGGCGATTCCTCCTAGAGCACACTTCACCCTCCGAGTGAAGTCGCGGGCACGTCCCGCCGGGCTCGATCCCGGGTACTCTTCCGGAGGTAAGGCTCCGCACTTGATGCGTGCCAAAGGGCGCTCCACTAGTGATGCTTCTTTCGCACGGGAAGCTCCAAAACCGTGTACAAACTTGTGTTGGCTTCCACACACTCCTTGGACAGCTCAGCACCAACGCCTAACCGGTCTAGGCCTTGCCATAGACCAAGAGTAACAAATCGAAGTGACTCTCTCAAGCTCACACTAGCCTAGAAATCAAGTGGATGCAATTGCTACTCTCTCAAGCACTAGGATCACTCCAAATCCTTCACAAGTGCTTCTCTCCTTTGCTCTTGGCTTCCTCTGAGTTTCCTGCACTCCAACAATGGCCAAGAGACCCCCCAAGGGGCGGGCAACCAACTATTTATAGGCTACCAACCCAAAACTAGCCGTTGCCCAAAAGTACCCTGCGAAACTAGAGACCGTACAAAGGACCGTACTGTCCGGTCTCCTCTAGACCGTACTGTCCGGTCTCTATTTCGAGGCGCATCTCTATTTCCTTCTTCTCTGTTTGATCATCTCAAATGAAGACCGTACTGTCCGGTCCCTAGGACCGTATCATCCGGTCAATTGTTCGGTCTTCATTTTCTTCTCTTCCAGAAACTTCAGCTTCTCTGTCTGGAAATCCTCTGATGACCGTACCATACGGTCCCTTGACCGTACTGTCCGGTCAATTGTCCGGTCTTCATTTTCTCAGCATCCCGAGACTTCACTTCTCTGTCTGGATCTTCAATGAAGACCATACCATACGGTCCCTAGGACCGTACTGTCCGATCTCTACTGCAAAAGCTGAAAACTTGATCCACTCTTGATCCTTGCTTCCAACTTCTCCATTCTTGGTTCCTCTTCTTCTCTTCAGCCACCCTAGCCCTCAAGAGACTCACAATGCATCCATTTGATCTCTAACCTAGTGTGCTCTAAGAGAACCAATTCGATCCCTCTTGATAGTCCGGTTTTTCCTATGGACTCAAGCTAACATCTATACCAAGCCAACACTTGCTTGGTCTATCATGTCCTTAGCCTTGATCCATCTTCAACCTTGACTCCATCAAGTTCTCGACCCGAATTGTCGAGGCAACCAATCACCAAGTCGTCGATAAAGATATAGTATGTGAGACGACGCTTCATTGACATGACCATTTGAATATCCTACATGAAAATGTTGGTCACATCAATATGGTCACCCAGTCACCAAAACATTCATACCTTTGGGGTTTCCAAACTCCAATGGTCATGAAGCTTACAGAGGGGCCTTATATCATAGCTGAAGTCACTCGGCCGGGTGCTTATCGATTAACTACTGAAGACGGTACCCCGTTGCAGAGTTCCTGGAACATCAATCAGCTACGTCGCTTTTTTGCTTGAGTTATTTTGTACACACCATCTGCTGAATAATAATCGTCTTTGCTTCGATATAGTCGTGTTCATTTTCCTTTGCCTCGTATGTCACGTTTTGAGTTTCTCTTTATGAGCTAGCAAGTCGGTGAATTTTTCCCAGTTACATCAACTCGCTTCAGGCTCATGCTCACATTCTAACACTGACGGGTTAACGCCATCTATTGCTAACACCCTAGGTTAACGAGTCCGGCTGAGTCACAACCGAGTTCGCTGTCCGCGGAGTTCATTTGTACTTAACGCTTCGAGAAGGGCAATACTGAACTATACATACGAGGCATGATAAACTAATTACTGACTACATAAAAGCAACCTGTATCAACATTATATATACACCCTGCTGTTTTTACAAGCGTTTTTGCAGACTCGACGGATCACCGAGTTCACGGATCCACCGACACTTCAGAGATCATTGCGATCGCTGTGGCCTTTGTCTCCTCGATGATCCGTCAAGCGGTCGGGCGGTCCCCGGCGAAGCCTTTCTTCAGACGCTCCTCATCGATCCGAGGATAGTGGGACTTCACCTTGCCCAGCACCACACCAGCACACATGCGAGCGACGAACTCGCAGTGCTTCTTCATCTCCGACGGCACCTTCTCCAGCAACTCGGCCAAAGGGCGTTCCCCCCTAAGCTCGGCGGTCGGGTAGATGTACTGCACGACTTCTTGCCCGCTGAGCTCGAGCTCCGAGTACTCGTCCTGAAGTTCGTTCATCTCTTCTGCAAGACAAGAAGCATGTTAGCTATCATCAAGTACAAGGATGCCAGAATACGAATAACTTACTCTTGTGATCTTGGATGAGCAAAGTCCGTTGAACAGTCATCTGTGAGAGTTCTTCTTCTTTGGCGGCAAGCTGCTTCTGCAGGGCTTCGACGAGATCCTGGCTTTCTTTCAGCTGCCGCTTCGACCCTTTATACTTCTTCTTCAAATCGTCGAGCTCATCTGCAGACGTCTTCCACTCGCTTGCCTGTCCCTCAAGGTTTGGACAGCAATCTTCTTAGCATCGATGGCCTTATTCAGCTCCTCAAAATAGGTTTTCTCTTTCTCTTTCTGGGACTCTATTTGGGTTTGAGCCTGAGTGAGCTGGTTCTGCATCTCGACAAGTTCGGCCTCCTTAGCTTTGTAAGCTTGGTTCAGCTTGCTGACTTGCTCGTTCAGTGCTTCGGCTCTGGATTTCGCGCGCTCCAAGTCTTCTGCAATTTAAGGAACTGTAAACTCGTCAGATTATCAAATAACCGACTAGCGTAGTCGAGGCTTGGTAAAGCTTTACAATATACTCACCGGCCGTCGTCGTCGCCAGGTTTTTCTCCTGTTGCAGCTGCTGGATGAGGTCATCTTTTGCCTTGGCTTCGGCCAGCAGAGTCGAGGCTTGGTAAAGCTTTACAATATACTCATTTGCTTCTCCATGGCTGCTTGCTTCTCCAGCTGCGTCTTCATGTCACGGATCATTTGGTTTTTAGTCGTCAAATTCTCCTCCGTCACCTACAACAACAAGCGTCAGCGTTCTTGACAACAGAAAACGCACTTCCCAAGATAAAGACAACAGGCTGTACTCCACTTACATTAAACACAGTATTGAGGGCAGCATGATGATGATGGAAGCTCGTCGCATTGGTGAATTCTGCTTGCGCTCCATTCAGCAGATGGTTATCAACCTGTCTCAGCAGTCGGCAGAGCTCAGATTCTTCAACAGTTTGCTCTCCTTCCACTCAGAAAACAGTCTCTTCACTCTGCACTGCAGGAGTTGCAGTTTTCTCCACTACGGCTGTGGCTGTTTCTGGAACAGTTGTCTCTGCAGCTCCAGCAGTTGAAGGAGGGTTCATTGGAGTCTCCGGTTGCATGTTAACTTGTGTGTTTGCCTCGTCTTCAACGCGGATCTCCTCTTCAGCAGCACTCTCTCCATGATCAGCGCCAACTTCATGGTGTACTTCTTCGGCTTTGTCACCGCGCGCTTCTTGGTTACTTCCTCCAGCATCAGTCAAGTTGGGCACCTCAGCACTTCTTTGCGGTTCCCCCCCTTCGGGCATCTCTTCAGTTTGGCTGGTTGCGCCCTTCCCGTCAGGACCCAGGTCCTCGATGAACACTCCCCCGCTTGTGAACATCTGCTCTGCAGTCTCTTGGATAGGAGCTTCACCTCTTCGTGGACTTGGAGGAGCGTTTTGCTCTGGTTCACCAGTTGGCACTTCAGTACTGGGGGCCCTGTAGTTAAACAAGTCATCAATACGATCCATCTTCGTAATTATCACTTGACTTCACATCTGTGAGATTCACTTACAGTGTGGACAGGGTGATGTTGATACGGTCTTCATATGATCTTTCCCTGGGGGCAGGGGTACTGGAGCTTTGGCCATCTTGCTCACCAGAGGTTCCCTTGGGGGCTCGGCCTTCTTGCGTCTTCGGTGGCGTTTTTCTACTTCGTGGCGACGGAGATGCAGTAGGGCTGACAGCAAGGGTAGCCCTGCGTGATTCATATACGATTACTCCACCACCGGGGTTCGAGCTTGTACCTCCCCGAGTGGTCGGTCGTCGCACTTCTCTTTTCGTCTTCTTCGGTGGAGATGGTACAGGCGGAGACTCCTCCACTCGGCCTTCTCCAACATCGTGCCGAGGAGTCTTTCGACTCTCTCCTTCGTCTTCACTCGGCAAGGCTGCGTCAGTGGCGGCATCCATGGACTTGTTCTCTTCTTCACTGGACTCGATGTCCAGTACGTCTCTCTTTCTCTTCTTCTGGGGCGAGACCACAGCGAACACTGGTTCACTCGGACCGTCCGAGCGAAACTCAATCTCCAAAGCCTGCATGACGTTCATATCCAAGGATACATTATAGCACAGGTTAAATGAGTTACAGTAGTATTGACTTCAGATAAGGATACTTACAGGTGGAGGGGGATTCTTGATGTGATAACCAGTGATAGGTGGCACCTCTGCTTCAGCTCCAGCCGTGAAGAACTCCCTCACTCGGTTCTCAATGATGGTGGCTGTGTCTCCAGGGATATTCTCATTGCTGGGATCATTTTTGCCGCGCCATCTCCAAGCTGGCTCAGCTCTATCTTTCAGGGGTTGGAATTTCCTGCCACAGAACGTAACAGCAATGCTTGGGCCAGTGAGTGCATCATGCTTTTCATTATCCTTCAAATCGTCAATCATCGCAAGCAGATCTGTCACTTCAGATTTCTCGGCAGCTGTTAAGGGCTTTCTCCAAGTATCTCGTTGCACAGGAGCTACACTTTTGAAGGTCGGCAAACTTGGTGAATGGTTTTTTACATAAAACCAACCTGAGTGCCATCCTTTGAGAGTAGTCGGGAATGGCAGATCAAAGTAGCACTTCTTGTTCCTTAACTGGAATCCAGCACCTCCAATGATCGCCGGATTCACATTCGATTTCATCTTCAGCACGAACAAATGGCGGAACAGATTGAAATGCGGCCGAATTCCGAGGAAGACCTCACAGAGAGTAATGAAGATCGCGATGTGCAAGATGGAGTGTGGCGTCAAGTTGTGCAGTTCCACGCCGTAGAAGTACAGGATGCTCCGAAAGAAGGCATGCGTAGGTAACCCTAACCCTCGGTGCACGAAGGCCTCGAAAATGACAACCTCATCGGGGTTGGAGGTTGGGAATTGCTCACCCGCCGCAGGCCGCCATCCAATCACCTCCTGCTCAGGCAGCAATCCTTCATCGGTCAGCGCTTGGCACCTCTCTTCTGTCATGATGGACTCCGGCCATCGGTTATCTTCGTCGGCGGGCGGCGGTGAGCTTGTCTTCGGCTTGCGCGATGCAGCCCTCTTCTTCCCGGCCATGGCTTCAATCTCTTCGACGGCGGTACAGTTTTTTCGACGATTGCTTCAACGGCAGCACGATCTCTTCAATGGTGGTTGAGATTTCTTCACCGGTGGCTTCGATTTCTTCAATGGTGGCTTTGATTTCTTCAGCGACGGTGTGATTTCTTCAATGGCGGACTGATTTTTTCGGCGGCGGCGAGATTGGTGGTTGCGAAATCGCTGGATTGGATCTTGGTGGATCGAAGGGGATTAGGAAGCGCACTGTTGCAAGTGTGCTGTGGAAGATACTGAAGACGATGCGACGGAATCACTTAAATGAGCCGGAACGTTTTGGTGAACGGTCCAGATCTGTTGACCTAATTTGAATGGTCCAGATTTTCTACCCGTTATGACCTACTTAGGTTTTCGCCATGTTCTCTCCAGCGACAACCAAATTCAGTCGGCCGGCTGTTACTTGAGGCCGTAATCACTCGGCTATTCTTCTGGTTGCTTCAGAACGACAAAAGACACACACACAAGTGGTTTTTATTCTCCACATGATGGTACATGATGAGCCGATACAATATTACAAAAGGAAAACATTACACATGGATGATATAAGGTTCGTGGTGCTTCTCTTCAAGATCTTCATTTTTTACTCCCTTCTTGGTGGGTCTTGACGAGTACGGCTTCGGGTGCGACTTGCAACTGAACGATTGATGGGCTGCCATGGAGGCAGATCATTTGGCAGATTGTGACACCCCAGGTGTCTCGTTCATTTCTCTACAGTGCTTAGTCATCATGTAAAGTTGATTAGGTGCAAATTTCAATTAAGTCACATAAAATGAAGGATCAAAAACTTGAATAGAATGCAAATTTAAGTAAAATTTTAAAAGGAAGTTCAAAAATTTGAACATAACAATGTGTAATCAAAAATTTATGGGAAAAATGAAAGCTAGATAAAATCTACTAAAAATTCTAGAGACAATTGCATCTGGGAACTCATTCAAATAAATGAGACAAGTCTAAAGTTTAAACAAGTTGTTTAAATTCCAAATTTAAATTCCTGAAAATATACATCAAATAAAGTTGAAATATATGAAGTACAAATTGTTAGGAAACCGCAGGAAAAAAAAATTGGAGTTCATTTGGCTTTGTTTTGACCTTCATTTCGAATTTACAAAGGAGAAAGAAATTTGAATTGAAAATAGAAAACAGTGCGGGACCCACCTGTCATAGACACAACCACTGATCTTTCTTCCCCTGCTCCACCGAGACGCCGTGCATGAGTGCCACCTCCTGCTTGCTGCTCCAGCTCCTGCCTGCCTGCTTCACCATCCGCCATTCTACTTCGATCACTCTCGAGACCGTGATGCCCTATGTCTCTCTCTCGCTCATTCTCTCACTCTCAGTCTCTCTCTCTTTCTCTTCTTTCTTGCGCCCAAGTCGCCGCCGAGCACCCCACCGTCGCCCGGCCGCCACACCGCATCCCAGCCCCGAGCGATCGCCTCCGTAGACTCTCCTTGAGCTACTCGTCGTAACCCCGCAAGAAGAACATCAAGACCTTTCCTCTGTGCGACGAATTTCGCCGTCGACCGGTCGCCGTCGTCGTCGGGAATCTCGTCGATTCCACCGGCTCCGGTGAGCTATAGCTCGATTGCTCGCTCTCATACCTTCCTTACTCAATGGCGCATCTCCCTGACAGTTTGTCCACGTGAATACACAGCTTCCGTCGCCGGAAATCCCTTCCTCTCCAACTCCGGTCGCCGCCGCGCCCTCGGTCTCTGACGAACTCACCCTTCCGGACTTCGCCGTCGTGTTCTTCTTCCACTCCGAGCTCCGCGTCAACGTGGTGAGGCTCATGCTCCCCTTAGTCCTCTCTCTCTACCTCTAGTCTCGCCGGAACGCCGCCTCGCCGTCGCGGGTGCGCCGCCGCTCGCCGTCAGCCGCGTCCCCGCCGCGCACATGTGCCCATCGCCTTGCGGCTGCTCCGCCTTCACACGTTGGTTGCAGCGCACAGGACCTCGTCGTCCAACTCACCGCCGTTCAGTCGCCGTAGCCGCGCCACCGCCGCCGGTCACCGCCGCAGTGCGCGCACTAGGGTTAAACAGCTGATGGCAATTTCGTAAATAAGTTGAACTTATTCAAAAATCATTCAAACTTCAAAAATCGATAACTGAAGCTACAGATGTCCAAAAATTTCAAACTAAATTTTGTTGTGTTCCTCACATTGAGATCTATCCAGTTCTACCTTAGTTGAACATTGTTCATGTGTAGTTTTTCCTGAATAATTTGTACATGGTAAAACCTAATTAATTCATAGTAATTAATTTAGGCAGGGTAAAAAGGCCAACTCAGGTTTGTTAGAACCATTTGATACCCTCTGTTCACTAGTACCAGCTATAACCCCTGGTTCTGTAAGAGGAACCTTGTAAGAATTTTACAAGCTATACACTAGATAATTCATAATAAATGATTTACATATCCAAAAATTGCAAACTAGGGCTTGTTGGAATCCTTGTGACATGCCCTTCACAGTGGTCTATGATGCTCATCTGGTTTCTCTAAAAGAGAACTAATTATGAATTTCTCTTTGATAAACTTGTCATCTTCTTAATAAATAAATTAATCATCAAATAGTCTTGAGCTTGTGCATGCCTATTGTTTAGGTGAGCACCTACCACCATACTGTTGGGTCTGGTTAAAACTGTTCATTAGATTTTTGTAGGGATTATTTCATGTTATGACTAGATTTGCTATCTACAATAATTCTTTTAGGCATAAAATATGGAACCTTGGGTTTTGAATTCTTCATGCATGTTAGTAACTGTTAGTAAATCATTCATGTTCAGAAGTGCATCAAAAAGATTTATAATGAATCTTTAAGTTACTTTTATGATAAGATAATAAGTTAATTAATGGAAGTCAATGAAGGAAATACTTCAGACTAAAATAATACAAATTTCATCATAATTTCAGAACTGTACTTCACACTCCAAATCTGAAACCATGTCACTTTCATTGCATCACATGTTGGATGATATCTTCTTTGCATTCGCCATTTGACATATACCATATCTTAGGGAACGAGCAAGTCGAAGTTGAAGGGGATATTCAACAGGGTCACTCCTCTCAGGAGCAGGAAGTCGAAGTCACTAACTTAGCTGTTAAGAGTCAAGGCAAGCCCCGGTTCATCCTAGCCCGTTTTCGAAGTTTTCTATTTTAATATCACAATGCTAGTATGTCTAAGTTTGATTGTGCACTTAAGTGGTCAGGAGTTGATGTGAAACCCACCTGCATGATATCTAAATGTCCTATGTTGCTATGTGTCTATCCTGGTTAGCTCGTTAGCTTCTGCTACGCTTAAGTCAAATGTTTAGTATCGACAAGGTTTACTAGGTTGTTGATGATTAAATTGACTCACTAAAGCTGAAGATAACAATGAGTTTACATTATTTGTTGAGACCGGGCAGGGGCATTGCGTGTGTAGGATGGATTGGGAAGTCTGGGATTTCACGGTGGTAGCCCTGCCTAGTCGATTAAGGACCGATTCGATGTAGGCCCCTTGATCAAGCATTGAACAGTACCGAGTGCATACTAGTGCTATGGGAGCTAGTAAACTGATGTATCATGTATGGTGGCATCGTTGTACGGTACCCGGTACACTGGTCGAAAGACGCGCTGGGCGCAGGTGGGCGCAGTTGGCAGGTCAAGGCCGCAACGGAAGAGTGGTAGGACGGCTGCCCAACTCCGTGAGACTGGACCCGTGCTTGGTGTTTACTGTCTTGTGAAAGGTTGCCGTATATGACCATCTTGAGTGGTGCGTATACGTCGTGTATCTCGGGTTTTCGCCAGCTGGTGTAAATCGATTGCAATCGCTGTCCCTCGCAGTAATGAGTACCCGCTTGTGATTTGCGCCTTCACGTAGCATACAATAATTGATGATGATGCTTATGCTGGATGGTATGATGGATTACTGTTATTATTACACTGCTACTTATTATTCATTTCAGTTATGTTCAATTGCCTGTTTTACAGCTATACACACTTATGCTTCTGTTTAATGAAGATAAAACTTGGCTAAAATGTTGCTAGAGAAGATTATTGCTGCTTAAGTGCGAGTCCTTTATAAATAAGCCATCCCTTTTGAGCCTATGCATGTCTAGGAGTCATTTGACGGGTAAGACTTGCTGAGTAATTAGTACTCAGGCTTTGTGCCTTTGTTGTTTTCAGGTAATAATTGGAATCTGATTTGCCGCTGCTGTGATATGTGTTGCTAGAGTGATATTCTAGATGGGCATCAGAATGTCACTACTGCTGTATCGTTGAGAGAAGTGAACTCTCGTGTATCTTCCGCTTTCAAATTTGTCGTTTTATCGCTTCCGCTACACTCTGAACTTATGTTGTAATAATAATAATCTTGTTAATTAGGTCGAAAGTGTTGTATTATCTCGTGTCTGCTTAAACAGCACCGTGGGACAAAGATCCTGTGGATCGGGCTGTCACACAGATAGCGACGGCGAGGATTTCCAGTGGCTTCATCTCCAGATGAGACATCACTATATTCAGGCAGAGATGGATCGTATGGACCTGGAGGTGGCAGAACAACATTGAGAGGGGGTATTATTGGAGCTTCAACGATGGCTAAGTTCTCAATGTTTGGCATGGCTACATTTGGTGGCTGTGGTTCAGCTGGGGGCTGATTGTTGGAACTGGAGGCACCTTTCTTTTTCGAGTTGTTGGTGTTCTTCATCTTCAGCTAATTTTGATGGATACTTGGGGGCTGCGGTAGCAACTTATTTATAGCAAAACTATGACTGTTTTTGATAAGGATGCTGTGGTGGAAAGGCAGAAGAGGACGATTCCAAGCAGTGTTCTGAGCATTATTGGTTTTTACTGCATACTCGTGACTCGGTTTGGACAACACACATGTGACGGGCACAGTACATTCTGGCGGCATTCTGGTGGCGTTCAGTACATTCATCATACATGAGTTTGATATTTCTTCTTTGCTTCTTTGGAGTCTATAAACAACTCTACGTCTTCTTCATAGACTCGGGGGCTACATCCATAGGATGCACTAGACGTGCACTCTATGCTTCGTCACTCGAACGGTTGGCAGTTGGATTTTCAAAGTTTTCTTCTTGAGCTACTCTTGTAGTCTATGAACAACTCTATGACTTCTTCATAGACTCGGGGGCTAGCCCACGTGGGCTCACTTGCGTGAGCCCACGTCGCGCTTCATTCAGTCAGGCGACCAAGCATTACTTTGCAAGATCTTCATTTCACTCGGTCAGACAGTGGTCAAGAGTTTTGGATTCAACTTCTGTGGATGTCTTCATATGGAAATACTCTTCTTAGCTTCATAGACTCGGGGGCTACATCCATAGGATGCACTAGAAGTGCACCCTATGCTCCTTCACTCGGCCGATCAGTGACTATATTCTTCGGGCTGTAATTAAACACGATCTTCACTCGGACATTGAAGACCTACGGGAGGTTATTCCCAGAATTGAACTCGCTCTTTGAGTCAGTTTTCTGAACTGCAGTGAAGAGCGAGGCGGTCGCCAAAAACCTACGAGTTGTCATCATCCTGGGCACAAGTTGCTGGATGGGCTTAGATTCCGGCCGAGTGAAAGCTCGGTTCGAGACTCGCAACTCACTTTTGGTTTGCAGCTGTAGTGCACCAGTTGTGGGGAGTTCCCATAACTCCCATGGAGTTCCACTTACGGTTATAGATTTTGTCTATATGCTGGGCTCTTTTAGAGCTTCTGCCTAATCCTTTGGATTACCCAGAAGCTCGGGGGCTGCACCTTACAGGTGTGTTTTAAAAAATCCTGCTAGTAAGCATACTTTTTAAAGTCTTGGTCAATTTCGAGTTGAATGCTACTGAGAGGTAGGACACGCTTTATGAGCCCAGCCTTTGTTCCCGACGTCAGTCCGCATTGGGTGTTCCTTCATCTTCATGCCTAATTCAAAGCCTTGCTGATCTTGGTATTCCCAGGTTTCAGTTTCTTCATACGGGTTATTTCGGTAACTATTACTCTTTGGAGTTCTTTTTTATTGACCAGCTTTGCTGAAGAATTATTGTACATGGAGTTGGAACCAGTCGGAAGTCTTCAAGATCAATCAAAAAGAACTCGGGGGCTACTGTCGATGATATGAGACCCGGGTATACTCAAGATACAACAAGGCCGAGTGATCTAGTATTGGGGATTCGGTTTGGCCCAAGACGGCCCGGGTGGCCCGATGGGTTTAGAGTCAGTCGGTCCACTCGACCAGGAGATAAATATCAATTAACTTGTACTACAAGGCTGTTTACTATGTAACCGACTAGGTTTAGATTCATGTAACCCTGCACCCCCGACTATATAAGGCGGGCAGGAGACCTACGGAAAACTCTCTCGCAATACATCACACCAGCACAGGACGTAGGGTATTACGCCTTTGGCGGCCTGAACCTGTATAAACCCTCGTCTCCTGTGTTACCATCGTGTTCTTGATTCTCGTACACCCGTAAAATAACTATCGAGGCCCTAAAACCTCGACATTCAGTGTTTGTCACATACTACCTCTGACATGAGCTCTCACTGTCTACGATGCCCTGCTGGAAGAGCTAGTCCCCCAGCATCATCCTCCTCAGGCAAACAAAACCATTATTGTGTTATTTTCTGCTTGATACACAGGCTGAAAATATTGTGAGAAGAAAGAAGGTTCTATTATTAATGTGTTGTTAAAAATGAGTATTATGTGCCACCAATATGTCCTTTGGACAAATCATTTTCTGAGTGACAATGCATTCAAATAAAGCAACAGGAGCCACACCAATTCAGTGACAGCATTTCAATTTCCATTAAAATTCACAACACATTTGGTCATCTCCCATTTGTTGTCTATTATTCCCCTAAACACTAGCATAAAAAGTACAGCAGCTAGATTAGATATGTATTAGAATAAATAACTCTAAACACGATCTGGCAATACAGATGTATTTCTCGCTACCGCCTCGCTGCACGCACCAAGAAAACCATGAATCGGTCACCAGAGTCTAGTTGTATGTCGTAAAGAAAAGAAGGCATGAGTATATGGGACCTTGACACTACAAGATGTATGTCATCAAGAAAAGAAGGCATACATACTCCCTATGCATTCTAATTATTCCTTCTCAGAATAAATGTATATTTCATCAGAATTAAAAGAACCTCACCTCTACTCCTTTCCAGGGAAGTAATGTATGTAGTAATGGCAACAGAAACCACCTCATTTATCTCACTCTCTCCTTGGACACTGGAGGAAAAACTAATTTGATCAAACCAATTAGTCAAATGCTTCTAGATATTTTTCTTGCTTGACGCAGATAGCAATAGCTCTTCAAAAAAGAATGCTAGACAAGTAGCAATGCAGCATCAACAAACCAACTCAACGGGTACAAAATTTAAAGTTCTATTAGTACGCATACCCTGATTGAATAGATCTGACAAATGGTAATATACAGGAGTAGCAATTGGTGCTCGATCCATAAATTAGAAATGAGTCTAGTTGCCATCACCGGTATTGCATCCTGGACAATTTGAGCTCAATCAGAACGTATGGGGGTAAATTAACAGACTTGATGTGAGCTCAATCCCAACGCTGCCACGCCGGTGATTAATAATCCGAGACAACGCTAACACAAAAATCATCATGGAACTAACCTGGATCAAGAATTGAGAAGACTAACCTGGATCAAGAATCGGGAAGACTTACGCTTGCGGCAACCTTGATTCCGCTGCGGCAGAAATCCTGAACACGTCGTGCCGCCGTCCGCCTGCACGGATAAAGATAAAGAATCGGTGGGATTTGCCTTGCCAAAACTTAAGGCAATGCTTATCAATCAATCAATTAATGGATCAAACCTGAGAGGCTATCTTTCCGCGGCCTCGACGCGCTGCGCGACGGCAGGGCTGTGCTCCCACGGTCCGGGATCATCGGGTGACAAGACCGGCGCCCTCGTATACGTAGTCTTCCTGTCCCAGTCCCAGATCGAATTGGAGAAGGGAAACGAGAGGAATGAAAATAAAAAGAAATCGAACGAAGGAAGGAAAAAATGCGTAAAATCCGGACGGGGGAGGAGCAGATGAGGGATTGGGGATAGATGGGAAACGGGAGCGTGATTCGCGGGCGGGATTGATCGGCGTGTATCTTCGTTCCTGGGTGAAAAACAACCAGGCAATGTCAGGTTTTTGAACTTCAAATGACGCTCACCGTGGACCTGGGCGTCCTACAAGATTCAAGTCAGTTAATAGCCTATCAAATTCGGCCTACTTAAGACAACTTAGCCTATCAAGTAACTGTCAATATTTTCAAATATCAGTTTCAACATTTTTGTAAGTCTATGTCAACATTTTTAAACAACTGAGTCAACATTTTCGCTAAAAATGTTAACATAGCACATTTAAAATGTTGACGCAGTGCAGAAAAAATGTTGACACAGTATATTCAAAATGTTGATGAAAATTTAAAAATTCAAAAAATATTCAAATTGGATCTCATTTGGTAGAATTAATTGTAACAAACACAAAGGTTCAAACGGATTCAAACACAGACTTATAGTTTAAGAGAAAAATGTGTTTAAAGTTTGCAAATCGTTTCTTTTTCTCCCACCTCCTACCCGCTCCAATCAGAATGCGTCACGTATCGCCCATCTGTGCTCTCCCTCTCAACCAGCAGCGTGCGTGGGCCGTTCGATATCCGTTCGCACGAATCCAAAGCGTTCTATCAAAAGGATTTTATAGGGCGGGCTACTTATAGGATTAGCGCAGCGTCATGCTGCGTGACGGCAGAGTTTTCCAGCGGGCCCAACGCAGGATCTGACCATAGATTAGGTGGAGTTTGTTTAGATCAACATGTAGGGTAGGATCTGGCAGGTGAAAACTGTTTTCCTCCTAACTGACGCTTTATTAGTTTAGATGCAAATAAAACTATCTCCCTGGGATGATTGTGCAAGGAAAAACATTTCTGCTACTTTGACCTCATTGCTGCTCGATTTAGCAGTTTTTTCAGTTCTAACCTGTGTAATGCGTACAGCAGTAAAAAGGGCCTTTGATCTCATGGCTGCTCGATTTTAATTAGTTACACTATTAAAATTTTAGTCCCTCCAAGCTCTGTTTTTTATGTTACATATCAAAATAAACAGGGCCACATACAAATTTTATGATTTGCCATTCCATGGCTAGTTTATTTGGTACATAGAAATTAAAAAGGGCCTTTGACAATGACAGTTGTGATGGTTATTTTTAATAAATATGTTGTTGGTATGTGGTCGCTGAAAGTAACAAATGTAACTATAATTTTTATCAGTAACTTATATGTTTCTGTGAGTAGGAATATCGTCAAAAGGAGTATTTGTGCTGACATTGTTGTTAAATACCAAAGTGCGCACGCCATTTGTGGTGAACAAAAAATCATCAACATATTAGTGACTTGAGTATGGCAATTTGAGGTAATTGAAAGATCTCCAGTAAAGCTGCTTAGTGGCAAAAAACTGCCTATATCCGTGATAATATTTTCACCACGAAAACAATAATCTGCAGCAACTAATGACACAACAACCTCAGAAACTAATGGCACAACAACCTACTAGTATGGTGCCAACTCCCAAGAGCATTGAGTATCCAAAAAAAAAAAAAAATTCACCCAATAGTATTTCCCTCACTACAGAATGCGGCAACATCTCCCACTGTAGAGCAAATCTGATCTGTAGATGGGATGCACCACTACATCTAGCTACTTACACATATTGCTACGCGATGAATATCGTTACGAAATTATAGTAGGGATGGGCGGGACTGGGATAGTTGTTCGTACATGATCTCGTCACCTTTCGTTCGAGGTTCAGACAAGGTTATTGAGACCACACTCATGCGAGCAGCAGCCAACGCAGAGGTTGTCGCATAGGCATAACACATGCGATTAGGTGCCTGACAGCCGTCCGATTAGATCCTTGCGGCCTAGATCGATCGATTCCGTTGACTGGTCGTATGTCGTTTCCATAGCGATTGGCAACTGCTTGACGAAGATCCCGCTTGTGATTGCCAACCGGAGTGCACACACCTTGATTCAGGGAAGAAAATTCTCTGATTTTGATGAAGCAACAAATCATTCAATATTTAAGGAATTGACGGCATTAGATAATTTTTTATGCAACCATAAAGCTGAAATTTCTTCCCTCATGTATATCACGGTGGTTTATAGTACAGATGCCTGAAGAATATGCAGTATAGTTTCGCTTGTTGATCCACCGCAAACCATTGCGGTGAAATTGAAATATGACAGCAGCTTTTAAGGCAAGAAGAAGCACATATAACAATGCCGGGAATTTTATGTTATATGCGGGGAATTTTATAATAAGCATACAGAATGCCGCAAGCAGCCCTGTCACTTCCAAAGCAACATGGCTGCGTCCTACTACAAAAACCATAACCACAAACATGAGCTAGTTACAATGTTGTCTGAACTATATGATGGTGGCCATGCCAATTTCAGCTGTCTAGTGCCCACTCATGACAAATAAATGCAATAGCATAGGTAGCTTGTGGAGGACCCCTCTGGCTCTATGTTATGTTGATCAGTCTTCTCCTTTGCCCTCCTTTCACTTTTGCACTGAAATAGCTTCAGCACGTTTGAACCGATAAGAAAATTCATCATATGTGCAATGATGAGCTTCCGAAGAAAACAAGACAGCAGAAACCCATCATGTATGGCTGATTCATTTGGAATACTGCATGACGATGCAACTACCAGAAAGAGAACATCGCGACGGCCATTCGTGATGGAGAGGATGTATTGTATGGTGCCTGCCCGCCATCGTCACCACAGACAAGAGGGTGCCGGCCGTCGTAGCTCGTCGCCACCGACGAGGAGAGCCGGCCCGATCTGGATCATGGACTGTGGTTCAGGAATGATCAAGCCCGATCTGGATTGTGATGGTTTTTCGCGGCTCGCAAGTTGTTCCGCTGATTATCGGCTCGCTCGACGATGGATATATGATAGACGGAGCCGATGGAGGCGGCGAGTTGCTTTGAGATGGATAGATTGACACGTGGCACGAATCCAACACGTGCCGCACGGGAGTCGGCGTGCGACGCGTATGCAGAGAATTTTCTTCCTTGATTCAGCTACGTACGAACCTGTGCTCAAATTTTTAGCAGATTCTTTTTTTTTTTTTTTGGGGAGGAAATTTTTAGCAGATTCTGAAGGCCACCCAAAAAGAACAACTTGAATCAGACCTTAGGAAGGTCTTGTAAGAAAAGTAGAAAAGAGCATAGGAAATCGATCTCTCGACGTGTGATTCTTTTAATTTTTTAGCAGCAGTCCAGAATGTATCATGATACTTTTATATGAAAAACTTTTGGGGGTAGGTGCAGCGTCTCCGGTCAGCTGGTCTAGCAGCTCTTATGTCAATTGTGCTTCATCAACCGGCCAGATTACATAATTTTTTAGATAATAAGTTTATTCCATAACCCTGCTAGTCTAATAGTAACACTGCATCTTACATGCATGCTACTACAAGTCTGAAGAAGGAAAATGGAGCATGTAAACGAGTTTCTCGTATCTTTCCCTCTTTCATGGGTGAACGTTCCTATAGTCTATATTAATTGGCGCACCTTCACTCATGGAGATATGTTTGGTTTGTTGTCACAGTTCATCATCATTTCAGGTTGGAAGAAGGATGATATTAATTCAATTCTGTATTTTATTTAGCACGATGCGCTTTTCCTTTGGCTTACTATGGATTTCTTAAGAGTTCACCTTTTTTTTTTTTTTTTGGCGAACTAGAGTTCACTTAACTCTGTTTTTTCCCATAAGAGAGTATTATCTGAAGGAAGCGCCAGCAAGGTTATAAGGAGACTGACGTACTCTGCGTTTGTAGGTAGGTCTTCGTTGAGATCTTACTGCTTAGATCTTACCCACGCAAGTCAGACTCCAACTAAACAATCTAGTATTTTACCGACCAGCAATCAAGTTGAGATCTTACTGCTTAGAACAGTACAGGAAGAAACTAGCTACATATTAGAATGCTATCTTGTTCTTGAGCACATCGAATGGTACTACACCACTTCCTCATATGCTGCAGTGCGTGCAAATCTGACCTTTTGTGGAGTGCCAGCGTGTGCAGACAGCTCCTTCCACCCACCTCATGTCGATGGAAGCTGCTACCACCAAGCGCTGCCTCCCGTCACACGCCGGCGTGAACGAACTGATGGGCGTTCTGCTTGACTTTCATGTAAATCAAGTAGTTCTGAACCTAGTGGCGAGTGATCTTCAACTCGCGTTCCCCATGCATCCCACTCCCAGATCAGTAAGGTGGGCCTTCCATGGTATCGCCGGCTGCCATACCATTTCACCTCTCATCGGTGTGTTCCAATATAAACTAATAACAAGAACCTGTGCATTACTTACCTACCAGTACAGAATTCCTTATGATGCTTGTATATGGAGAACTTTTGGGGGGTAGGTGTGCGTCGTCTCCAGTTATGTCTAGCAGCTCTAATGTCAGTAGTGCTTCACCAACCAGCCTGATCTTTGCATAACTTTGGTAGATAATAAGATTATTCCGTATGAACTACTAGTCTGATAGTATTACTGCTTCTTACAAGCTAGTACTAGAAATCTGAAGATGGCACATGGTTCAAATAATAAACACATGCGAAGCATGTAAAAGAGCTTCTCATTTTCCCCCCTTTCTTGGGTGTGATTCATTTGTAGTTCGTACAGTCTACATTCATCTGGCGTGCTTTCACTCCAAGGAGAAATGTTTGGGTTATTGTTACAGTTCATCACGCCAACAGTGCGCAGGCCATTTCAGGTTGGAGAAATTAAATTCTGTATTTTCTTTAGCACGATGCTTTTCCTTTGGATTACTATTGGATTTAATTTCTTCAGAGTGTACTTAGCTCTGTTTTAATTTGTCTCAAGTGTATGATCTGAAAGAAGTGCCAGCAAGATTATAAGGAGGCTGACATACTCTGTGTTAGGTCTCATTTTTAGAATCAAGCCGTTCTTTTAACACAAGTTAAGGTACTACTGTAACTAAAACAGTCGAAATTAGTTCCCCATGGTTTCTAGGTACCAATAGATACATGTAAACAGTTTATCTTAAAGCAAATTCAAAGTGCAAAATTGTAGTGCTAAGGGTTGACAACGTTTAGTTCCAACAACAGGTGATTGGTAGTATTCTCTCTTTCCCTCAGTTGTCAATTGACATAAAAAATGGACTAAAACTGTTGTTTTAGTATCGTAAGTTGAAAACCGTAGTAAACCAGAAAGGGTGGTGAGCTTGGGGAGATAACCAAACCCTGGAATTCTGGTCACGTTTCCAGTCACTCTCAGTCTCAGTCTAGTACAGTCTCAGTCTCACTCTCAGTATCGTAAGTTGAAAACCATAGTAAATCATGATGCCTCACATTTCCAGTCATTCTCAGTCTATTTATTCCTTATGCACAAAACACTACTCTTTAACACGGCGCAACTGCGCAAGGCACACCACATGGGTGTGATTATATATGTAGAACTCCAGCTGGACCGTTGCTGAATATATATTCCATGGACTCCGCGTTGTATAGAAACACTTCTACTTGCACAGCAGGAGATCGAGAACTTAGCCAATCGAACATGGACTCACACGTGCACGCAAGAAAACACGTACGTGCAGGTAAAAAAAAACTCACGGTCACATGCAAGAAGAACTTGCATTAATCAAAACATTAACATAAAAATAAGAGAGATGTTCTCTGGTACACTTTTTTTCAGAAATAGCACGAATCCAAAAACAGCTAATGTTAAATTAGTAAGTCGGTTATTTTGTTTTAATCTGTGGACTGTCAGACTTTGCCCATCCTGGCAGCCCTGCCATTCCAATTATAAGGATCTAATTAATGGACGTGCATGTTTCATATTCAAACGGTAACAGACTTTCCCCTGGTTTATGGTGCCGATATGTTCTTCCAACTCCTACAAAGCTACTTTCCACTGTGTTAATTATTGAGAACCTTCTATACTTAAAGGCAACAGTGTGCCGTTGTTTGGCCGTACGATTTGCTTGATCCAACAGTTTTCCAACATGGTGCCTCTTCTTTTTGGTATCTCTTGAAGGATAGGAAAATAGCTCTGCTACAAGCGCATCCTCCTCTTATTCTCCTGCTAACATAGACTTCCTCCCGTCTGCGTACCGAGCAGCCAAAAAAAAGCGCCTAGAAAACAGAGGCTCCTTGCCAGCCGATGCAGTAACGTGCGAATGAGGAGCTACTGATGATCCTGTGCCTTGAGCTCATATTCCTAGGGCATCCCATTCCAACGTTAGCTCAACATCTCATGTGCATCCACCAAATAGCAAGCAAAGTGCTCTTTGCCGAGTGTTATATGTAGGGCACTCAGTAAAGTCTTTGCCGTGTGTCATTTTGCACTAGCAAAGTGTGAAAAGAAAAGAAAAACCGCAACAAAAAGCAAAACAACTTTCTTTTAATGAGGGGAGGCCCCCATCGGCCAGCCAGTCCCTGACAACAAGTCGCAGTCACTCATTTTTTGCGCAAATTATGCACCCGACCGGCGGGATTCAAACCTGCAACCTCCCCTTCACTCGTAACCTCCACTACCAGTCCACCACACTCTCACAAGCATCTACTCCATTTTGATTCCTCACATATTATACTTAATCTAGTGTAAATTGATTGTTTGAGGCTCTAAACGAATTCAAATTTAAAAGTTATTAACTACAAATTTCATAACTTTTCGAGATCTACAAATTTCATTTTGGTAGTTTCTCCATCCAAGGTCGTTTACAAAATTTAAATTTCAAATTTGAGAAATTCAAACTTAATTTTTGTTGACAAGATTATTTCAAATAAGAAAGTAGTCAACTACAAAGTTTCATACTTATTGTGATCTACAACTCTCATTTTGGTAGTTTCTCCATACGAGGTCATTTGAAAAATTCAAATTTCAAATTTGAGAAAATTTAAATATACTTTAGTTATCGAAATTAATTGAAACTAAAAAGTGTTGAACTAGAAAGTTGTATAACATCTGAGGATATACAAATTTTATTTGGTTATTTGTTCATCTGACATAGTGGTAGTAACATTGTTCACAAATCTTATATATCTCTCTTCTCGTTTCATGAAACTATATGATAGATAGAGATTTTGTGAACAACTTTACTATCATTTTTTAATTTAAATTCATTTAGGGCTTCAAAATGTGGTTTGAATTTCGCTTTGCCTAGTGTTTTTTTTTTTTGCACTCGGCAAACAAAGTCTTTGCCGAGTGCCGAATTCAACACTCGGCAAAAAACCAAGTTTGTCGAGTGTTTTTTTTTACACACTCAGCAAACAAAGTCTTTGTCGAGTAGAGGTCAATGGATGCAATTGTGAGTCTCTCAGAGACTAGGGTGGCAGAAGAGAAGTGGAGGAACCAAGAAAGAAAATGTTGGAAGCAAGGATCTAGGAGATGATCAAGTTCAAGCAGAAAAAGAGCCACCATATGATACGGTGCCAGTCACCGTATGATGCGGTGACTGCAGCAGAAAATCCAGAGGAAGGAGTCTCTGGTAGAGATGAAGAATGATCACCGTATGATACGGTGGGTGTCACCATATGATATGGTAGACATAGGAGAAAAGTCCACAGACTTGGAGGCTCTGGTAGGCTAAAGACATAGTCATCGTATGATACGATGGTCACTGTATGATTTCCAAATAAGGAGGAGTTCCTGGAAGACAGAAGAGAAGAAGCCATCGTATGATACGGTGGGGGTCACTGTATGATACGGTGATACCTGAAGCAAAGAAGTCTCTGGCCGATGAACAATTAGTCACCGTATGATACGGTGCATGTGATCACCGTATGATGCGGTGGATCATACGGTGACTTGGTTTTCTGGACACTTTTGAACAACGGCTATTATATATAGGCCTCAAACCTAAAACTAGCCTTGAGGGCATGTACAACCCCGTCTATAAGCCCGTCTCTGTGTTGCCTAATTTGCAAAAAGACCCCTGGCGCGTGAGGAGACGGCCTTCCCGTCGTCTCGCGAGGCGACGCTCACGTCCCGTTCTCCCAGGCACGGATGGGCGAGTGCTTGCTGCGTGCTGCGTGCCAGCTGCAGGGCGAGCTGCTTGCTGCTTGCTGCGTGCTGCGTGCCTTCCAGTGAATGGAGCTGCTCGAGCTCCAGGACGGCGAGCTGCTTGCTGCGTGCTGCTTCCAGTGAATGGATAGGGAATTAAGGGGAGGAAAAATAGGAAGGAGAAAAAGGAAAGAAAAATAAGAAAAGGAGAAAAAATAGGAAGAAGAAAAAAAAGGGAAAAAAAGCAAAGAGAAAAATAGCCACATAATAGTATACAAAAATACCTTTGCAGTTGATCTTAGTTACATACAAAGCATTAAACAGCTTACAGACGGACCCTGTGTCTGTGGGTTGTATAGGCTGTTTTTATATCTGTCTGCATGATAGCTTCGAGGTGTTTGGAGACGCACCCCCCGTCTGTGGGTTGTACATGCCCCGAGCCTTCAAATTTACCACTTGATTCCGTGCACCTTTGTCCCCATCATAACAAAGATATATATTTCATCAAAGCCCCAAGCTTTACTTCCTTGTTGATATTTTTGAAAAATATCCTTCACCTTTTGAACCTTCAAATTTTCCACTTGATTCCGAGCACCTTTGTCAAGATATGTATCTTCATCTGAGCCATGTGTTCATAAGGAACTGCCTTCGCTCCCTGCCATATTTTGTCCTCATTTTCAGCCCTCAAGCAAAATGCGCAAAGGTGTGAAACTCTATATCATGATTTTGGCATGATCAACTATGACCCTTCGAGCAAGAGTTCCAAAACCGGACCGGTTTTCGCGGTAATCGGGAAAGCGGGTTCAAATGGCTACCGGTTTCAGAGCCGAAATTCGAACGAATTTATTTTAACAAAATTTGACCGGTTTCCACTGGTTTTTCGGTAAACCAGTGCCCTCCGGTACCCATGGCCTGATCGGTACGGTAAACCTTGCCTTCGAGCCCTGCTGGTCGACAGGATTGCGTGTGGTGGCTCGCTTCCTATAAAAGACCTGACGCTGTAAGCCACTCCCATCCTTGTGACGGTGTAGAGTAGTCAAGCAGTGTGACCTCCACGGTATGCGGCGCCAGGACAGCCAGGTCCCTTCCATTTGGCACTGAAGCGGGCAGCTGAAATTCCCTTGCACCGGCCGATGACACCAGGCGATGGAAGAATGGGATAGTCGGCATCCGGTGGGGCCAGCAAGGTCGATGGCTGTTGAGAAACTGCATAGCATAGGCATGGCTGGGAGTAATTGATAGTTCCTCTTGTTTTGCCAAAGCGTGAAAAGCTCAAAACCAAAGTAACAGTAGGCCTTTTTTTGCGTAGTTATTGGGTAGTGGCTGGTATCACGGGAATTTGAGATCTATGGTATAGAAAAAAAAAATACAGACTTCGTTGAGATATTATATAAGTAATCTTTATATTATTTTTGAAATACGGTATAGACACAGATGCTATTGATCCCAACAGCATTACGTTTGGCAGTTTAGTTCCCTATGCATCCCACTCTACTACATGTCCGTTCATACTATATGGCGAGCTAGAGCCTACAGCCAAGCGGGAATGAACTGATGCAGCTATTGTTTAATGTGTCACCAACCAAACAAACGAACCACTTTGTGTAAGATTTTCATCATCTGAAATTTCCTACCCAAAATGTCTGTGACGTGACGTAGAATCTGCAACAGCTAGATATCCGTGGTTTATGTGGACTTATCGACCATCTTAGAGGTCACATCAAAGAGAATCTTATCATTTTATACGTACTAAACAAAGTCAAATTATAAAACTAAATTCAGAACCCCTGTCTAATTCGTGAGCGAGTCTAAAGAGGGTAATTAAGTGGCGATTAGAAGATGGTTACTGTAGCAAAATATAGATTAATTAGGCTCGTTATATTTGTCTCGTAATTAGCACCCATCTGTCAAAAAGGTTCGTCATTAAACGAATTAAAATATTTCTAAATGTGAAGATTTTGATGTGACAGGTCTAAAATTTAGAGAGAAAGAAACAACCACACGTTTAGATGCGTCTCTATGTGTAGTACTGTAATTGTCAGGCACTGGCTTCCAGCCAAAAACATTGCTTTGGACTTATCTGGTTAGGCAAAAACTCATCAAGTTTGCAGGCTACTCCGTAGCAGAACTTTACCCACGCAAGTCGGCTAGGACTCGAAAGTGTTTCACCAAGGAAAATATGGAGTAGAAAACTAAAAGACATCTTTGTTGGTGTTCAATGAGCTCGTGTGGAGGAGTCACGGATACAAAGCAAAATGAGTGACTAGGAATATGCCTTCCCGGGAAGGCAACTCTTGATTTTTTACTCTCGTTTCACCAACCAGCAATGAAAAGTTGTGATATATTTCTTGCAACATTACAGAAAGAAACTAGCTACAACATTACAATTTTGTCAATTCCACAAATTTCATTTCGTGTGAGATTTAAAAATCTACTAATGTGAGCAGTATATAAGACCTTCCATCATTCGATATAGCTTTTCTCTTAAGTGCAGTAGCCAACTATATCTCTAATATGAATTGTATCTTTCTCAACTCTTTTCGCAAATTACCAAAATCAAGATTTCCTGTTGGCTCAATCACAGAGTTACAGTTTGCTCACTCCGACTAAAAGTAGTATGTCTATTTAACTCAGTAAATTCACTAGTCATCTTGCTCCCACATCCGTAGATTCCAGCCAGTCTTTCCCTCTCAGTCAACGCACAGCAAGGTTGTTTCAATCCTGTGCTTAGAGGACGGCTGAGATCTTGTTTAACGCACTGCGCCTCGCCGTGCTGTTGGATGTGGCCGGACGAACCGAGCATCCGGAACAGATGCAGGCCATTCGTGAACACATTGAATGGTGGCACACCACCTCTGCGCGCGCTGTCGTGCGTGCAAATGAGACCTTCTGTGCAGTTCCACTGTGCACGGACAGCTCCTTCCAGTCACCTCCTGTCGATGGAGACTGGTACCATCGAGCGCCGCTTTCCATCACGTCGGGTAGCCAAGGAACTGACGGGCAATCTGCTGGACTTCCAAGGAAACCCAATTGTCTTAGAACCCAGTGGCGAGTGATCTTCAGCTTGCATTCCTCATGCATCCCACTCCCAGCTCAGCACTGTGAGTGTGAGCTGTCATTGGAATCGTCGGCCACCAATGCCATTTCAACTTATTCATCAGTCATCAGTGTGTTCCATTATAAACCAAACAAGAACCCTGTGCATTACTTATCATACCAGTACATATATGGAGAACTTTTGGGGGTAGGTGCACGATAAGTCTAGCAGCTCTTATCAGTGGCGGAGCTAGAGGGAAATCAAAGGAGGTGCTGACCTAAGCTGGTTAATTTTTTTGATCTTATTTGCCTTGTGGGTGCAAATATGGTGAAAATAAGAGGATTAAAGCTGAAATTTCAGATTGGCATGGGTATTGGGTCAGTAGTGCTTCACCAACCGGTCAGATTACATAACTTTCTTAGATTATAAGATTATTCCGTATGAGTTACTACTCCATGGAGATATGTTTGGTTTGTTGTCGCAGTTCATCACGCCAAACAATGTGCAGGTCCTTTGAGGTTGGAAGAAGAATGATATTAATTCAATTCTTTATTTTCTTTAGCACGATGCTTTTCCTTTGGATTACCATTGGATTTCTTCAGAGTTTACTTAGCTCTGTTTTTTGTTCTCTCAAAGAGTAAGATCTGTAGGAAGTGTCAGCAAGATTATAAGGAGACAGACTGACGTACTCTGCATTTATACGTAGGGCTTGGTCTTACAATCAAGCCGTTCTTTCACACAAGTTATTGTAGCACTGGAAATCAAACGGTCAAAATTCACCATGGTTTCTAGGTACCAATAGAGACATGATAACAGTTTAACTTAAATAAGCAAATTGAAAGTGAAAAATCAAAGTGTTAAGGGTTGACAACGATTAATGCCAACATGTGATTTGTAGTACTGCCTCAGTTGTCAAATGACGTAGAGAATGAACTACAACTGTTTTGAAAACCGAATGGAGTAAATCATAATGTGTGGTGAGAACCGGCAAGGGGTCGGCGGTTCGACTTGCCGGTAGCCCACCAGGGATCAAATCATGGTGCTCGCAAGTAGCCTTCAATAAAGGCCGGAGCTACTCTTTTTTAAAAACTAAAATGAAAAAAATCATAAAGTGTGGTGAGCTTGGGGAACTGAGTTCATTTTCCGCAGTCATTTAGCTTTGAAAAGAGATAAGTGAAGATTATTGTATAAAATCCTGGAACTCTGGGGCAATGCAGATGAGGAACAATGGCACATCATATTTCCAGTCGCTCAATAGAGGTAGATAGTTCTTTATTCCTTACGCACAAAACGCTACTCAGCATCTCTGTAAAGAACTTGTTCATTGCTCTTTTCGATTAATATATTAGGTGGGGAAACTCTCCCCCCGAATTGCTCGGAAAAAAAAAAAACGCTACTCAGCATAGGTCATGGCCTTGCCTGCACGGGGACTTCGGGCGGAAGCTCATCGACCACGCAATCCTCTGCTGCATCGCCGGCCCGGCGCCGTCCAGACTTTGCGCGAGGGCGGAGGCCAGCGATGCGAGTCACCCCTGCCATGAAGAAATTCATTCAGAGGGGAGACATGAAGAATCCACTCACCCTTCCATCCGTCGAAGAATTTCCATATACATCCCCCAAAATCCAAAAGAAATTTATTGTTCTGTAGTACAATCTTAAGAACAAGTAAAGTGCATTTTGATATCGTGTTAATTTCACGAAGGCTAGCGATACATGGGTCACCCCCTGCCATGAAGAAATTCATTCAGAGGGAAGACATGAAGAATGCACCCTTCCATCCATCGAAGAATTTCCATGTACATCCCCCAAAATCCAGAAGAAATTCATTGTCGTGTAGTACAATAGTAAGAACAAGTAAAGTGCATTTTGATAAATCGTGTTAATTTTCTACAGTTGCTAGACTAATTTTGTGTCACCGTCGTGTTATTTTCCGTTGACGTCACAAGTCAAAATTAACTAGGTTCAAGAAGTGAAGCAAACTAGCCGGTAAGCCAGAGCAGCAGAAAAAAGCTGCCCGATGCATCAACCAGTCAGTCGTGGGATGCGGCGGCGGCGGAAAAGGAGGGCCGGCAAGGTCATCCATTGGGCTCGCAGAGCAAAACAAGAAGCGGGACCTCCGAGACTGTCGCGTAGGCCGCTGCCGCGCAGGCAAGGCCTGTCCTATGATTTTGGTGGCTCGGGGCGAATCTAAAATTCGGGCTCCTCTATATAAAAATTTACAAAAAATATAAAATTTAAATTTTGACATTTATATTTATTCAAGTAATGTATTCATACTAAATTGTTTGTACATACTATCTTTAAGGTTTTTTCTAACATTTGTAGATGTTAATTCACGGGCTCTTATAATATTTACCCATGGCTCGTTTTTATTTTATTTTATCAGCCCATCTACATGTTACCTCTTTTTCATTCTTTTTCAGTGTTGGACGCATGATTTTGAGTTGCCACGATCTTGTTAATTAATCAATTAATCGATCATGTATTCATATTCATGTTGTTAGGAACGCAGGGAATAACAAATGCGTAGGAGTCTCAGACTCTATACCTACTTTTTCCAATGAATGGCGGGACATGAGGATGGCAAGAGAACAACGACCCTTGTACTACAGTGCAACTAGCTGGCGCGCCGTCTCGGCAATCGCTGCTCACAATTGTGAGTTGTGACTAGCTATGTGTACACAACACGAGATTTTGGATGCCTGAGCAGGCTGTTTACCTGTTGTTGGTTGACGTATATTGGCTGGGCTTGGTTGACAAGGAGGCTAGTTACAGGTATTCTAAAAAAAAAAAAAGGAGGCTAGTTACAGGTAAAAGGATTACAGAGGCGGGCTACATGTACATACTGCTAGATGGAGCTTTTACCATGCCATACAACCTGCTATAGCTAGTCTGGGTGGAATTTTTTGCTTGGACAAAGCCATGGGCCTGCTTATACATCTATACAGGCATGCCATGGGGAGGGGCCCCTCAGACTCGGGGGCCCTACGGCCTCCCCGCTCGCTCTCCCCCAGTGCCGGCCCTGCACGCAGGTCGTGAGCGCCGCCGTGGCCGGGGCCTTTTCAGGCCTCGGCCGCGCAAACTGTTACTTCTAAAACTGCGTCTTGACTTTTTTTCACGGAGCCATTTCAGGCATAAAATTGACCTTATGAATAGATTGAATTTGGCTGCAATTTCGCCAAAGCACAATCTATATATTTTTTATAAATGCAACCCCTTTATTACTATTTCTCTGCACCCGTAGCGAGCCATGTCATCTTATTTTTTACCAGAACTTCGGTTGAAATTACACAAAAGTGGGAGACGAAATCCATTCCAGGCCGCGGGTGACGTTTGCCGCTCCAAGTAGCTGGTACCCCTTGGAGGAGGGAAAAATCTATTTCTACTTGCACACTAAGCGGGGGCTTAGCCAACATCTAACACGGACTCACGCGTGCACCCTAAGTGGGTACTTTCCACAGTGTTAATTGTTTTACGTTTACACTTGCAACAGTGTGTATATTCATTCATTCATTAATGCTCCTTCTATTGTTTCAATGTATAATTTAAGGACAATAACCAAGATTAATTTGAACTAGGATATTTACGAATGGTATATAAAATTACAAGAAGAACCGAGCTAATGTGAAAGGCAAATGATCAGAACGCAGTTCTGAAGAAAGGAAAGAGAGGAAGCAGACAAAGGAGCAGGAGGGCCCAAGTATTGCTGATGCTGAGTCTCAGCTAGCTACAACCCCAAAGGCGGAGAAACATCATATGGTCTTGGTACTACATCAACCAATACCAAGTGACGCTCCTTCGACGCTTGGTTTCCTACTTCGTTCGGTGAACGTACACCTATGGCTCCTGATGCATCCCACTCTCACCAAGCCGGCACACCACACTGTCTCTGCCACAATGGCTAAAAGACGTTTGCAAGCACTACGGTTTAATTCGAATGATGTTTCAGAGGGTACGCAAAGCCGAAGCTGTTACACAAACTATTGATTGTCTCGTGTGCGGTGGGACGCTATTTGGTCACCCACTATCTTGCCATTTATAATTCACATTCCAGCTATTTGGTCACCAACTATCTTACAATTTATAAGTCACATTCCAACTATTGCCCAATGCCCCACTCACAAGCTTCATATCCCTTGTATGGTACACTTTGTGCAGGTGCTAGAGCTTCCCAAAATATTTTTGCACCAAATCAAATAATTCCTCACGATCATGCCTATGCCAGCACAGCTCAAAATTTAAAGATTATTTTACCTTTTGTCTTGTTGGAATGTATATGAGACGAATAAGGTCTCCTCCAATGCATAAAGGGTATGCTGATATCGAACATAAATTTGTTAGGACATTATTCTGTAAGCAGCTCATACTTTGTGAAAAGAGCACGTGATGCATAACCGATTGATATCAATCTGGTTTAATAAAGTTCGTCAAACATCTTGCTGTCACTATCAACGATTAATAACCTACAGACATGTTGACACTACAAACAGGCGAAGACTTTTACAGTCTCTAAAACGGGCTAGTATTCTATGAAAAATACTACTAGCTAGCTAGTATTCTAAAGGTACTTATGGAATTTTAATAAATTTTATTCATTTGCGTTTTATGTTCTGGAGGGTAGTTAGGCCCAAGAGAAGCACAGGGCCGCTGCAGTGTGAAATGCAATGCAGCGGCGGCAGCAGCTTCTGACGATGTTCTAAAAAAAAAAAGCAGCTTGTGACGACGTCCTACTGTTTTTTTTTCTTAACTGGTGCGCGATAAAAAAGTTCAAGATTGTTCTTGTAACTTAATTTTCAATCTCACTAAAAGCCACGACGTTGCAACACAAGCCGTAACCCAGGTCCATGGATCATGATTATCTTTGGTTACGTGTTATTCGGCTGCATTTGTATATGCTGTCGGTAACAAGTCCTCGCGCGGCCACGGTCACAGCCTCTAGATTCTCGCGCCAGGCTGATGCAGTCGTCGTCTGAGGCGATGCCGATCGATTCACAGCGTGAAGCCATGACGCTCGTCGTGGAGAGCCAGACCGGAAAAGGGAAGGCTGCAACTTGGTGGCAAGCGTTCCTGACTCCTGAGTCAACTCAAATTAAACAAAAATATATGTCTTATACCGTGACAAGTTGGATTTTTTCCCTCATTAGATAAGGATATGGTTCCTTATCTGCAAACCGATCTTACTGTCATTATGAGCAAATACTAGCATTAATATTGGTGGGTAGAAAACAATATATAGTTCCAAATCATCATATCATGGTACTAGCTAGTATTCTTCATAATTTTTGGAACAGGAGTGTGACATCTGGCCCATTGAGATTAGTTCCGAGTGGCCCATGTTGCATGAGGAGGTGGAAGTTTAGTCCCACCTTGCTAGTCTAGTGGGAGAAAGGCCAACAATTAAGCCTAGGTTGTCCAACACCCACCACCTTGGGTTAACCCTTTTACGTGAAGCGAGGCCGAAAGCGTAAAAGGTTGGTGAGGCGAGTGGGGTCTGCACAGCGTGTCAGCGGGTCCAGCCATGTCGGGAACCTAGAATGTTACAAATGGTATCAGAGCCGACCCTCGCGGCAGCACGGGCGCGTGGGCCAGGGGTGCAGACATATGGCGTATGGCGCGTGTGGGCTCCGTGAGTGGGACACAGCATGGCATATGGGCTGACACTGGACACGGACGTGTGTGCTAAGAGGGGAGCGTTCCTAGTCCTTTACCCACTAGGGTATGTTGTGCCGGTGCTCCGACGAGGACGTCGATCTTTTAAGGGGGGGTGTTTATGACATCCGGCCTATTGAGATTAGGCCCGAGTCCCATGTTGCATGAGGAGGTGGGAGTTTAGTCCCACCTTGCTAATCTAATGAGAGAAAGGCCAACATATAAGCCTACGTTGTCCAACAACCACCATCTTGGGTTAACCCTTTTACGTGAAGCGAGGTCGGAAACCTAAAAGGTTAGTGGGACGAGTGAGGTCCGCACAGCGTGTGAGCGGGTCCAGCCATGTTGGGAACCTAGGATGTTACAAGGAAGGCACTGGCAGCTAACCAATTAGCCGAAGTTAGACCTAAAGAAATGTCGATCAAATGTTAGTCCACCTTGCTAGTCTAGTGAGAAAAAGTCAATATATAAGCCTAGGTTGTCTAACCACAGCTACTGGTTTTGTTTTCTCGAGCCTCTGAAACAGACACGTTAGGTTTAGCTCCTTGCAGCGATGCAGTAAAGAGTGAATGTGGAACTTTTGCTGATCATGCATCTTGAGCTCATGTTCCTAGTGCATCCCAAGCTCAACATCTCCTGTGCATCCACCAATTATCAAATAAAGAAGTCTCGAGAGATTCTTTGCATCCATTTTTGAGTGTCCATTTTGCTACCTCCACGCATGGATCGAGCACTAGCTTTTTATGGGCAAGCTTTATCAGCTTTTTTATTGAAGTAGCCATCCAAACAACTCCAACACTAATGATGAGAGACAAGAAACCTTAAAATAGCTATAAATTTCACCGTCTAGGATCACCATTTTAGACGAGAACTCCGATCTGAACAAACACAGCCAGCTCACTATCCACCACCGTCATCCTCGTCTCCGCGGGGGAAAACGGAAACCCAAACCTTTCGCGAAAAAACGGTAGAATACCCTTTCACACGCAAACACAGTAAACATGCCGTCATTGAGCTCATCATTAGCTTCTTACAACATTACAGGAAGGAACTAGCTATTAGCTGACGATGATCGGCAACATTACAATTTTTTCAATTCAGTTTAATTCGCGTACGATGTAATATCTACTAATGTGATTCAGACATCATTCTAGATAGCAATTCTTTTTAAGTGCAGTGGCCAACTATATCTCTAATATAAATTGTATATTTATCAACTCTTTTCACAAATCACCAACATCATAATTGACCACAAACTAGCTTGATCCTATAATTTTGGTGGATATTTGACTAAATAACCACAAACTAGCGGCCAGTTGTAAGAAAAGTTTGGAACGGGAGGCCATACGAAGGGATTTCGCATCCCCACCTGCTGGAACGTGTTCCTGTTGGTTCAGTTACAGTTTGCTTACTCCGTCGACACAGTTGTATGTCTCTTTAAGTCAGTAAATTCAATAGTCATCTTGCGCCCACAACCATTAATTGAGTGTCAATCCTGTGCTTAGAGGGTGGCTGAGATCTTCTTCTTCTTCTTCTTTTTATTAAGCCTGGCTGAGATCTTGTTTACCGCCCTGCGCCTCGCCATGCTGCTGGATGTGGCCGGATGAACCGAGCATCTGGAACTGACCCGGGCCGCTCATGAGCACATTGAATGGTGCCACACAGCCTCTGCGTGTGTTGCAGTGCATGCAACCTTCCAGCTACCTCATGTCTATGGAGGCTGGTACCACCTAGCGCTGCATCCCATCACACCAGATGGCGAAGGAAATGATGGGCGATATGCTGGACTTTCGAGAAAGCCCAATTGTCCTCAACCCAGTGGCCAGTGATCTTCAGCTTGCGTTCCTCATGCATCCCGCTCCTAGCTCAAAACTGTGAGCTGTCCATGGAATCGTAGGCCACCGCAATGCCATTTCAACTTATTCATCGGTGATCAGTGCGTTCCATTAGAACCTGTGCATTACTTACCATTCCAGTGCAGAATGTCTCATGATACTTTTATATGGGCAACACTTTTGGAGGGTAGGTGTGCGTCGTCTCCGGTAAGTCTAGCAGTTCTTATGTCAGTTGTGCTTCACCAACCCGTCAGATTACGTAACTTTCTTAGATAATCTAAACTAATAAGGCACGAGTTGTGCGACCAAGGACCCCTCACCAAAATATTTGGGTACCCTCCTCTATACCCACTCTTAATCTAATCGGGCCCACAATCTCCTAGGCGTTTAGATCGTTGATCTCATCGGGCCCAGTGGAGCGTGATGCGTGACGCCCTCTACACTGTGATTGTTTACGGTGGGAGGTCTCCGGATCATTTTTTTTCACCTGCAATTTCCCATACCCGCCCACCCCGACCCACCAGCGAATTTTCCGAGCTTGTTTTGGTAGTGCGAATAGACTTTCCAATTTTCCGAGCTTGTGCTTTGGTAATGCGATTAGACTTTCCAATTTTTTCACCTGCAGTTTCCCTCCCGTGCTTTCAAATCACCTGCAGTTTCCCTCCCGTGCTTTCCAAACACAATAGCGCTCCAGCACAGGCGACCGGTCTCACCGACCATCTCTCCTACGCGGCAGCACCGGCGCTGCCAGAACCTACCCCGCTATCAACCCTAAACGCCCCTACGAATTAGATTCCAGTCCGGCATTGCATCGCATCTGATTCAGGGTGTTTGCGGCAGCTAGGCTGTTGGCGGAGTCCAGGTTGATCGACGGATTGGCAAGGGATACAGGTTTAAGATCGTCCAGTGAGCGTCTAGGGTGATCAGGATCTTCGTGTGAGCCTCTTCTTGTCCGGAAAACGGTGAGAATTCCGCCCTTTCGTATGAGCAGCTTCTTCTTCGTATGAGTTTCAGGTGTTGCCGTTCTATCGTCGATTCAGTCGTTGTTTCATCAATTTCAGGTGTTGCCGGACTCGCTACAGTAAACGCAGTCGCCATCTGCATTGGTTCTGAATTTGCAAACGTGATCGCCCTTTCTGAATTTGCAACCCAAGGTAACCTGCTTTGGTTCTGAATGTGACTGCCGTCTGCAACATAAACGTGATCTCTGTGTCTCCAACATATCCATGTAAGTTACTATACTTATTGTGTTCTTTGATGATAATTCGAACTATGCGGGTTCCAGCTAGCATTTTTCTCTCCATATTTGAATCAAACAAGATAGTTCTCTATGTTCGAACTATGCAGGTCTAGATCGAGTTGCAACTACAAGGGCTCCTGACACCTCCAATTTTCTTTCCATGGTGTCTGGCTTGCTCCCAAGTGAGATCCACGGTGCCAAAAAGAAACAAGGTATTGTTTCTCTTCAAGTTTACACAGCGCATTAGTTGTAGTAAATGGTCTCTGATGTTTGAAATCCTTTCAAATGGATTTTGATTGCAAAAATTTACTGACAGATTAACAAGCAGTTCATGAATTATTTTTGCCTTTTGTGAAATTGAGTTGGAAGCAGTACGCGGTAGTTAACTGCTGCCATCTATTTTCTGTTGTTGAAAATTTGTCTATCTTAACAGGAAGATCTTCTCATTAAGATACTTTTAGCTGTCTCCATGTATTTGTTATGATATTTTCTCAGTCGATCAATTTATAGAGAAGTACACAGCTCATTTCCGTAATCTGAGACTTATGTTATACCTCTGCCACTTTTCATGTATGATCCATTAATGGTATCTTATACTCTGATATTTTTATTTTGTGGAAAATCATTGTAGCAAAAACTCGTTTTCTTTAAGTTTAAGAAATTCGTTTGAATAATAAATAATTGTGCTCCTAAAACAATCAGTTATTAGGCCCTGGTTCTCTGCCTGTTTTCTCTTGTGTCAATTGGGGGGGGGGGGGGGGGGGGGGGGGGTGCGCATGCTAACTGAAGAATTTTACCGAGCATAACTTCTTTGATGAGTGTAGCCTCATTAGGCTGATCATGTCCAAACAGTTTCTCATGAGTGCTAGAGGATGCTCCAGGAGCTCTTCCTGTCCTGCACCGCCCTGCTAGGTGAGTTGACAAGGTGATGATGTCTCAGACTAATCTTTCGTGGGATAGTTCCGTATTTTCAATTCAGTAATAATATGGATCTAACCCATGAGATATAGCAAAAGCTGAACAAACTTGGCAGCTAAAGTGGACCTATTCATCTTTTATTGCACAGGTTGCTTTGGGCATTTTTTTTATTCTAACTGAAGCTTGGTTTTTATCTGATGACTGCATAAATTGGATTTCTAGAGATGAAATTTAACTTAGAGCAATGGTGTGGTGCTCTGAAAAATTTAGTTTTGATCCATCAAGTGTGTATTGTTTGCTTTCAATTTATTTTCTTGTACATTTTTTTAGCTCAGCACGGCAATGCACTCTGGAAAATAGAAATGTACTTACTCGCGGCTTGATCAACTGCAGGCTGGCTAAGTTTGCTGTGATTATTTATATTAATTTATGCCACGATTTTTCAGGCCTTGAGATTGCAATATTTTTCTTTGCTATGTATACATTACAAATAATCAATTCCTTTTTTACTCTGTTCAGTTACTTCTCAAAGTTGCCAGTGAGAGGATAGCAAAATGAATTTTGTGTACATATCCTTACCGATGGGTGCGATGTTTTGGACTGCAGCGGTGTGGGATTCTTAGATACACTGGAGAATGATCTTTCGCTGCTTCACGAGAAGGGTTCGTGAGCAAGTAATGTTATCAGGTAAATTCTTTCATCTCAGTCAACCACCTCTGTCTAATGCTTAGCATTGTGTTTTATATTCTGTATACTCTTGTACTCTCCAGAATCACTTGCGTGTGGTTAAACGTGGGCGCGTCTCATAATAAGTGATTAAAGTAAATTATTCACTGAAAATGTCATCTCACGTTTGTTGATTTTTCTTGTGTGTCTTACCTGTCACTGCAACTAAGAATTTAGTGCAGTAAAACTCGATCCATCACATGATAATTATGTTCTGTACTAAATTCTCTCCGTATTTATGCCATTTATTTTGAAAAAAATGAAATCTAATTTATTTTCTTCTTTATTCAGAGCCGTAGCAAAGTGGCGGTTCCCTCCTAGAAATCATGGTTTATGATGTCTATCTGCTTTAAGATATCAGGACATGCTGATTCAGTGGCAGGAGAGAATTTGGTGGATTAAACAGCGATTCAGTTATGTACTAAACATTAATTCAACAAATTGTAACATCATATCCTAGATAGGTCATTTGGCTTGAGGTACTTCGGCTTTAGTGTAACATCATGTTGGTCCAAGGTTTTCAAAACTGTATGGTGAGATGATAACTTTCTGTTTTTTAATTCCTGTTATTCTGCCTCATGTCTTTGAAGTCAGGCATACATGTCTCGAGCACCGATGACATGTTTTGAATGCAAATCTATAATTTTTCCTAAGGATTTGTCTTTGGCTATTTGCAATTAACATGTGTAGACGCTATATTGTAGTTCATAACAGTTGCAGCTTATGTTTTAGCCAAGATGGCAAAAGTGAAAAATCTCTGCACAGGATTAAAAACCGCATAGGATCTTAGACTATCTAGAGGCCATTTCTGATATAATAGTGAATGATAATGAGGCATGCATCAATTTGCAATGGATAATCAAAAATTAGCTATTTAAATTATTCTTGTCAGTCATTTCACAATTGTAGATGACCTAGAAGAGGAATATTGTCCACACACGATGGAAGATGAATTGTAGCATGGTTGCTTATTGAACATATATGACTGGTTCATATAATTTTTATTGCCTTAATTAAGGTGTTTTTGCTTATAATCTATTATTAGCTATATCGTAATCATTTTGAATCTTTTATACACGTGCGTGGCGCACGTGCATTGTAACAGTATTAAATTACATCTCATACGTGTCATGTTCTGAGCTAATGTGCGACCAATTTGCGCATGTACAAAGTTGTTGATCATGCGTGCAACATAGTAACCACTGATCATGATCATGCGTGCAACATAGTAACCACTGATCATATTTCCTTATATACAAAAATATAAATAATACAATTAATCTGATCACACGTGGAAACCTATTCGCCTGGGTTATGTATCCTCCCGTGTACATTGACCCAGTGATGATCACATATACTTTGCATGGAAACCAATCCCTGTGATTTTGGCATTGCATTAATATTTTTCAGCGTTTCCTTGCATGGAAAACGATCGTGGAGATCATTCTTTCCCAACAAGGAAAATTGAGATCATTCATAGAAATAAATCAGTGGATCTTTCCACCATTGCATGGAAACCACTCCCGCTGATCACACATGCCATTTCTGCATGAATATTTATGTATAGATAAATGGCATGTCCATGCCCCTCCCCTACTCCCTACCTTCCCCAATGCCGCATTCATACCCAGCACGAAATTGACCTCTAAAGGAGAACAGGTAACCCACTTCTGCTATCTTCAATCATTGTTTAAATAAAGATTGTTTATCGTTATATGTAGATCTTACTATTATGTAGTAAATCCATGGTTAGAGGTAGGTTGTAGAGATACAAAGACCGAGTGGTTTATAAATTGGCTTTTCATTCTGCCCAATGTGTGCATCACAGTTTACCGTATTTGTGTGATCATGTAGTTTTGAAGCCTTGTGATTACAGTTAGCACATTTTTTTTAAAACTGCCTGGAATGAAAAAATCATTGCTATAGTTGACTGTAGGTCTGTTACAATGAAATTGTAATTCAAAATCTGCGATATAAGTTTAGTCTACATCAACAATTGCTTGTAAAAACTGTTCTGTATGTCCTGTACATTTTTTTACTAGAAGTAGAAGAAGAATAAAAAATTTTGCACTTATTTATATCTTAAGTGTAACTTTCCTTTTTCACACTATGTTTGCACGCTTGATGACCTTGCTATCATCGAACATGTAAGACAGATCCCAGCCGATCCCGGGAAAAAGATAGTATCACAAGTTGGTACCGCCTTTGTGGACAGACACCGGTTCGAATGTCTGCTTCAGCCAGGTGCAGTTCTGAACGATTGTGTAAGTACAACCAGACATGTTTTGATAATCTGTAGTTTTCGGAAAATATGTAGAAGAAAGGATGGTAATATACCTATAGATGTATGCATGATTCAATGTGTTTTAAATTGCAACGTGCAGGTTATTAGTTTGTATATACACATCTTAGGAAGGCATGACCATCTTTTGGAACGGTCCGGTGAAGAAAAGGCAACTTCTCTTTGAATGAATCCACTGCCCGGTGTGGTCAGCACTGGGTGTTTCCGAGCTGCGAGGTGTGTCATCACCTTGAACCAATGAATTCTCAGATATACTGGCCGGGGCGCCTTCTTTCTTATGCCAGCCAAGTAGCAATCTGAAAACCAATCAATCTTCCTTACACTACGGTTTGGTTGGAGGACGCTTTCGTGTCCGCAATTCTAAAGCGGGACGGAGAAAAGACATCAAATACATGAACATCAAGAGTGGTAGCCCCATCCCACGCAGGGAGGACAAGTACCTGGAACATGATTTGGTGACAATAATCTATCTTCTTTTCTGTTTCTATATAGCGATTGTTTTATAAGCAATATTATTATATAATGTTTGTTTACTGGTTGATAACAGGTGTTCCTTCCAATAAACATAAAAAAAAAATCCACTGGTACCTTGCTGTGGTAAATGCCCAGAAGGGTGTGATACAGGTGCTAGACTCACTAGGTTCCGTCTATGGACGAGATGATCTCCATAACACTGTAAGCTATGTAGCCAAATTTATCATTTGACTAATTCTTTGCATATGTTAACGTCTACTAATTGTTAAATATTTGCAATGTAACAGTTCAAGGGTTTGCAAATGCAAATAAACGCCTCCTCTGACCTGAAAGAACTCAGCATGGACAAGTGGCCTAACCTCCAAGTTGCTACCTGGCCTGTTAAAGAGATTGATTTTGATCACATAATGCAGACAGACGGGTATTCCTTGGATATCCATTTATTTTAGATGAAACATATTTTGACTTGATCTACCATTTCTGGATTAGAAAATATACTGATCTATTTATTTAAGGGTGTCCTGCGGGTTATTCCTCCTCAACTTCGCGGAGTATTGGACGGGTGACGCGCTGTCTGACGACTTTAACCAGGCACCCACTACCTCTTCCATCTTTGAAGACTATATTTATTAGTATTGTACATGCAACTAAATAGTTTTCTATCCTGCAGACTGACATGATCAACTTCAGGCTTAAATTAGCCGCGATTCTGTTGGGTACTAAACTCAATGAGAGGAAAGGAATTGATCTTACACAGGAAAATAGTGATGATTCCAGTGAAGGAGATTTAGATGGTGTGGAACTTTTTGATATTTCACCAGCTGTGTTCCATGGTTCAAACCCAAAGAGAATGAGGATAGATTTTATTTACTCCTCAAGGTATTCTCTTTCCATTGCTGGTGTGCCTAAGTCCGCAGTCGAGTTGATGCACGAGCTGTGGTGGTACATCTGCGGCATAGACGTTGCCGATGCACTAAAGTATGTACTGTCTCGCATTTGGTATACTCATTTTGCACGTAATCTAATTCATGCAAACCTCATGTATTTTGCACATATTTCATTTTGCACGACCAGTGGTTAATATATTCTTTTGATAGGAGAGAATGGATCAAGAGCAAGCATCCTTATCCAATTAGCTTGTCGCTAAAAAAAAAATCAAGGATTGTATGACTATATTTGATAGCATGCATCCTGACTTGTTTAACCTGGGTGTTCGTATGTTTTGTTGCGACCAAATGTAAGTATTTGTTGACCCCCCTATCCACTACATGGACCTTCAGTTTTGTGTAAGTTGTTTAACGCAAAAAAATACTATTGTTGTATGAGTATGGTTATCTCAACCGAACTCCTTATAACATGTCTTCTCATATGGTCTCCAACCTTTTCAAACCGGGTGCTTTATGTAAATCCCTTGACGCTCAACGTCTGGCGAAAACTCTGTGTCATTACCACATATCCAAGTGCAGATTGGTAAGATGAAATCACGCATCTGTTTTGTTATTTTTTTATAATGCATCCACAATATCTTTGTTCTCTTATTCTAGATTATACTGCCATTTGTCCACGAGGGGATTTTCTACCTGTTCTCTGTGAACATGGAGATCAAAGCCGTGCACATACTGGACCCAAATAAATGTCCCCGGTGGTTCAAATTCCCTTATGAGAGTAACTATAGCAGTAAACATCGGACAATAGCCATGTATTTTAAGCTTGCCATGGACGAGGCAAATGCAAACAATTTGGTTGATATTGCAAAGTGGCCGCTAAGAATGCCTACCATCTACAATCCCATTCCTCGTGAAAGGTAAGGAATTTGCAAATCCACAAACTTTTATGGGGTTTCCAGTATGCAATTGGAATTGTGATATAGGTGTTTTAAATTGTAGTAAACATTCTGGCTTGTTTGTCATGGATATTATGCGAACTTGGAATGGGGTGAATGTGGATCATTCACAGATGTCAAGGGTAGTTTTTTCCTGTTGACGGTAAAATGTGTGTTCTACCGCTCGCACACGTGGCCTGAGAGATTTGCTTAACTCTGTTCAGGACCAAAACTTGGAACGCGGTGAATTCCGGAGCGTGCCAGTCGATTTTCCCTGCAAATCGACAAAGACAAGAAAAACGTGTAAATTCCCGGACTATCGGCCCCGGACAGGCCGATGCGTAACCGCAGCCGATGTTAGTGAATAAAATATAATAAAAAATAAACACTCGGCTGTCGGCTAGAAACGAATCGACATGTCGCAATAATAAGTACTCGCGCGATAAATAAAGCAAGGCATGCATCAGAATCGGCAATCGGCAAAGCATACCATCGGCAATAACTATCGGCAAACAACATGATAAGATGAATCGACATCGACGAAAGAAGGCTCAGACTCATACTTGAACAGGAATAATAAAATATTAAAGGGCATGCAAGCATGGATCTGAACATGGTAAACAATCGGCTAAACACCCCGAAAGAACGATTAAACCAATAATCACTAATTATGCCCATAATCTGACAATCGCTTCACCGAGGACACGTCAACTAAGTGAAGTAGAACATGACACGTCAAACTGTTCTCCACGATCGACAGGTACAAGTATAATCGGCAACTACCAGTCCCAGGTACTCAATAAATTAAATCTAACTCTTAGCAACTGTTTCGCCGAGGACACGTCAACTAAGCGAAGCGGACAGGACAAGTCAAACTGCCTACCCAATCGCTAAGAGCAGATCTAATCGACTAAGCACCTTAACCGTGACTCGAATAACTAGATCAAACAGGAAATCGACATCAGCAATCGGCAAACAAGGTCGCGGCTAGGACAAGTCAACTAACCGTAACAGAGAACTGGACCAGGTCTTAAACAATTCCATGTAGTCGACGCATGATGTAAACCCTAGATTGATCTAAATTACCGGATAACTAGCAGCCACATCGATTTCTAATATGGACAAGTCGACATACTAAAGATCGATACGCTTACCTGACAAAATCCAGGTCGAAACCGGAGCCCCGATGGACGCCGATGTCGACAGAGATCTCGTCGAGAAAATTGTGGCGATGCGCCGAAAAGTTGATTATATTGATTGGTTGTTCTTTACAAGCCGTAACCCTTCATATTTATAGGGCCGCCTGGACTTCGGCCTAAAGCATCAAAACCGACTACGTACAGAGATATGCTATAATCTAAACAAGTCGGTTTGTTCCTTCCTAATAAACAGAACAAATATTTCTTTATTCGAGCAGACGTATACGTGAGTAGCTTCCATGCACGTACGTATTCCGGCAGCAAAGCACGTACTCCTTGGCTCATACGGAAACATCAGGCAGCTGTCTCCTCATGAATAAGTATGGATAGCAATGCTCCAGCAACATTTCCCTCCGTCCTTTGCCATGCCATACGACAAATTCTTCTTTGCAATCCAGCTTCGCCATAATTTTCATAGCATAACCTATGCCAAATTTAACTACAAACACGTGTCAAAATTCTGGTGTCAACACATGCCCCCCCAAGCCAGGGTATGGAATTTCTCTCCATGCGCCGGATTGTTCCTCTTTCATCCTGCATTTTTGAACTCCAACATAATATGAAGAAGCAAGCCAGTTTACCTCCCCTGCTCAAATATCTTGGGTTTTTTTGATAAATTTTCAAATGAAAATAAAACTTTGCTCCTCAAATGATTCTCTCAAATCACTCAATGTGTATAAATCCTCACCACAATATTAACTTGTCCCTCTCTCCCTATTTCTAACAAGGTTTTTCTGTGGAGCTCAAGGTAAGGGATAAACTGACACATACATGCAACACATATTTTGCTAAGTTAAAAGACCGGACCCACAGAGAAAACTTGTCATACAATCTGATCAAGATGTGCATGTGTATGGATAGTGGAATAATGGTGGAATGATGGTGAAGAGGAATTGTACTCCTTCAAAAGACTCTCCCTTTGAAATACCCGTGTACAACCCCTTTTTTTTTCTCTTTTTTTTCTTTTCTCTTTTTTTTTTTTTTGCTCTACTTCATGGCAGGCACATTTTTTTTTATTTTGCAATAGCCGTACACGGTTGCACAAATAATAGAGAGAGAGTTTCAATAACTGGGAGTATTTTCTGGTGGATGGATGGAATGGAATGGAAAATATTTATGGTGCTAACTCCCAGTGTAGGAGCTTTGCAAATATGGTAGAAGTGTATGTGCGCGTGAATCTTGACCAAGAAAGCATGAAAAGAATCTCACAAAGGTCACAACAATTTTAACAAGGCTCACTGTGAAAACATGCAGCATATGTGTAAAGCTTTGCAATTTGATATATGGCTCTGGTAGGAATTTTGTCATATCATTGAGGAGCTAAGTTATTCTAATATTTTTGCAAAATAAAATTCCCAAGTATTTTTTGCTATGAGAAGTAAGGGTTTGTTTCAACATACCATATCTCCGAGTTCATCATAATGTAATCCGGCGATGTTCACGAGCTCATCAATACCCGCGAGCTGATGTAGTGTGGCTGGACCATCACCTGCGCGTGTTGTCTAGCCTCGCCAGCTGATGAGAGAGTAGTAGCCGCCGAATCGTGCTCTGCAGAATGGACGTCGAAGTGGCCTATAGAGGATTGACTGAAATCAAGCCGATGCTACACTCGTGAAGATTAAGGCCTGGCTGTCTTGAAGCGTCAAGTGTTGGAACGTCCTCTTTTGCCCATCAGCAACTTCACTGTACGTGCACATACAAATCCACACATGCAACTGAGACACGTGCATGATCAAGGCCAGAGCTGTCTATGAGCTCCATTATCTTTGTCATCTTGCCGATGTGATCCCACAGACGCAAACAGCTCTCTTAGACCTGAAGAATAAACTTGCCATCATCTCTGTGTGGTACTGTCTTGGACTAAAGTAATCGTTCCGGCCAGATTCTTCTCAATCCATTGTTTTCTTTGAGTGCCGATGCCTCCCATGTCTGACTGTAATTAATTTCTAGAAGAAATAGTTATGGTAGGCTTCCCCTTGTCACTAACACCAATTACCTCCTGATAGCGAAGCGATGCATGCACGTCGGCCGATGGTCGCGATGCAGTGAGCTTGTCGTTTTCACGGCCTTCAGCAGAACTAAGATCCCCTGTAGATAGTTCTCATCGATGGCTCCGGCCAGGCGAAGTATTACTGATAGCAGCATTGCTGAATCATTCGACCGAGACGTGAACCATGAGTGGCCTGATTGCCTGTGCCACTAATAGGTTGCTGGCATCCACGAGATACATGAGAACGGACGACCACAGCAGGAATAATTGCCCTTCTGGCCTTTATTGGATATAAAAGTACGGTGTTGTACAAGTAGTGAAGCCGTTGTTGCTTCCTCCTGCCTCCTCGAGACACATAGGAGAAGCAAGTCGCCGATGAAGACACATTTATTGGTAACATCCAATGCTTCACCTTCCCAGTAAGTTCCTGATATGCACGGCAAATTTTCCACCATCATCGGCAAAAAGTCTGCAGTAGCCACACTCACCGATCTGTCAGCTTGAATAGTTTCCACCTCGACGCCGATCCACTGGATAAGGAGCTGATGCATCGTGGACGGGATACAGCAATTAGCATGAATCCAATCCCTACCCAGCAGTACGGCGTACGATCCTTTGCCTTTAATTACGAAGAACATCGTCGGCAAGGTCTTGCTTCCAATAGTGACCTCAACATTGGTGACTCCTTTGACTTCAGAGCTCCTGCCCCCATAATCCCTCAACGTCATGTTGGTCTTGGTCAACTCTTCAGGCAGTTTACCGATCTTCCTGTATGTCACCATCGGCAAAACATTGACAGCAGCACCACCATCGACCATCATCTTGCTCATTGGCTTGCCATTGACGAAACCATTAAGGTACAGAGCCCTCAGATGGAGATGATCAACACCAGACGGCTTCTCAAACACTGTCTGCTGTGGACCCAATAACAACTCGGCAGAAGCTTCTTCTTCCGATTCATTAATATCCAAAGAACTAAATTCTCGCGGCAGCATATATACCATATTAACAGGAGCTTCAGCTTCATGTACTTGAGATTTGACTTTTGGTCTCCATATGTAAGCTTCATGACCATTGGAGCTAGGGAAACCCCAAGGTATGAATGTTTTGGTGATAGGATGAGAACCATGAATGTGACTAACACTCTTGTGAGATTTTATAGGTCACATATGAAGAAAGCTTCGTCCGTTGGTGGTGAACGCCAATACACCATGAACTTAATGAAAAGGATGATTGGTTGCCTTCATCTACACAAGAACGGACTTGATGGAGTCGCGGAGAAGATATGGATCAAGGCTAAGGACATGCTAGATCCAAGCGGGTGCTGCTTGGTTAGATGTTAGCTTGAGTCCATAGGAAAAACCGGACTATCAAGAGGGTTCGAGGTGGTTCTCTTTGTACACACTAGTTATAGAGATCATTGGATGCATGGTGAGTCTCTCAGGGGCTAGGGTGGCAGAAGAGAGTTGAAGGAACCAAGAAGATCAAGTGTTGAAGAAGAAGATCAACAAGAAGATCGAAGCTGCGAAGGCAGAAGAGACCGGACAGTACGGTCAAGGAGACCGTACAATACAGAGACCGGACAGTGGACCGGACAGTACGGTCCTAGGGACCGGACAGTACGGTCTCTATTGGAGTGTTCCAGACAGAGAAGTTGAAGTTTCTGGAAGTTGAAGAATGAAGACCGGACAATGGACAGGATGGTACGGTCATGGAGACCGTGCAATACGGTCTTACAGGAGAAGAGCAACAGAGAAGGAGAAGTTTCTGTTGGCTGAAGAAGAAGTGGAGACCGGACAATACGGTCCTAGGGACCGTACAATACGGTCTGGTTTGAGATGATGAACAGCACTCCCCGGACGCCAGTCTGGTAGAGACCGGACAATACGGTCAGAATAGAGACCGGACAGTACGGTCTATTGTACGGTCCTTACGCAGACTGGGTACTTTTGGACAACGGCTAGTTTGAGGTTGGAGGCCTATATATAGTCGGTTGTTTACCTCTTTGAGGTGCTCTTGGACCCAGGAAAGAGGGGAGGTGCTGCCAAGAAGCCAAAAGGAAGAAGTGTGAAGCACTTGAGAAGGATTTGGAGTGATCCTAGTGCTTGAGAGAGTAGCAAGTTGCATCCTTTGATCTCTAGGCTAGTGTGGGCTTGAGAGAGTCATCTAGGACTGTTACTCTTGGTCTATGGCGAGGCCTACACCGGTTAGGCGTCGGTGTCGAGCTGTCCAAGAGATTGTGGAAGTCAACACAAGTTTGTACACGGTCTTGGAGCTTCCCGTGCGAAAGAAGCATCACTAGTGGAGCGCCCTTTGGCACGCATCAAGTGCGGAGCCTTACCTCCGGAAGAGTACCCGGGATCGAGCCCGGCGGGACGTGCCCGCGACTTCACTCGGAGGGTGAAGTGTGCTCTAGGAGGGATCGCCATCGAGCGGAGGGACGGGGTCGAGACTCCGGCGGGAGTGACCCAACGTGGAGTAGGGGAAGGCGCCATCCTTCCGAGACCACGGGAAAACATCATGAGCATTCTCTATCCCTTCTCCTTTACTACTCGCATTTACTTATCGCACTTCATATGATTGCTTGTAGTACTTGAGTTGTGCTCTTATCTTGCTTGTGTGTTTACCTTGGTACCTACTAGCTTCACTAGATTGCTTGTTTGCCTTGCTCGTGTGCTTACTTGTTATAGCCTATCTAATAGCTCTAAGGTCTCTACTTAGTGTGCCTAGTATCTTGGTTGCCTTGTCTCTAGTTATCTTGTTCCTTGCCTTGCCTAGCTTAAGTCTTCCGCTATATATCTATCTTGTGCTAGGTTGCTAGTGTGGTGTGATTGTGTTATCTATATGCACTAGCTATATAGGTTAAGGATACTCCTTAGTGTGCTTTACCTTGTTAATAGAACTACTCGCTAGGAGTTGTTTGGGTGTAAGTGTTTGGAAATAGATTCTAGAGTGCACCGATTCACCCCACCCCCCCCCCCTCTCGGTCACACGATCCTTACACCATACCTTTTTTGACTTGGGTCCCTTGTCATGATCATCCTTAGGGTTTACCTCTTTGTTCAGCTCCCGGCAACGTGTCCTCTGTACTCTTCTCTTCTGTGTCTTGGTAAAAATACCACTCGGACACCATTGACCTTCTTCCGTGAACTCACCCTGATTTTCTTCTTCATAATCTTCAACTTGATTGACAGGACCAAGCCTCTCTTGCACAGAAACCCTTGAAGTCAGCCTCCCTTCAAAACGATCATAATGTCTCCTCATAGGGACCCGGCTTGAAGTACCAACTTCTCTGTACAGATCACCAGATCGCTTGCTACAACCTGGGCAGCCTTCAATTAGTGGTAGCTTCATACCCTACTCCCAACAGTACTGGAAGAAAGGACAGTTCCAGTGTGGATCGAAGTCATCATCACTAGACCTCCTGTCTTCCCTCTCTCTCTTCCTTGAGTACTTGCCGATCAATCCAGCAGATCCACCGATCATGTTGACTGGAAAAGGATGCCCATCAATCTTCATCGGCTTTTGACCAGAGAATTTAATGCGATCACTCTCAATTGCCGATTGGATCTGTTGCCTGAACACCTTGCACTCATTAGTGTGATGAGAGGGAGTACTATGCCACTTGCACCACTTGATCTTCTTCAACTCCTCAGCTGAAGGCAATGTATGATTATGTGGGAGTTGAATAAGCTTCTCCTGTAGCAGCAGATCAAATATCTTGTCGGCTTTATTGATGTCAAAGTCATATTTGATTTCTTCTGCTTTCTGCTTGACCCATGGGCAAAGAACAGTCTTCTTATTCCTGGTCCACTCAGCAAGAGCAACTTCAGCTTCATCATCAGAATCAGAAGAGTAGTCGGCATAAGCCGCCTGAAACTGTCTGCCACGTGTATTCTGGACACGCCCTTCATGAATCGACGCCTTCTGAAAGAGCTGTGCTAAGCCATCGACTTCCTGAAGTGCAAACTTGTCTCTAATCTGAGGCAGCAAACCCTGGTAAGCAATCTCAGCCATTTGCCGATCCGTTTGATTCAGGTTATAGCACCTGCCACTGATGACTCTGAATCTCTGGACAAAATCGGCAACTGACTCCCCAGCCTTCTGACGAACAGCCGTCAAATCTGATATGCTTAACTCTGCCATGCCAGTGAAGAAATAAGAGTGGAATTTCTTTTCCAAATCGGCCCAATTCCGCACGGATCCCGCAAGGAGGGAGGTGAACCATGAGAATGCCGATCCAGATAACGACAGAGGAAACAGACGGACCTTCAATGCATCTTGTGCCGATGCTTCTCCCAACTGTGCCAAATATCGGCTAATGTGGTCCACTGTGGACACATTGTCTTGCCCAGAAAACTTGCAGAATTCTGGTAGCTTATATCGATGCGGCAAGGCAACTTGTTCCATCCACTCTGGATATAGACGTCGATACGTGAAGCACTGTTCCTTGGGCTTAAAATCGAACTGCTCCTTCATGACTTCCGCCAGCTTGGCGACTATATCTTCTGATGTATTCTGTACTTGCCCCCCAGCCATCTGAGACGATTGCTGTGGTTGTGACTGAACCTGAGCAGGTTGCTCCCTGTTGTAGTGCTCACTGTAATCTGCCACTCTATGATAGCTTTGCGGTATCTCCTGGTTGAACAGTGCAGGATTAACATTGGGAGCCAAATGATATCTCGTCTGAGGAGTTTGACCAATCCTTGGCTCATTAGATGTACCACCTACTTCCTTCTGCGTGGACATCGGCGCATTAATAAGATTTGGTGCCGATACCCGAGCAGTTCCAGCAGCTAAAGCTTGAGCACTCGGAGACCACAGCTCTAGTGGCATGCTATATGGTTGCCTTTGCTGACCAGCAGTACTTGTCTCTTCTTGAGCTGCGGGTTAACCACCAGGATGTGCAGGACGTGCTGGCGTGGTAGTTGGTACAGTAAATGATGGCCCTATAAATCCAGGCTCGTTCTGCATGGTTCCATCAGCAAGTGCCTTGAGCATGTTGTACAAGGTGTTAACAAGCACCCCTGAATGGTTAATGAATGCATTGTGAACTGCAGCATTCACAACTTCTTCCACCAAAGCTCGATCTGGCACTTCTCAACTTTCAATGCAGCCAATTCTTCTGCGCTTAGCACTGTTGGTGGAGCCGACACTGATTTAATCTTGCCACGAGTCACCTTGATTGTGTCGAAGTATTTAATCTGACACCCGTACAGATAACTCTGATAATGCTTCTTCTGATCCAAAGACATCTTCTCCCAAGCGTTCAACTCATTGTTGCCAGTTATCTCATAAGAGTCTTTGTCATCTCGAACAACTGGTGCAGAAATCATGATCTTCTGGCCCTTTGTATCAACGAGTAAAGTACCATCATCAGCAACAGCTTGAACGAACGCCATCTGCTTCTAAGAACTTGATCTGTCCCACCGGGCGTGCCAAAAAGTGTGTTGACGGTAAAATGTGTGTTCTACCGCTCGCACACGTGGCCTGAGAGATTTGCTTAACTCTGTTCAGGACCAAAACTTGGAACGCGGTGAATTCCGGAGCGTGCCAGTCAATTTTCCCTGCAAATCGACAAAGACAAGAAAAACGTGTAAAATTCCCGGACTATCAGCCCCGGACAGGCCGATGCGTAACAGCAGCCGATGTTAGTGAATAAAATATAATAAAAAATAAACACTCTGCCGTCGGCTAGAAACGAATCGACATGTCGCAACAATAAGTACTCGCGCGATAAATAAAGCAAGGCATGCATCAGAATCGGCAATCGGCAAAGCATACCATCGGCAATAACTATCGGCAAACAACATGATAAGATGAATCGACATCGACGAAAGAAGGCTCAGACTCATACCTGAACAGGAACAATAAAATATTAAAGGGCATGCAAGCATGGATCTAAACGTGGTAAACAATCGGCTAAACACCCCGAAAGAACGATTAAACCAATAGTCACTAATTATGCCCATAATCTGACAATCGCTTCACCGAGGACACGTCAACTAAGTGAAGTAGAACAGGACACGTCAAACTGTTCTACACGATCGACAGGTACAAGTATAATCGGCAACTACCAGTCCCAGGTACTCAATAAATTAAATCTAACTCTTAGCAACTGTTTCGCCGAGGACACGTCAACTAAGCGAAGCAGACAGGACAAGTCAAACTGCCTACCCAATCGCTAAGAGCAGATCTAATCGACTAAGCACCTTAACCGTGACTCGAATAACTAGATCAAACAGGAAATCGACATCAGCAATCGGCAAACAAGGTCGCGGCTAGGACAAGTCAACTAACCGTAACAAAGAACTGGACCAGGTCTTAAACAATTCCATGTAGTCGACGCATGATGTAAACTCTAGATTGATCTAAATTACCGGATAACTAGCAGCCACATCGATTTCTAATATGGACAAGTCGACATACTAAAGATCGATACGCTTACCTGACAAAATCCAGGTCGAAACCGGAGCCCCGATGGACGCCGATGTCGACAGAGATCTCGTCGAGAAAATTGTGGCGATACGCCGAAAAGTTGATTGTATTGATTGGTTGTTCTTTACAAGTGCCGTAACCCTTTATATTTATAGGGCCGCCTGGACTTCGGCCTAAAGCATCAAAACCGACTACGTACAGAGATATGCTATAATCTAAACAAGTCGGTTTGTTCCTTCCTAATAAACAGAACAAATATTTCTTTATTCGAGTAGACGTATACGTGAGTAGCTTCTATGCACGTACGTATTCCGGCAGCAAAGCACGTACTCCTTGGCTCATATGGAAACATCAGGCAGCTGTCTCCTTATGAATAAGTATGGATAGCAATGCTCCAGCAACATTTCCCTCCGTCCTTTGCCATGCCATACGACAAATTCTTCTTTGCAATCCAGCTTCGCCATAATTTTCATAGCATAACCTATGCCAAATTTAACTATAAACACGTGTCAAAATTCTGGTGTCAACATTTCCGTTTCCATATTTTTTTATCATCCACATGTTTATCCTTAATAATCGTAAATTTCATGAAAATGCAGAACGCAGGAGTTGCTATGAAGCGTTTTCTCTTGGACGTCCTAAGGTACGAGCTGAATGATTCTGAAGAAGGCATACTTGTTGATGTCAAGGAGTTTGGGAAGAGGATTAATGGCCCTTTTTAGGGGCGTAAAAGAGCTTTTGGTTACATTTCTTTGGGTTAGTTCGGTACTGTGTAATAATTAAATATTATTAGTTTCCCTCAATTGTGCGAGATACTTTGGAAACGTGTTTCCTCTTTTCACATACAATTGATTTACATCAGTGGATATATTTTTACTGTACAGTTCTTATTTTGTTCAACGAAGTACTTTTTTGTATTGTATAACGAAATACTTTCATGTCCGTGATATCGTGTTGAACAGTATTCGCGCGTGCGTGTCGCACGTGCATTGTAACTAGTAAGATTATAAGCTACTAGTCTGATAGTACCTATGTTACATGCTACTAGAAGTCTGAAGATGGGACATGGTTCACTCAATTAATAAAGACAAATGGAACATGTAAACGAGCTCCTCTTTTGTTTTCTTTCTTTCATGTGCTATCTTACAGTCTGCATTCGTTGGGCGCACCTTCAGTCCATGGATCTATGTTTGGTTTGTCGTTAAAGTTCATTAGGCCAACAATGTACAGGTCATTTCAGGTTGCAAAAAGAATGATATTAATTCAAATCTATATTTTCTTTAGCACGATGCTTTTCCTTTGGCTCACTATTGGATTTCTTCAGAGTTGACTGAGCTCTGTTTTTCTCTCCCTCAAGTGCGTAGGATCTCACGGAAGTGCCAGCAAGATTATTTAGAGCATCTCCAAAGAGAGTAACAATTTTTCACTCTCTATTTCACTCTTCTCTTAACTTTGTAAAAAAATTCCTCTCCATATTGAGTTGCTTACTCCAACAGACTATCCATTTTCCATTCTCCAAATCCCAACAGCTCCTCCAACTCTTCCCCTTCACACACACTGACGTGTGGGTACCACGCGTTATTCCTTCTCTGCTTCTCTGCTTGAGGCCGTCGTCCCTTCCTTCTCCGCTTCTCTGCTTGAGGCCGGCGTGGTACGGCGGGGCGGCTCGGCGGGAGCGAGCGGGCTCCATGGACGATGACGGGAGCTCGCTCTCCATGGACGACAACGGAATCGAAGTCCTAGCTGCCGGAATCAAGGTCCCTCTCAACCAAATCAAGGTCCCTGCCACCATAATCGAGCTTCCAGCCGCCGGCAGTTGACATCCTAGACGACGACGGGAGCTCGCTCTCTATGGACGGCGACGGCACGGGATGCGGGACCGCGGCGACGGCGCCGGACGGCGGGACCGTGGGACGACGCGGGCGGGGCGGCGGCTCGGCAAAAATGCCGAGTGGCGGGGAGACTTTCCCGAGCCGGATAGCTAGCGCATCTACATAAAGAGTCTGTTGGATGGCAATTTCAGAGGGTTTTCTAAAAGTTTACCTATTCAGATCCTTTTACAGAGTCTCTTAGAGATGCTATAAGGAGACCGACATACTCATGTCTTAGTTTTACAATCAAGCCATTCGTTCACACAAGTTAAGGTAGTAAGGTAACTCAAACAGTCAAAATTCACCATGGTTTCTATTGGTAGCAATGGATACATTAAACAGTTTATCTTAATTTGTCCCCCCCCCCCCCCCCCCCCCCCCCCCCCCCCCCCACCTCCCCCAACTGTCAAAAATCAACTAAAATTGTTGTCCTAATATGGTAAGTTGAAAACTGGAGGGAGTAAATCAGAAAGCGTGCTGAGCATGGGGACTTGAGTCAATTTTCCGCACTATCTTTGAAAAGAGACGACTGAAGGTTATTGTACTGGATCCAGTTCATATAAAGGCTGAGGAACTTGCTACGCAGGTTTTCTCTGTGTGGATGGTATATATGGATCACACTTGCTCAATTATGCCCATCAATCCGTGAGCTACTGCAGGTAGATACGTAAAGGATTTATACATGAAATATCTTTAGCGGTTGGTGTGAAAGATACTTGATGCTCTTGTTAGAGTATATTTGGTAGGTTAGATTATGTATCCAGTACTGCCATATGTATCCCTAAAGGTGTCTTGCCCTCCAAGTCATGTACCCTCATATATACCGGCGAAAAGGCTTAATGCAATACAATTCACGCATTATACAACAATCTATTCTTCTAACATGGCATCAGAGGGAGTTACGATCCTGTGACCTAACTCTAACCACCGCTTCCGCATTGCGCGCTCCCGGGGAGATGATCTCCACCGGGGGCAGCGCCCTTGTTTAGCGACCATCCTATTGATGGGTCGCCGTTTGCCGCTCGCATTAGCGTGTCGCAACAAGCAAGCGAGCATCTTCAGCATCTTCCGAAGGACTCCACGCGCCTCTGCTGTCCCCGTCAGCGGGCTCATCATCGATCAGCTTTGGGATTGCGCCACCAGGCCATACCTCGGGGTTGATCTCCTGCACCACTACGCGGTTGTGCCCCATGCGCTCACCCTCACGCAGCCGTGCGCCGCCGCCGGATCGCGTCAGATCAGTGCGTGCCGCGCGCAGGCCGGGCGAGCCTCCTTCGGGCTACCGCATCTGCAACCTGACGGGCTACCGGATGGGTGTGCGGTGCCGTTGGGCTCTTGGACGAGTCAACACGAACGATATGCTGCTCGTCAAAGCTTCGATTCGAACGGCTTCATCGGCCAGCATGCAGGCACGGCTTTCCTTCTTTGAGTTCTTTTTTGCTTGCCTCGGTTCACCACCCGGCAAGGAGAAGAGGAAGAGGATTAGGTGGAGGGCTATGCCTATGGCTACACCGAGGTCTACACGGAGATGCACTTCGTACTGCTGCTGCAAGTTTTATTTTTCTTTTACTCGATCCTTAATCGAGATTGCGTCGCCCGGCCGTCCATCGATGCTCGAACTCGACCCTCCCGAGGTTGAGTTGTCGTTGCATCCTCATAGGCTGCAACACTAGCTCGTGGTCAAGCCATCTTTCGGGATCACCGCCTATCTAGGTGGTGGTGCTACCCACGCTGCCGGTTCTCCTCGTCACGTTGGCTCACGGTTCGAATCGCGTCGTTCGCCGCCACCTCCAGGACACCGCCGCTGCAAATGTTGCTGACAGGTTGATGTAAGTGCGCTCGTTGATACGTCTGAGCCTCCGCGCCTTCGCCATCGTGCCGCATCGTCCAGTGAGTTCTACGGTTGGACACTACTGACTATGTGTACTTGTGCGTCTATGTTGATGCTTCAGACCAACGCCCTTCTCCACGGCTATGACCACGTCCACCTCGACCTCGGCTACTTTGGCAACAAAAAGGGCTATCATCCGGATGAGGTACTCGCCGGTTTTCTGTGCAGTCACAGCATCCACGACACGTCACTGTGACTCCGGGGGATGTTAGAATATATTTGGTAGATTAGATTATGTATCTAGATCTGCCATATGTATCTCCGGAGGTGCTTTGTTGCCCTCCAAATCATGTACTCTCATATATACCGGCCGAGAGGCTCAGTGCAATACAATCTTCGCATTATACAACAATGCATCTTGGGAATTCAAAGCAAAGGTCATCTGTTTCTTGGGATGAAGCTTTCTGACCTTGTTTTCTTTTCTATATTACTTTATCCAATATTCTGCTATACAAATGTTGACTTTTTGATATTTTCAGTCCCAGTAACAACGCAAGGGCATATTACTAGTTTGAATTACTAGTTTGACTAAATAGGTACAAATTGTTGGCCACCCGTAAGAAATAACCATTGAAAAAAGAACGTTAGCCTTGCAATGGAGGCCCCTACAACAAACGGATTTTGCAACACCACCTGGAACGTGTACAAAAACAAGTTCAATTACAAATTGCTCGCTGCGACGACATAGTAGTATGCTTCTTCAACTCAATTTCACTATTCATCTTACGCCCACGACCATTAAGTGGTCAATAATATCCCTTTTATTTATCAACGTGTTAATCCATTCTCAGCCAGTCTTTCCGTCTCAGTCAACGCACAGCAAACACTACGTCACATCAGGCCTTTAGTAAGTTAAAGAAAAGTGTTACAGAGACCTATAGTAACACATATAATAAGTGATACATATGCTGGTGTTACTAGAGCATGTTATAGTGTAACACATATATGTGTTACTGCTTGTGAAAAAACATGTTACAATAATAATGTAGGAACACATGTAACTGTGTTACTATATCTAAAAAAATATGTTACTAGTAACACAAAATAATATTCAAAAGAATTAGCAGCTGCTAGGATTTGATCCTAAGACCTTATCCATCACTAATCGTTGAGTTTCCACTACACTACTCATGCATATGTGATTAGAAGTTTCCCTTAATTTCTTTTAACTTTAAAATTATTTTAATATATGTTACTGTAGCCTAAGAAAAGTGTTACTACGGTTTGTAGTAACACATAACAGTAACATTTATTTGTGTTACTATGAGTTCAAGACTTCCTATGCTTAGAACATATTGCTTTCCATGTAACACTATAGTTGTAACACTATTTTTGTATTAATAGAATAATTATATGTAACACATTTTTACAAAACAAGAATTTGTCTTACAAGAACACTCAGTAACATAAATGATTGTGTTACCATGAAATATTTTTGTAACACATTCTTACTTCTGTTACAGGTATGTGTTACAAAAGCCATGTTTTGTTGTAGTGAAAGTTGTTTCAGTGCTCAGAGGACGGCTGAGATCTTGTTTAACGTATTGCGCCTCGCCGTGCTGTTGGATGTGGCCGGACGAACCAAGCGTCCGGAACCGACGCAGGCCGTCCGTGAGCACATCGAATGGTGGCACACCACGACTGTGCGCGCTGCCGTGCATGCAAATGAGACCTTCTGTGCAGTTCCAGTGTGCACTGACGGCTCCTTCCAGCCACCTCGCGTTGATGGAGGCTGGTACACCGAGCGCCGCTTCCCATCACATAGAGTAAGAAAGGAACTAATGGGCAATCTGCTGGACTTCCAAGCCAGCCCAATTGTGCTAAACCCAGTGGCGAGTGATCTTCCGCTGGCGTTCCTGATGCATCCCACTCCCAGCTCGACACTATGAGCGTCGAGCTGTACATGGAATCGTCGGCCACCAATGCCATTTCAACTTATTCATTGGTGATCTGTGTGTTTCGTTATAAACCAAACAAAAACCTATGCATTGCTTGCCACACCAGTGCAGAATGTCTCATGATACTTTGTATATGGGGACCTTTTGGTGGTAGGGTGTGCGTCTCCAGTCAAGTCTAGCAGCTCTTATGTCAGTTGTGCTTCACCAACCGGCCAGATTACATAACTTTCCTAGATAATAAAGATAATGGGCTACTAGTCTGATAGTACCTATCTTACATGCTACTAGAAGTCTGAAGATAGCACATGGTTCAATTAATAAAGACAGTAAACGCGCTCCTCTTTTGTTTTATCTCTTTCATGTGCCATCTTACAGTATGCTTATATATGCATAACTCCCTCGACGGTTGCTGGATTCCACCAACACCGCGTCGTACATAAATACTTCTATTCTACTTGCACACCAAAGATATACATTGCACCTAAAAACGTAGCCAATCTAATATGGACTCACACGTGCACACAAGGAAAAACATGCGGATCAAAAACTCACGGACACATGAAAGACGAACTTGCATTAATCAAACAATAACATTAAAAACAAGAGATGTTCTCTGGTACAGCTTTTTTATGGAAGTAGCAAGAATCCTAAAGCAACCAAATAAGTCAATTATTTTGTTTTAATCGACGTGCATGTTTCATATTCAAACGGTAGCTCTTCTCTTTCCCCTGGTTTTCGGTACCCATATGTTCTTCCACCTCCTACAAAGGTATTTTCCACTGTGTTAATTGTTTTACATTGTGGATATTCCTTTATTAAGTTCAAAAACATGCTCCCTCCTCTCTTTTTTTCCAATTACTCCCTCTGTCCAAAAATATAGTGTCAATCTAGTTTTGTCTTAAGTCAAACATTTTAAACTTTGACTCTTCGTAACAAAAAATATATATATAAAGGTGGACACCATATATAACACTTATAACTTGAAATAATATATATCTATAGATATTGTTGGTCAAAGGTCAAAAAAATTGATTTAGGACAAAACTATATGGACACTATATTTGTGAACGAAGGGAGTACATTGATATGTTATCCCAAAACTAAAAATTAGAGACGCTATGTGCCATTCAATATCCAAAAACCTACAGTGCTAAATAAGAAATAAGAAATATAGGTCCAATATTTTCAGTTCAAAATATATTGCCTAATCAAACCAGTTGTATTTGTACAATTCTAGATAGCCTAACACAAATAAACCAGTTGTATATTTTCAAGGTTGCATGCAAGTGCATCATGCATGGCTGAATATAGAGATGAGGGAGGGGCCGAGGACAGACACATGCTCATCATCAACTAGAGATTAACACCAGGTCCTTAGGGAAGAATATATTAGCAGTTCAACAATTCAGCAGTAGCCAAGAGATGAGAGGGGGAGCAGAGGGGAAGAGATGGAGAGCGCGGAGGGCACACCGAGATGCAAGGACGAAAGGGGAACAACAAGAGATGTAGCCTTTGTGATGATTAATTTATGTCACAAAACAGGATTTTGTGTCATGATGAACAATCTGTGACTAGCACGACAAAACTGTGTTCAGCACGTATTACGTGTTTAGGATCAGGTTTTGTGACGATACAGTCTTTCTTTCGGCGTAAATCACTGGGCCGTTTATGCTATCATCACTGATTTTGAACATCAAAAAATACAATTTGATCCAGAAAAATAAAACCCATAACTTTTGTGGAGGGACGGTGCTGCGGACATGACGGTGTGGGGATGCCCGTGCAGATCTGGATCATGGTCACCACGCTGTGCCCGGGGTCCAGGAGTGGACGACAGGGGGATGGTCTTGGCCCCTCGGGTACAAGGTGGCGGCAGAGATGGTGTCTCTATTTAGTACTGTAGTTCTCAGGCATTGTCTTCAAACCAAACGCATTGCCTTTGGGCTTGTATGGTCAGGCAAAACTCACGCAAGTCACCTTAGGACTCCAACTTCAAGCTAGTATTTCACCGACCAGCAATCAAGTTGAGATCTTACTGCTTAGAACGTTACAGGAAGAAACTAGCTAAAAAATTGAATAATCATTTTGCGGACGATGACAGTAACAGTACAATTTTGTTAACTCCACAAATTTATTTCACGTAAGATTTAAAATATAATAATTAACGATAGCTCTATAAGGCTTTCCATCATTCTCGATAGCTGTTTTCTTAAGTGCACTGGCCAACTATATCTCTAATATAATTGTATGTTTCTCAACTGTTTTAGCAAATTATCAACATCATAATTGCCCAGAGGCTCGAATCCAGAGTTTTGGTGGATATTTTTTTTTCTTTTCAGACGTGGGCCAGCAGAGGGGCCCACGGACGCCAGCACACTGCCGGCTGGGGAAACGGCACGAGGAACCACCAGTTCAGGCCATTTCCCTGGTGCCGTGGATCGAACCCGGGCCGGCTCAGCGCAACCATGTGCTGCTGGCCGTTCGCTTTTGGTGGATATTTGACTGAATAAGTACAAACTGTTAGCGCCACAAGTAAGAAATAACCATTGAAAAAAGATCGTTAGTCTTGCAATGGAGCCCTGCAAACTGATTATGCGACACCACCTGGAACATGTACAAAAACAAATTAAATTCCAGTTTTTTTATGGAAACACGCCCATAAAGGGCTATTCATTAAACACAGACAATTTTACATTGTTTGGCCAATCGAGGGATATTACCTTAAAGATTTTGGAAAGGACAACCATTTTGATGATCAGCATTCATACATGAAAACAAATGGTTGTCATCACTATCTTGAACAGCATTGCTAGCTTTTTTTTTTTTTTTTTGAGGGAGCATTGCTAGCTTTCATCAGCTACAAGATTATTTCTCTAGGAATCAATATGACAAAATCTCATATTGATTGATGATCTTTTGCCTTCAACCTCTCTAGGTCTGGTTCTCCAGTCTTCTAAATGATCATGAGAGCTATTCAGATTAGTTCAATTACAGTTTGCTCGCTGCGACGACATAGTAGTATTCTTCTTTAACGCCCACAACCATTGAAGCCCTGTTTGGCCAGACTTCTTTGCCGGCTTCGTCCGCAGCTTCTTCCAAATATCAGCCAAAGGCACAGCTCCGCCAACCGCTTCTCCGTGAAAACCGGGCGCAGCCGCCCCCGAGAATGCAGCGAAGCCAGGAGCACCTCCAGGGTAGCTTCGCCGGCTTCCTCCCCTGTCCCCACACTCCCTTGTCCGAATTGCCCTTGCGAATCCATGGCCAACTCTACGCTCAGGCGAGGCGGAGTTCACCGTCTCCCCCAATCCCGATGGCTTCGACCCGTCGATCTCTCTCTATAGCTCGTCCCTGCCCCTATCCCAGCCGCAGATGAGCTTTCCCGTGGTCTCCCAAGCCTACTCCTCTGCCCCCCCTCTCTCCCCTTTGAGCCAACACCGAGCTCCACCCACCGCATCTTCTCTTCCCCGTCGTCGTTGCAAATTTCAAAGGCCATGACCCAAATTGATGGCTGAAATGGAACCACGCTGCCTCCAGGATTCGATTCCACCACTCCTTGGCCGCTATCTCTCCCGGTCCCCATGCTGATTCGAGCTCTCTAAGCTCGCCCATGGCAAAAGGGAACAGAGAAGCACGATGCGGCTGCCTTTCGATTAGATTTTTTTTTTATCAAAGCGTTTCGATTAGATTTTTTTTTAGAACAGCGTTTCAATTAGATCCCCCTTGATGTGCCAAGCTGCAGCCCACATACAATAATCAGGGAAAATTTGTCCTTTTATTAGAAATCATTACTTATTAGTAAATATAATCTCTCATTTTAATTATTTTGCATGGTATATGGAATTACGTCAAACATATATTTCTGGGAGAAAAATCAACATCATATGGTCAAGCACGATGGACAATTGCCTTTTTCATTCATTCATACAAATCAAGAGAAGCCGCAGGAGAAACTGTTCTACCAAACGATTTCAGACACAATCACATCCACAGCCAGCATGTTTTTTTACAGAAGCCACAATCACAGCCGAAGCCCTGCCAAACAGGCAGTGATCAGTGTCCCTTTATTTCTCAACATAATAATAGTTAATTCCCAGCCGGTCTCTCACTCCACTCACATTGTGTGTTTGCTGTGCTCAGCGGGTCGCTATCTTGTTTAGCGCACTGTGCTTTGCGGCGCATGCTGTTGGATGTGACTGGACGAACCGAGCATCGGAAACAGACCTGGGTTGTTCGTGAGCACATGGAATGGTGCCACGCGATTTCTGGGTCTGCTGCTGCGCGTGCAAATGAGACCTTTTGTGCAGCTCCAGCGTGCGCAGAGCTCTTCAGCCACCTTGTGCCGTGGAGGCTGCTACTACCGAGCGCTGCCTTGCATCACACGGCTACACGATGGCGTGTACGAACTGATGGGCGGCGTTCTGCTTGACTTCCAAGCCTATCCAGTAGTCCTGAACCTAGTGGCGAGTGGTCTTCAGCTCACGTTCCCCATACATCCCGTTCCCAGCTCAATACTGTGGGCCTTCCATGGTCTCGCGTGCCGCCAAACCATTTCAGCTCTCATCACTGTGTTCCACTACATATAACCTAATAAAAACATGTGCACTACTTACCTTACCAGTACAGAATTCCTTATGATATTTGTAACTCCTTTCTCGTCTCGGTAGGGCAACACTGGCTTATGAGTGGATGGAGGGCATACTCAGTGTTATATTGCACACCTTGCGATGAATAGATGGAGAACTTTTGGGCGGTAGGTGCGTCGTCTCCACTTAAATCTAGCAGCTCTGATCTCAGTAGTGCTTCACCAACCTGCAGCCTGACCTTTAATTAAATGACTTTATTAGATAATAAGATTATTCCGAACGAGCTACTAGTCTGATAGTACTACTGCATCTTACATGCTACTAGAAATCTGAAGATGGCACATGGTTCAAATAATAAAGACAAGCAAATCATATATACGAGCTTTTTTCTTTCTTTCTTTGGTGTGATTCAATTTGTAGTTAGTACAGTCTACATTCATTGGGCGCACCATCACTCCATGGAGATATGTTTCGTTTGCTGTCAGTTCATCACGCCAATAATGTGCAGGTCATTTCAGGTTGGAAGAAGAATGATTCAATTCTGTATTTTCTTTAGAAGGATGCTTTTCCTTTGGATTACTATTGGATTTCTTCGGAGTTTACTTAGCTCTGCTTTTTGTTCTCTCAAGAGTAAGATCGGTAGGAAGTGCATGTTCGGATTAAACTTGATCTTTGTTCCGGATTGTGGCGCGTTTCGTTCGTCGATTTGTGCATGTGTGGTTGCAGACTAGCTGCGGCATGAGTTGTTGGGTGTAGTTGTTGCTCGTAGCGGATCCTGCGGAGATGGGGCGGCATCGTGTGCAGGAGCGATTGGTTCATGCACGATGCGCGCCCGGGTCAGGCGGATCGTGAGCTAGGTAGCCCGGTATGGAGTTGTGGCTCCGTTTCGGTTTGAGCCAAGAGAACAGAAGAGAAAGAAAGTACGGCATTCGTCTCCAGCAGGGCGTTTGTCGCCCACAAAAATCCTGAGTGTTAGGCTTTGTTTAGATCCATAGACTCTAAAGTTTTGTCCATTAAAATTCAAACTGGTGAACTAAAGTAGGAACTAAACTTTAGTTTATGAGAAAGTTTATGAGTCAACTATCCAAAAGTTCACCTAATTTTATTGACTAAAGTAAGAATAAGAGATGTCTAAAGATCAAATTATTCTTACTTTTTTATTTTTATAGTTGGTTCCTAAGAAGCCTAAAGGCAACAGTGACTTTTATAACTGCTAGTTGCTAAACTTTAGCTCTAGATCTAAACGAACATGGATTAAGCTTTAGCCACCTAAACTTTAGTCATCTAAACTTTAGGTCTAGACCGACTGCCAGCATGATTATAAGGAGACCGACGTACACTGCGAACACAGGTTGGTCTTAGTTTTACAATCAAGGCGTTCTTTCACACATGTCAATGTAGTACTGTATGTAACTCAAACAGTCAAAATTCACCGTGGTTTCTAGGTAGCAATGGGCATGGAAACAGTTTATCATAAACTAAACTCAATGTAAAAATTGTAGTGTTAAGGGTTGATAACGATTAATTCCAACATGTAAGTTGGCAATTAACGTCAAAAAAGAACTAAAACTGTTATCCTCATCGTAAGTTGAAAACCTGAGGGAGTATATCTGAAAGTGTGGTGAGCTTGGGGGAATTGAGTTAATTTTCCGCACTCATTTACACTAGTACAATAATAGCCTATAGTGACGGGTAAATTTGGCTAGCAGTGGCGGACAAAGCGTGCGCCACTACGCCCGCCACTGCTAGCCACGAACAGCAATGGCGGACGCAAGCGTCCGTCACTGCTAGAAAAGAGCAGTGGCGGACGGGGTGACGTCATCCAGGCCGCCACTAGCAGTGGCACAACGATGACGGTAGCATCCGCCACTGCAGCTTTATCCGCCCGCCACCGCTACATGTTTAACCAAATAAAAAAGAGCCAATTACCTGTGTGCCATTACAAAAACTTCATGTTACCTGCAAGCCATTGAAAATTTCAAAACTTCCTACATACCCTTGCTCCAAACTTTGTTTGCCTACATGCCATCCCAGTTACTTTTGCTGTTAACGGGAGTTAACTCCTAAGGAGAATGACAATTTTACCCTCAATTGTAGAATGAAGTCAATTTTTGGTTTTTACTTCAGTGCCACTATAAAAAGAAAGTTTTTACTTCAGCGCCATGAATGTCCAAATATAGATCATGTCCAAATCGAGAGCACAAATACAGATCATAAACTAAAAGTCCAAATATATCATAGAAATTTGGAAGCATGCCATACACATGCAATCTCAAGTACAGGTCACAAAGTCATGGTCCAAACTTAACAGCTAACAGGGTTGCACACAAAAGATGGTCACATTGACCTGTACAAAAGATGGTTTGGTCATGCAGACCTCACAATTTTACAAAAGCATTCCATACAGATTGAGTGATCAAATATCAAGTCTTTTTTTGCTTCTTGTTCCCATGGCCGGACTAGAAGGGGAAGGGACCTTGCTGCGGGTTGACATGGCCGGACTAGAAGGAGAACAAGGGATCTTTTTAGAGGCCAATTTCCTTCGGTAAGGCTTCTTCTTATCAGCCATGAGCTGCTCACTTGATCCAGAAGGATATGTAATAGCCAACAACTCTAGCTGATTTGAACCTTGTCCAGACCCTCTGATAAAGGACATAAAGAAGACATCAGCAGAATTATTAAAGTGGTAAAAAGACAATTTTAGAAAATTAGCTTACCTCGCAGAGGGGTCACTAGACTCAGGAATTGAAGTACTCTTTTGTTTCTTTGCACGAGTTGATGAGGATGATGTGTTCTTCCTTTTCTTTGATAGATCCAGAACAGCAGGTACAACTGGAAAAACCATTCTCTGTGCAGGTGTTGCAGCCACAATACTAGTCTCAGTAGTAGCTGGTGCTGTCTTCTTTTTCTTCTTTTTAGGTGGGCCCCTGGAGAACAAATATGTTAGCAAATATTAATGTAGTAAACATGTAAACAAAATTACAAATTTTAGCTTGCATGTTACCTTTCAGCAAGCATTGCTGCTATGTCTTTTGGGTCACCATCCTTACAAGTGTGCCAATGATGTCCATACTGCTGACAGATAGGACACTGATGCCTACCCTTGCCTCCTCTGTTGCCACCCTCTACTGCTCCCTTGTATCTGTTTTGCTTCCTCCTACCAGCTGTTGACTTCAACAATGGAGGATGCATGAAGAAACCATGTTCTGCTTTGGGCCACATGGACTTGTCTGGTATAGCAGGGATGTTACCATCATACGCAGCCCTGAACATCTCAACTGAGTAGTAGTTGTCCACATGATCTTCTAGCTTCTCTCCAGGTATAGAGGTGATAAATGCAATTGCATGCTTACATGGTAATCCAGAGACTTCCCATGCTCTACATGAGCATGTCCTTTCTTGTAGATTCACAACAAACCTGTAACTAGAACCTCCCCTTGCTGTAACCTCTGCAATACCATCACGAGAGCTAGTGACAACATCAATATCAAGATTTCTACTTTGCTCCTTCAACTTTGTAATGATGTGTGGCAAAATTTTACCTTCCAGCTTGGCTGCAATTTTTTTCCTCTGGTTCCACTTGATAAGGAGCTTCTGCCTTATAGTGTCCATGAAGTCATCTAGATACAACCCCTTGTCATTTTTTATCCAATTGTTGAAGCATTCTGCTAAATTATTTGTCACATAGTCAACTTTTGGCATTGTAGAGAATTGGCATTTGTATGGTTTTGCTGCAACAATATTGCTGCTGGACTTGCTTCAGCCATGGCTTGGATATGCTTGTCAAACATATATGAATTCCATGAATAAGCAGAAGCCCACAGGTGGTCATCATACACTTTTCCACTATATCTTTTTTTAAAATTCTGCACCAAGTGCCACATGCACTCTCTTTGCTCTGCATTGGGAAAAACCTCACTAATCCCTGCCATGACTGCCTGACCACAATCTGAGCAAAAGGTTAACCCAGGTGGGCTGCCTATAGCTTCCTTAAGCCTCTCCATGAACCAAATCCAATTTTCATTGGTTTCAGAATCAATGACTCCTACCGCAACCGGGTACATCCAGTTATGCCCATCAACTGCACAAGCAATGCATAACTGACCTCTGAATTTTCCAGTCAAGAATGTGCTATCAACAGCCAAATAAGGCCTACAACCTCTAAGGAAACCTTCAACACAAGGCTTCATTGCAAAAAAAAACCGATTGAACCTGAGCTTGCCCTCTATTGTGTGATGATCAATAACAACAAAGCTTCCAGGAGAGGTATGTTCTATCTGTGCCTTAAACCTGTACAAGTTATCAAAACTTTGCCTCCAAGGACCATACAACTTCTCCATAGCAAGTTCTCTGCCATCATACACTCTCTTGTAACTGATACTGACTTTGTAATGCTCCTTCAATCTTCTTTTAAGTTCTGTAGGCCCAAGAGTTGCATCCTCGGCCAACCAATCCTTAACCTTGTCACAAATCCAAAACTTGGTAGCACCCTTGACCTTCCCACTCCTCCTAGTACTATGACAAGTATGAGGAGAAGGGTTCTTCTTGACCTACAAAGAATGAATTCAGAAATTAGAATGAATTCAGAAATAAGAATAATTCAGAAATTATTAGTGACAAAATATTAAGAATAATTCAGAAATTACCTTTACAGTATGTTGTTCCCCCATCCTTGATGCATGAATCCTCCACTTACAACCTTCTTCATAGCCCGTGCAATATACTCGATACCTCCCTGGTTCACTCTTTTCAATGTTATATTCAAATTCATTCTTGATAGCATGTGTTGCAAGAGCCAACTTAAATTCAGACATGTTTGGATAAATGCTCCCTACTTCCATAGGAGGGTCATCTATGTTGTAAGATGCTTCAGAGATATGAGATGGCAATTTATCTTTAACAATCTCATCTACCTCAGCATCCATTTCAGAGTCAGACATAGAATCAGATTCAGAGTTGCAATCTGGAACATAATCTTCATCCTCTTTCTCAGTTATGTCAACATTTGCATGAGATGGAGGTGATATGTCAATGTATAAACCCTCCTCATCAACCCCCACATGTTCATTCTCTGGTTCAGGATTCATAAGATAGTTGTCCTCTTCCTGTGCCATGTCATTATCTGGTTCTATAATAGTCCCAGATTGAGTTCCTTTGCTAGGTTGTACATAGCTAGGGGCTGACATTGACGGGGTGCATGGAATTTCAGAAAGGTCCCATAGTGGAATTTCAGGTGGATCCCCATCAGGTTTATAGTATGCAATTGACATATAACAACATTTGGAACTCATATGTTTTGCAAACATATCCATTAAGCCTTGGTCAGAATGAATTTCTATGTTGGACTTGCTATCAGCACAGAAATAGAACACTTTCACAACATCACCATACCCACAAGGGAACTCATCCACAATTTCATCAACAAGGTCTTTAAAATTTGTGGTGTCTGAATCCACAACTTTGTCAAAAGCATACCATGGTCCTCGCATAGATGGACTAATTATCCTGATTTCTAGATTGAAACTGGTCTCTATGTCATTCCTACAGATGAACATACACATCTAAACATCTTAATGAAATCTTACCAACAGCAAATATGGCACTAATGTTATGCAATTGATGGTGGAAAGGATAACTCACCCATCTGGAAGCCAAGATGGTCGCTCGCCCGCCATTCTTCTAACCCTAAATCCCAGCAAATCCTGCCTGGAGGCTGCGCCCCGCGCCTGGAGGTCGCGTGCCCGCCTGCAGGCCGCGCCCTGCGCCTGGAGGCCACGCGCCCCTGGCCCGCGCGCCTGGAAGCCCGCCCACCGCCTGGAAGCCGCCCGCCTGGAGCCCGCCCGCCCGCCGCCTGGAAGCCACCCGCGCGCCTGGAGCCCGCCCGCCTGGATCCCGCCTGCCTCCCTGCCTCCAGCGCCCGCCCGCCTGGATCCCGCCCGCCTTGAAACGCTGGATCGGGTTTGAGCCAGGAGTAGGAGATCGAGAAAGGAGCAGAACAGGCGTACGAGAGAAAGAAGAAGAAGTATGGGCAAGTTAGTAATTTTAGGTCTGCCTGTGAAGCTTCTATGTTGAAGTTAACAGCAAAAGTAACTGGAATGGCACGTAGGGAAACAAAGTTTAGAGCAAGGGTATGGAGGAAGTTTTAAAATTTTCAATGGCTTGTAGGTAACATGAAATTTTTATAATGGTACACAGGTAATTGGCTCAAAAAAAAAAAGCCCCTGGCCTCCCTGCTCCCTGCTTTACAAAGCAGGACAGAGACGACAGGCCGACACATGAACAAAATCAATTGGAGGCAAAATCGGGAGACCATATACACACAAACAGATTACTTCGAACATTTATCACAAGAGCGATACAAGTATGTTTGATTGAACCACAAAATCGACAGAGACAACAAGTCTAAATGGTTCATTCAATTCTAAGATTACTATTGCCAGCTCTTGTCCCCTCCTCCATCCTCGGTTGGTGAATCAATCAGTCAGGAGCTCTGCAAAATGATGTAAGCTAGCAACTCATAACCGAACGACAGAACAATAAGCTGCAATAGAAAATCAGATTGGGGAAAAACTTACAGCTTGAGATGTGGAAGGGAAGATTCAGAGCAAGAGGACACTGCTAGCAAAACCAGAGGCAAGGGAGATCGTCAAAAAAACAAACACGGAGAAGAGCCCGCAGTCTCCACAAGCTGTTCAATCGGGATGGAAGAAGAAGAGGCTACGTACCACGCTGAGGAGAAGGTGCTGCGGGTGGCGAGAGGAGGGCGCCCAATCGCCTCCGCCACATCTCCTCGAGCTCGTAGAGGTCGCCCCGCCGCCGCATTTCTCGAGCTCGCCCCGCCGCCGCGTTCCTCGAGCTCGCCCCGCCGCTGTGCTCCTCGAGCTCGCCATGGGAGGCGAAGAGGAACAGATCCAAGTCGGGGAAGGGAAGATCCACGGAGATCCGTGCGGCCTCGTCGTCGACGGAGCCACGCATGACCTAATCACGGCCGCGCCATCGCCGCCACGTGCTGCTCCATGCGCGTCGCCGCCACGGCCGCTCGCGGCGCTCTGCTCCTCCGCGTGCGCCGCGCCGCACCTCGCGCTGCTCCGCCCGGCCTTGCCGACGCCGTGCCTCAGCAGATCTGCAAGCGTGCCTCGAATCCACGTCCTCCTCGCTACCGCCTTGGATCCGCGCCTTCATCGCCGGATCCACGCCGCCTGCCACCGGATCCGCACCCTCGTCGCGACATGAAGGGAGGGATGGAGAGGGGAGGGGGGAGTTGGCTAGGAGAAACGAGCGGCAACCATGGCAGCTGTGTGGAGAGCTACCCGTGAGATGTGAGCGAGAGGATAAGGAGGAGAGAGGCGACGGGAATGGGATTGGTGGGTCTAACTTAAAATGGCTCAGTTGATTCCAGTGGCGGACCGGTAATGTCAGCCGGTCCGCCATTGCTAAAAAAAACACTAGTGGCGCACACGATGACATTATCTTGTCCGTCATTGTTGTCTGACTTCTAGTGATGGACGCACATGACGTCATTTTGCCTGTCATTGGTGATTGTTTTGATTCCTGTAACTGTGATGACATCAGCCCGTCCGCCACTGCTAGGTGCTACAGTAGCTAACGTCGAGCTAGCAGTGACGCATCACTGGGTGTCTATCACTACTATAAAATGTGAAGTGTCATATTAGGCTTTTTTTGTACTAGTGTTAGTTTTGAAAAGATAACTAAAGGTTATTGTACCAACCTTGGAATTCTGAGGCAATGCAGATGAGGAACCACGATGCATCACATTTCTGGTCACTCTCTGGCTCTGCCCATCTGCTTGGATGCGCACCGATACTATGGGTTCGCTATATGTGCCGCGTTTGTGGCATCGTCATTCCCGGCACCTCGTCTACACTGCGCCGCGCTGGCTCTACCCATCTGCTCAGCAATGTTCCCGTTCAGCTCAACTATGCCATCTTAATATTTCAATTGCACTTATTCTTCTGAAAGACCAACAGCTCTGTTTATAATTTGACCGGACAAAGAAACTATATAAGATTCACTAATTTCAGCAACACCCATGTGGTAAAGCTGCTACCACAAGCGGAATCTTGCTGATATGCTTCAAGTCCGGACGAGCTTGACATTAGACCGGTTCAAGTCCGAACTACCAACCTCCATTTCGTTTTACTTGTCACTTGTTAGTTACTGTAGTAATTTTGACCGACCGTCTTTTTCTACAAATTCATCGTCGACGCCTAAAACTTTCTGATCAATAGAATTATCACTAAACATATTTTGACAACATTGCGCACTTTGAAGTATTCATCAAAATTTTGTAGAAAAAACGGTCAGTCAAAGTTGCTACAGTAACTAGCCAGTGATAAGTAAAACGAAATGGAGGTTGGTATAAGATTCACTAATTTCAGCTCCGTTCCAATTTTCAAATCACCGGTGCAAGCTGAGGTTTCACATCGGCAAGGCGGCACAGAGGCGGCACAGAGCCCCGATGACAACGGCAGCACAAGGTCCTATCAAGATCACGCTGTAGGTGCAGGGCAGACTGAGAGCAGGGACCGGCAGGTGCGTTCATCTTGGTGCTGGATCCAGCTCGACGAGCTGGGCCGTACAAGACAAGCGTCCGGAACAGACCTGGGCAGTTTGTAAGCCCATCAAATGGTGCCACACAAGGTCCGGTTCTGGTGCAGCGTGCGCAGACGAAACCTTTTTGTGCGGCTGCAGCGCGAGAGCACAGCTAGTCTTCCAGCCACCTCGTGCAGATGGCAGCAGTTACCACCCAGCGACGCCTCCCGTCACATGGGGATGGCAATGAACTCATGGGCATTGTGCTCAACTTCCAAGTCAACCAATAGTCCTGAACCGAGTGGCTACTGACAGCTCGCGTTCCCGATGCATCCCACTCCCAGCTCAACGCTGCCCACCTTCCGTGGAATCGCCGGCCAACAGTACCGTTTCGATCTCTTTATCAGTTGGTGCACATCATGTGTTCCAATATAAACCAAATAGGAACATATAATATGTGCGTTGCTTACCTTACCACTACAAAATTTCTCATGTTATTTTGTACATGGATAACTATATATGGGGTAGGTGTGCGACGTCTCCAGTCAAGCCTAGCGACTCTGATGTCAGTAGTGCTTCACCAACCTGTCAGATCTTTACATGCGTGTTATTCCATACGAGCTACAAGTCTGCTAGTACCACTCCATCTAATGGTTGAGCGCACCTTCCAGTTCATACCATACCGTAGACAGTCAGTGAATGCACCTTACACTCCATGGAGATACGTTTTGTTTGATGTCACGGTTCATCAGGCCCATAACGCGCAGGTCATTTCAGGTTCGAAGAAGAATGATACTGTCTTTACCTTGACTGACTCCAACAGGCAATGCAAAAGAATAGGCAAATAGGATTTACATCTCCACAGGCTACTGTGCATCACCAAACTGTGCTCCAACAAATTAGACAAATGGAGATGCAATTTTGCCTTCGAGGAGAGAGAAGATGCAAAAATACATTCCCTCCCTCCTCAGTTGTATCTCCCTTTCTCTTTGCGAGCTGCGGCGATGAGCGGGGCGAGCTGCAGCGGTGGCGAGCGGGCGCGGATTGGCGCGGCGCGCGGCGTGGGCGTGGGCGTGGGCGCGGGCTGCGGCGGCGCGGCGCGTGGGACGAGCAACGGCGGCGGCTGGTACGCGTGGCTGTGCAAGACGGGGCTAGACCGGACGTGGCGCTGGAGTATGCGCTCGTCTTCGCGCGCAATGAGCTCGGCGCCGTCGATATCTGCAACATCAACCACGAGGTCCTCGCCAGCATGGGCGTCGCCTTCGTCAAGCACCGCCTCAAGATCCTCAAGCTCGCACGGCGGGAGACCTCCGTCGCCGCCAACATCACCGCCCTGCTGCGCCGCGCCACCTCGCCGCCACCGTGCACCGGTCCGCGCGCTCCATGCTCGGCCGCCTCTGCTCCTCCACGTACGGCACCGCGCAGCCGTCGTCGTCACGCCGCGCCGCGCCTGCCGCAGCCGGCGCCAATGATGACGTGGCGCCACCGCGGCAGCAGGGTAGCGCACTAGACCAAGGTCGCGTCATCATCTCCCCTGGCTGCACGCAGCGGAGCTCGATGGCAACTCGATTGAGTGAGCTCGGGAGGTAGCTGGGGGCACGGGCGAGCTTGATGGCAACTCGACCGGGGCGGAGCAGTGCTGGAGGTGGGGTTCGAAGGGGCGGCGCTTGGCGAGTGAAGGAGCAGAGAACGAAGAACAGAGTGCCTCTCCAAACTGCCTTTTGTTGTTGGAGTCAACACCTAAAACTCTCTCTTCTTTGCTGTATAGGTCAGGCAATTGTCCATTTGCCTCTTCAAACTGCCTCTTCTTTGTTGGAGTCAGTCTTAGCCCATACTTTTCCTTTGGCTTAATATTGGATTGGGTTTCCCTCAACAGAGTAAGATCTGATGGAACTGCCAAGAATATTACAATGAGACTGATGTACTCTGCGATTATATGTTGGTTCTAGTTTTACAAAGTCAGAAGCCGTTCTTTCACACACGCTAAGGGTTATCGTAGCCGAAACAGTCAAAATTGAACATGGTTCCTAAGTATAATAATATGGCGAAATTTGTCGTGGCACACCGCAAAAATGTGAATTTTGGTCCAACACACTGCAACTTGCCATCTTAGCCACAACACGTTGCAAATTTGTGGCTCTTTGCGGTGGCACACTAAAGCAAAGAGATGTGATATTTCAACTATTTTATCTCATTAAATAAAATATATTACAAATTGAAACCTTGCACAACAATACATTGTTGCATTCTCTATCCATGTGACCTTTTGTGGATTTTCCCAACTGTTCATATAACTTTTCATTGAAAACAAACTTTATTTTTTCCAACCAAACTGTATGAAAAGTTGAAAAAACATCTGCAAAAAATTACATGGGTAGGGAATGCAACAGTTTGTGCAAAGTTGCGAGTTGTAGTATTTCTCGCTTTTGAATCGATGTCATTAGGACCACTTTTTTAGATAAAAATAAATTAAGTTGTTGTCCTCACATCTTCAGCTAAATGCCAAAAGGCATTAACTCTGAAAGCTTGGGTGAGCTAAGACATTGGTCAATTTCCGGCACTCAGTTTGATTTGAAAAGATATAACTGAAGGCTACCAAATTCTTGAATGGCCGGGTGCAGCTGCTCCCCTTTGTTGCGCTGGCATGTGGTGCACTACAGTGCATGCGCCCGGCACGTGGAAGTCCGTCCGGAGCCGATGCAGCGTCTTCTGTGTCCCTTGGTGGCCAGGCCATGATCACCTGCAGGTACTGAGACGTGGGTGGCACATAGATGCGGCCACCAAAAGTGACCAGCCCGTCAGTAATAAGTCCCCGTTGACCGGTGCGCTTGCCGGATTCCACCTCGGCACTTAGGGCCACCATGGCCGGGTTGGCGGCGAGCTCGAGGCGTATGTCATGGAACAGTTAGAAGCAAGGCGCCAGGGAGCCATACGGCACTGAACGATCGATGGCACCGAACGACGAAGATTCTATTTGAAATAGGTAACAGGTCTTGAGCCGTGACCTTGCCGGCGGCGAGGAGCCATGATGAACGACATCGGGCTGTCGAGGCGGGTCGTTTACAAATGGCTAAGCCTAAGGTCTTGGTCCCTGATTATAGCTTACAGAGCCGGCTAATAGAATCCACAGACACACTGAAGACAACTCATTGAAATGACTCCGCCGTGCTTCACGCTGCCGCGTTCCTCGCAGGTCGCTGATCCCTCTTGCGCCGGCGCTAGACACGATGCCCACCATGACAGCCGGTGTCTTGTCTTTTTCTCCTGGTCTATGGTGCAGACATCTTTGTGCCCCTCCTACAGAGATTGGCTGGTCTATGGTTGATGCCGTACCATGGTGTGCCAACGCCTTTTCGCACAAATAGGAAAAAAAAGAAAAACAATTATGGATGGTTTTGCCCTGCTGCTTTCCAACTGGCGGAGGCACGCCATGGTACTACAACATCCAATGTGCAGAGCTGCTCCATCGCCGCATGGCTTCCCACCTGCTCCAGTGAACGTCTGTGTGAACAATGTCTGACTGCAGCATTTATAGGCTGCGTTCGGATCACTTTAGAGGGTGCTGTAGCAGTCACATCAAAGATACCGGCATGATTTATGTGTACTAAACAAAGTCAAATTACAAAACTAAGTCCAGGACCCCCCATCTATTTCGCGAGACGAACGTAATGAGGGTAATTAAGCGGCGATTAGACGATGGTTACTGTAGCATCACTGTGTCAAAACATTGATTAATTAGGCTCGTTAGATTCGTCTCGAAAAATAACGCCCATCTGCAGAAAGGTTTTACAAAAAAATTTTATTTAGTACCCTTAAATAGTAAGATTTTTTTTATTTTAGAGGGGTATAAAGTTTAGAGGGCACTTTAGAGGGGGATCCGAACGGCACCATAGTTCCCGGCGCATCCCACTCACACAAAGCCAATCTCTCATCACCTCTGTAAAGGCCAACACAACCAACGCCTCTCGCCGCCTCGGCCACAGTGGCTAATAGACATTTGCAACCAACGCCTCTCGCCGCATCAATTCGAGCATTGTTTCAGAGGGTACACGGCGAGGTAAAGTTGTTGCACGAACACGGTATCTGGCCACCAACCATCGTCCATTTATAATCCACGTCTAATTAATGCCCCGCTCACAAGCTGCATATCCCTGATATATACTCCGCCAAATCAAATGAGTCCCCATGCTAGTGGAGACAGACACAACTCAAAACTTAAAGTATGATGATATCCGACAAAAAATCGTTAGTGCTTCATTCAGTAAGAAGGTCATACTTACCTCGTGAATCATCACGTGACGCATAACCGATAAATATCAATCTCGTTTAACGAAGGCAACGAACTGAAATTAAACCTTAAGAAGAAACGTTTCCGTGAAGAAAGGGCTTCTCATCGCCGAGTGCAGTGCCAGTGCCAGCTACTGGTTTGTTTTCTCGGTCCTTCGAGATAGAAAGGCTAGGCTATTGACCAGGAAAACCATGTTGAGCTCATACAGAAGTCATGATCGTCTTCGTTGGTTCGGTTCAAGTTACATTTCGAACTAACGGTTCATTCTCAAAGAACAAAAACAAAAACAAAAATGATCTAGCGGCCAGATCTCAGCAGGCCGTGGCCATGGCGCTTGGCTGCCCCTCCCTTTGGTTCCCGGCAGTGGACAGAGCAATAAGATCACCATGCCGCGATAGACTGAGTTCCTGTCTAGATTGCTTGTCCCTGGCAGCCCACCGGCGACGCAGCCCACAGAAAAGCTTGTGGAGGAGAGTTACAGAGTTCCAAAAGATTCATGTTCCAGCATTAGATGATTCTTATGATAAGCACATTTGAAGCCACACACTCGACGTTCCTGAATTCAGTTTGCAACAAGGAGAAGAAACGATGCACTACAGAGCAACCTGTAGACTCTCAGTGTTCAGCTAAGTTGGGGACTGCTATATCATATAGATCATCAATAGCAGAGCATGGAGATTACAGATAATAAGACTAGTCTGAAACTCTCATTTTCGTCTGAGAGTTGGTAACTTGTGGCGTCAACAAAGGTATGAAAAGTGATTACTGATTAGCTTTGCCACGGAGCAGAAATAACACTATCCACCGCCACACATCTCTAATGTATTAAAACGTGTGCATTTTCTTGCAAAAGAGCCGCTCTGCGTCATCTTCAAAACATAAACCGTCCGATCTCCCAAAGCAGGATCCTTAGGCGTCCGATCATTATGTTCCGATACTTCTTCTAGGTCCTTCACGAAGTATGAAATCACAATACTTGCAATCCAGTCCTCCCACCTTGTCTTCCCACGGGATAATAGCCTGGACACCATCAATAAAGATGACCATCTCCGAAACAACATCAGTAAAGGAGCAATCTCCCTAACACCACTCCTGAATGCTCATCTTCCTCCAAAACACCAACACGCCCCACATCCAACAATTCTGTTCCGCTTTTGCCCCTCCCTTCCCGTGCAGAGCCCGGCACCAAATCAATTCGGGATCGAATATCCCGCCGGCTCATCGGCGCATCCCACGGCGGCTCGTCGACCCTCGCCGCCCCCGCCGTGCGCAAGCTCACCGCGCCGCCCGTCACACGCGCCAGCCCACCGCCTCGCCCTGCCGCGTCAGCGCGCGAGGTCGCTGCCCCTGCCGCGCGCGAGCTCGCCGCGCCGCCCGTCACACGCGCCAGCCCACCGCCTCGCCCTGCCGCGTCAGCGCGCGAGGTCGCTGCCCCTGCCGCGCGCGAGCTCGCCGCGCCGCCCGTCACACGCGCCAGCCCACCGCCTCGCCCTGCCGCGTCAGCGCGCGAGCTCGCCGCGCCAGCCCGCCGCCGACGAGATGCGCCTCTATTTCGTGCCGACGTTCCACGGGCGCCACTCGTCGCGCGCCCCACGCCGCCTTGCCGCGCACCTCTCCTCGCACGCGCCGCGTCGCCCTTTCGCCGTGCCGCGCATCACCAGCCGACGACCTCGCCGCGCCCCCTGTGCCGCGGCTCCCCAGCGCGCGCCCCACTGCTGCCCTGCCATCACTCCTCTGCCGAGCCTCTTGTGCCGCGCGCGCCACTGGAAACCGCGGCTCTTGCGCCGCCGCCGTCGCCACCCTCGCCGCGTCGTCCGCACGGCTCGCCTGCTCCCCTGCCGCCGCATCGGGCGCGCAGGCGGGCTCCTCCGCCGCCGGCATGGCGCGCGCAGGTCATGTCCGGCCTCGTCTCCCCCTCCGGCACCGTCGCCCCCGGCCTCGTCTCCCCCTCCGGCACACAGGCCCTGTCGATTTGGTTCGGATAGGTTCGAATCGGGGTCGTCCATGAGATTGAGTGCGAGCGAACAGCCAGGGGCATTGTCGGTACAGAAAAGTGGGATGAGGCTGGTTTTGGTGTCTCGGAGCGGCGGCCGCGTTCGCGAGTGGTGTTCGGGAGAAGCGTCCTTTACTGATGGGGTTTCGGGGATGGTCGCCTTTACGAGTGGGGTGAGAGCAATTAACCCGTCTTCCCACCATGCCACACCTGCCAGGCGCCCATTCCACCGCGGCTCGCTGTGCACAGCTCGTAATGACGCCCTCGCCTCCTCCCGCCATCGCTCCCCTGGCTTCCGTATGACATGCTCCCGCTCGCGTCGGATGCGGCATTCCCGCGCCTCCGCTGTTCGACACGCGAGGAGAAGAAGCTTATGGAGACCGACGAGCCACAGGTCACCACGATTCGTGGCGCAGCGCGCCGATCAATCCACGAAGGAAATGGTACGGAAGGGCACCCGGTAACCTGAAAGCCGAAGTAGATGCCAGCTTCAACATCGGCCAGTGCAGCTCGCGAAGCTCCCTTGCAAGAGAGCTCGGGAATAGCAGTGGGCAGGTGTAGAGCGCAGGGCCCAGACCCATCACCTGACGATGCGAGATGCGCACAGCAATCCATGGACACCTCCAATGTTGATACTGCAACATCAACCTGGTGCGTTCTAGCTCCTTCCTCTGCTCTACTCACCCTTGTAGGACTTCTGTTCAACAGTTGCTCGATGAAATGCCTAAGAGTAACTTCCATTAGAATACTAAGACACAAAATCCTCTTGGCACGATCAAGTATTGTTCTGCAACATTTTGCTTCTATTCATCATTGGCTCTGCTGCTGGACACCTTTCAAGAAAATCAATCAGTATTGTTAAGACACGAAAGGAGTCTTGAGATCTAGAACATTTCATAGAGAAATCAGAGAAAGGAACAAACGGTCCACATACTACACTACTGCTCCATCGGTAGTCATTGCAAATCTTGACACCGGTCTATTGAAAGAATTGGTAGCGTTTAGACTGAATCATTCTTAAAAAAAAAAAAAAACCACCAGCTGGTTTTTTAACTTCTAACTTATTTGCTGGTTAGATACTCAGTCAGTTTGATCCAAGTGTCCACATCACAGCAAATGAATAATATTTTTGTTTCCTTTCTTGCAAGCATAGCTGATGAGTTGCAGCAATCAAACTATGTTCTATGCTTGATTTGAGACCACTACCTGTGTATTGTTGATAGTTTTTGAGAGTACTATAATGATTAATACACAAAACATCTTGCATGCCAAATTGCACCTGCTGCTGAAGAAGTCACAAGTCTGCTGATCTATTGGCTCTATTAAAACATCTTGGACAGTCAACTGAGTGTCAGCTGCTGAAATTAGCACTTAGTACTGTATGATGTTGGTTAAACTTCTGTAAATTCTAATGCATTGCCTTTTCTTTTTTTTTCTCCTTTTTCTTTCTCTTTTGCAAAAATCTGCTTTGTTCCCTTGTGGAACGAGATACTATACATTAGTCTGAACAAACAGAATCTAAAAATCATAGTAGGACTAGACATGCTAAAAATGTAATGTGGCGTAAAACTGTTTGCTCGTATGTTTTCTTTCTATGAAGGTCAGGAATAAGAAAAATTTCAGTCATTTCACTTCATATTACCTATCCATATAGATTCGCCATTAACACTACTAATGCTGGTTGCTGGACCTTTTCTTTTTCTTTTTATTTTTTTGAGAGGTGGACAGGAGCTTTATTGATTATGTAGTAGCATTACAAGAGTTCACAGACTCCGCCTTAGCAATGGAGGCAACACACTCCGGGAAATTAAGAAAAGACACTACTACTATGTGACCTGATCGTCCATTGAGCGAGTTCATGGGTAAGTTTATTCTGCTCCCTTCCAACCTTTGACACCACTAGACGCTGAAGATGCTCCCCTTCAGCCCGAAAATCATGGACAATTGCTGACATTGCTAATCGGTCTTGGCCAGTAGAGATGAGCTTATCAACAACCCAGCAGTCACATTCCAGGAACATATCTCAGTCAATCTATTGACTAGCTAAGCTGACATTCTCCAGACAGGCCAAGGCTTCAGCTTCCTCCGCACTGTCATACTGAAACAGAACTCGCCAAGCTATCAGCAGGGGCTTACCCAAAGCATCACTAATGACCACGCCCACTGCAGCCTTCTTAGTAGTGTCAACGTGCGACGTGCACGAGACTGCGTTGCCACACTCTACTTCGTGGTGGACTTCTGAAGGACTTGAGAAGTGTCTTAGAACAGCGAAGGCATTTCCATTGTTTTCCAATCAATACTCACTAATGAAACATTATGATATAAGAATGGAACTGAAAGTTGAGTCTGAAGCTGACGGTACTGAGGTTTGCTGGCTTGCTCCTTTGTTTCAATCTGGAGTTGCAGAACATGCAGGAGAAGGAAGCTCAGACACTGAAATTTAAGTCTTTACCATCTTAATTGGAGGTGCTTTCTTCCCAAAATCTTAATCAGAAGGTAACTGAAAACTAATGATTAATTTACTAAGAAGGCCTATGTCCAGGTTCAGATTTTAGGTGTAACAAAAAGACTATCAACAAAGATTTTGTGGCTTCAACAAACTCGAGGAAGTAATAAACATCTACATAAGTAGGCCCATGAGGTGGAACAAAGTAAAAAAAAATATACAGTTAAATTTATCTAAGTCTTTATGGATTCTTTGTTTAGTTTATAAATAGTTAGATGGATATGGATGTGTACAGGTCAAGTTGTTTTATTTAAACAGAGTGCCTAAACAACTGAAATCATTCAAATGCTGTATAACTTAGTATAAACGTTCAGCGATGATAATAGTACCTACAGGCACAAACTTTGTACGTCATGAAAGTAGTGTCTAATGGAAGTTTACATTCTGTGTTCAAAACAAAGACACCCATGGCAACTTTCTGAGGAACCATGTTGAGATGTGCCATGGTTCATAATGTGATGAGTAATTGACAACGAACGAGTTTGAGTTGAACTTGAGGTTCGGGTTTGAATTACGGGATTTTGAGGTTTGCATGAGCATGTATATTGTTTATGTTTATGGCTAACCGGAGTTGATGAAGGTGATGGGAAGTATGGAGGAGATGGAGAAATGTGTTTGCTTGTCTAATGATGTGTAGGTCAATGGAGTCAACTTGATGGTCAACGGCGAGAGGATCGGGAGGAACAAGCGGGAGGCTTGGGTCCGGGCGATCGAGAGGCCGGGTGAGGTCAAGGGTGATTCATACCGTACACGTGGCGGACAAGAAGCACGGAGGGTTTCGCGGTTTGGCCTCAAAACCGTGGAGGTGATGAAGACGGCGGGTTGACCAAGTCAAGAGGCGAACGGGAGGCCGAGTCAAGTGAAGGGTCCCGACGGGCTGGGACGAGAAGACTTGACGGCAAGGTTCGCGGGACTAGGTGACACGCGTCGACATCGAGGTGGTTTTTCGGTTTATGCCTCAAAACCGGTGTGAGGATGGTTTCCCGGTTTGGCCTCAAAACCGGTGGTGGATGGTTTCCCGGTTTGGCCTCAAAACCGGTGGCCGACGGTTTCCCGGTTTTGCCTCAAAACCGGTGGTGGACGGTTTCCCGATTTGGGCCTCAAAACCGGTGGCGGAAGTCACGCTTTGAGAAGCGTGCAAAGCGGTTTCCCGGTTTGGGCCTCAAAACCGGCGGCGACGGATGGTGGTGCACGTGGCACCATCGCGAAGGTTTCCTCGAGGCGAAGCTAAGTCGTGAAGGGCCCGACGGCGTTCGGGCGAAGGAGAAAATGTTGGACGGAAACGCCCTTATGGAAGGGTAGGTGTGTTGTGGTGTGAGGGGTATTTGCGGGATGTGGAAATGTCTAAGAGGATAAGTAGGAGGGGCAGGTTGGCTGCCAAGTTTGAGACTTTTGGGTTGTCTCCATTGTGTGTGAGAGGAGAGGACTAGCTAGGGGAGAGCTAGAGAGAGATGAGAGGAGAGGGAACAAGGTGAGAGCTTGTATCTTCAACTTTCAACAAGAGAGGGAGGAAGAGGGCGGCGCCCTAGCTTTGTACCTATGGATTTCGTGATTGAATCAATGGAATGAAGTTTGTTTGAATCAATCTCGTGCTCTTGTTCTTCCTCCCTATCTAATCCCCGAATTTATCTTTTTCCTCATTTTCGGAGCTATTTTTGGGTGATTTTTCGATCTCCTTTTTGGCTGCGATTTGGGATGGTTTTCTTGGATGGATTCGGTGCTAGGATGTGTGGGAACATGCCTTGAGTGATCTTGCACAAGATCTCCCCACGAGCACTTCGAATTTGTGGATTTTGTCCAAGAACTTCCAAACCCTTGTTCTTCCATTCGATCCAAAATCCGTGGAGTTTTGGTTGGGTTTTTGGTATGGATCCACTTGGATGATGTTCCTCATGTTGTGACGGAGTTATGGTTCAAATTTCGTGAAGTTTGGAGGTCGTTTGGTCGGATTTCGAGTTTTGGATTGAGTTTTCCCGAGCTTTTTCGCGAGCTGGTACTGTTCATGAAGGAACTTCCGACACTTGAAGGAACTTCGGTGAATACTGTTCATCTCGGAACTTCCGACACCTGAAGGAACTTCCGACATTGAGAAAGTTTTTATCGGAACTTCCGTGAGTTGTCGGAACTTCCGTCGCTGTTCACTCCAGAACATCCGTGACATGTCGGAACTTTCGTGAGTACTCAGAAAGCTTTTGTCGGAACATCCGAGACCTGACGGAACTTCAATGAATCCATTTACACTTCTCATCGGAACTTCCGAGAGAGGTTCGGAACATCCGCCAAGGCTTTTTGGTTGGTTCTTCTTCTCTTGATTCCGCTTTGTCCAAATTGCTTCCGCGTTTGTGTGTATCATCCTTTAACCATTCCTAGGATTAGCACATCATCTCCAATTGATGTGTGTGATCTTGGTGGTTGTAAGAAAGGCGCGTTGGGTTGTAATCAGGACATAGGCCGAGTTCTTAGAAAGAATTTTTATTGGCTCCCATTCACCCCCCCTCTAGTCGCCTTCTCGGTCCTTCAATTGGTATCAGAGCCGGTTTGATCACTTGTTGGCTTTACCGACCTTGTGATACATAGGCGACTTTTTGCACTTGCTTGTTCGTGCTTCGGCTATTTACTAACGCTAACCGGTGCTTAATTCATGGCGCCAAGTGCTCGCTCTCGTTTGTCTTTGTCCTCAGGTTTGGATAGGTGTGGAATTGCTATCGAGGATGGGACCAAGAAGAGTCGAGTAGTGGATGCTTGCAAGGGTGACCTTGAGGAGAATGAAGAGGCGGACCTCACGGAGGAAGAACTTAAAATGGTCGAGCTTTTCAAGCTTTCAAGACGCGATGAGATGTCTCATGAGGATCTCATCTCCGAACTTTTCAAGATGAGCCAAGGTAATCTTGTCAATGGCATTGTGGACTTATTCACTACGGTTCAAGCTTGTGATACTAAAATTGCCTAAACTCAAAAAGAAGTTGAAAACCTCGATGCCTAGTGATGAGAGCTTGTTGTCTAGACTTGATAATGTGAATGCTTTGTCTTCTTGCAAGTCTAGTATTTCTTTGCCTTGTGATGATTGTGTTGTCTTGCTCAAAAAGAATGATGAGTTGAATGCTTCCATTTCTTGCTTGAAATCCAAAAATGATAAATTGATGCATGATTGTTCTTCATGTGAAAAGCAATTGGAAAGTGCTAGATTTGTTATCAACATGTTGAATGAGAATGCTTCTTTGCCATGCATGTCTTGCAAGTCTTTGCATGATGAAATTGACTTGTTGAAATCAAATGTTTCTATGCCATGTGATTCATGTGTTGCCTTGCATAAAGATCTTGATTGTGCTAGAGTTGAAATAGGCATTCTTATGTCCTTGGTTAGAAAAGGTTCCAATTCTTGTATTGACTTACTTGCTGAAAATAAAATGTTGAAGCTAGATCACTCCACTCGTTTAGAGCAACTTGAGCTTGCTAGGGCTACAATTGTTGAGATAAAATCTATGCCTTGTAGCACTTGTTCCTCTACCATGAATGATGATGCTTGTCTTACTTCTAATGCTAATCATGATGCTTTACATGATATGCATATGAGTGATGCTTATTCTATTTCTTGCACATCATATCATGATTTGAAAAATGAGGTTGAGGTTTTGAAGCTAATGCGCGATGATATGAGCGCTAAGTTGGTTGTGCACAATGATATGAGTGCTAGCCTTGAGAAGGAGAATGATCTCTTGCGTACCACATATGCCGAGTGCATTGAGAAGGAGATTCAAATCTTAAGAGATACTCCATGTGTTATTTGTGAGCGCCTCAAATCTCAAAATGAGGTTTTGCTCCAACTATGCAAGAGCTTAGATGATAAGCTTCTCGATTCATGCAATTCTTCTCACTCCGATGTGCATGTTTCAAATATTTCTTCTTTGTCTTCGGAGTTGGGTTCTTCTCATGTTGAGCGTGAGTCTTTGGATGTTAGCTCGTGTGCTATTGCTTTGGGTGATTCTTCTTTGGCTACTCATGCTATTGGCTCTTCCGGTCTTGCCTAAGGGCTTCAAATGGCAAAGGTGTTTCTTGCTCAAATGGTACATCAACCTTGAAAGAAAAGTACCATTGCACCTTTTGCAAGAAAGATGGGCATGTTGTCGAGTTTTGCTTTCGCCGTGTCAAACACGAGTGCTGCATTCATGCAAAGGTTTTTAGGAACACACATCGCTCCTTCCATGGCATGTGTGGACCGAATGTTGGCTCTAAGTCAAAAGATGCTTCTAGTTCTTCATGCAAGTCTCAAAGGACCTCTCACTCGAGCAAGAATGGTGCTTCTACATCTCAAACCGTCTCTCCCGATAGACCACTGTACCATTGCTCTTATTGTGAGAAGGATAGGCATCAAATTGACTTTTGCTTTAGGCGTGCCAAACATATGCGCCGATCTCATGCTTCTAACTCTTCGGGTATTCATACCTTTTCCCATGGCATGAAGACCCGAGAGTCTAGCATGAGCCATCGCTTTATTGATGGTTTCTTTGACTCATTTTCTTGTGGGGTTGACCGTGCTCGTGGACATGCTTCTAAGGCTTCTTGTGTTGGTCCACGACATGGTTCTCTACAATGGTTCTTCTCATGGTGTTCCCTTTAGAGGTTCTCGTCGTTTTTCTAGTGATTACACTCGTTCTTCTTCTCGAGTTGCTATTTCGCGACATGCTTCTAAGGGTGATTCAAAGTCTTCAAATTTGAGCCAAAGTTTGCATCATGCTAACCCTTATGATAAATTGAGTACATCTATTGGTCATGTGTCTAAGTGTTAGATTCCCAAGTATTTGCTTACTAACCCTTCGGGATCCAAGACTCGGGCATCTCTCTCTTCTCATGTGTAGGTTGAGGACGCGGGTTGGAGGACATGAGCTTGATTGTTCTCGGTCTTTTGCTTGACATGATAGAGACATGATGGTTCTCCATACCCCTGTACATGGCCTCCAAGAGGCATGCGCTTCATTGTGGCGTCTTCACCTATATTTTGTGAGCTTTTCTATACACTCATACCTTCTACATTTATGTACATTTACTTGTGGTGTGAGGTGCTTGTTCATATGCTCACTTGATCCTCTCGGCATGTATTATTTGTATATATATCATGTATCATGCTTTTGGTTCTCTCTCTCGATCTCTTTTGCCTTTATTCGTGCACATTATTTGGTTAGCATGTGAGTTGCTTTGTTATATTCAACAATGCTAGCTTGTGTATGCTCTTGGCTCTTGGAATCCTCTTTGATGCTTTCAATTCTCTCTTGTCCTAATTTGCATATTTTCGCGTACATCATTGCGTAGCATGTTTCGATGTTGCTTTCTAACCTATCATGCAAGCTTTGTGAGCTTTCTTGTATCTTAGTTCACTATTTCATGCTACCTTGTGTGATCCATGGTGTATCCTTACTTTGATCTCGCTTGTAGCTTTTGTCACTTTTTCATGTATCTTGTGTGAACCGTACTATATCTTTTCATGATTAGCTAGTGGTTCTCACATGCTTACCCTCATGTAATATGCGCTCATTTTTGTGTTATTTGTATATCCCTCAACTTTGACATATGATTACTTGGTCCTCTCATGTTTTGCCATGATTTGCCCTTTTTGATTGTTAAATGTTTACCCCTTATCGAGTGTCTCCTTGTCCTCTTTTGGAATGGTTCTAAAATTGTTTTATCGAGGGGGAGATTGGCTTGAGTTGAGGGGGAGATTGGCTTGGTTTGAGGGCGAGTGTTGTTTTTCATTGATATTGGAGCTTATCTTGTGCTTTGGACTTTTTGAGTTGTTGTTTCCATTGACATTTGGAGCTTGTCTTTTGTTTTGGACCTTTGAGATGCTTTTCTTGTAAAAATTTGTATCTTAATTTTGCATTGCATCTCATCATGTGACATGTGCTTTATAGTGATGAGCTTCAATTCTTATGCCTTCTTGTATTTATTGTTGCTATGGTTGAGTTTGAGCTAAGTTGTGTGATTGCTAGTAGCAAACCTTCAAACCTATGCTTTTCTAGATGGCTTGGCATAGTGGCATTTTGAGCAAGCTAGCTAAACTTAAAGATGAAAATTGGCTTCTGTGAGTCTTATGATCTATGCATGTTAATGTTTGCTCACCACTTGTATACTTGCTTTTATCCTTGTCAAGACTTGTGTTATGGCTAGTTTTGAAAATGTCTTGGCTTTGGCAACTTGTTGTTTGGGGGATGCACTCTGGCAAATGTTTAGCTCATGATGGGACTTTGGGGGAACAAATGTTCCTTTTGCCAAAAGGCATGCTCTTTTGCTCTTGTGCTTAATTTTCTAAAATCAATTTGATCTTTTGTGCTTAATGCTACAAATCTAATACGGTGCCTTGATGCCTCAGGGTGTTTGCCGTAACCAGTCGTGCGACCCTCTGTATGGATAAGAGGTTACTTGAGGATAAAATCCAATACGGTGCCTTGATGCCTCGGGGTGTTTGCCGTACCCAGTCGTGCGACCCTCCGCATGGATAAGAGGTTGCTTGAGGATAAACATAACATGAGTAATTGCTTTTGTTCCTAAATCTTATATCTCACTTGTTGATTACTCACTTGATCAAATTGAATGTCTTTGTTGCATATGTGAGCGTTTGTCAAAGCACATCTTTCCGAATGCTTGTTGCTTGAGTTGAGATTGACACTTGCTAGTTTTCTTGGATTCACTTAATACTTGTTTTGCTTTGGCTAGCGGCAATTATACACGTGGTGGCAGCTTTTATCATGATGTAGCAAGTTTGAATCTATCTTGCTCAATTCAATCTTCTTACTTAGCTTGTCTAGCTCTTTGTTTTTGTGCTATGCTCTCTATTATGGCCTTTGTGCGATTGTGAGCTCATGCTTTTACACTTCAAGGCTTTGTGCTTGTTTCATAGCAATGATAAATGCTTGTTGACATAATTGTTGAAGCTCCATAAGTTTGCATCCTCATAAATTGCATTTTTGTCTCTCTTTTATGTCTTGATGAGTTCATTGCCAAAGGGGGAGAGAGTTCAAAGGAGTGATGCACAATTTGTGAAAATGTGAATGAATTTAGCTTATGCTTCGCATGAGAGGTAATCATAACTTAAGGGGGAGCAATCATAACTTGAGGGGGAGCATTCTATGTTTTTGAGATTTTCTTTAGTCTTTTATGTTCTTTGCGATGAAATGGTTATGATGAACAATTACTCTAGTTTATGGACCATGAGCCGCTTTCTTGCCAATTCTTGATGTTTGCGATCCTTTTATGCTAAGTGGCCACTTTCGATTCTTTATTGGTTTCCGGCCATCTTAGTTGTGCTTTATTGGACTCGCATTTTCAATTCGAAATTTATGTGCATTTGGTGTTGCAATGTACTCATCAAGGGGGAGATTGAGGAACCATGTTGAGATGTGCCATGGTTCATAATGTGATGAGTAATTGACAACGAACGAGTTTGAGTTGAACTTGAGGTTCGGGTTTGAATTACGGGATTTTGAGGTTTGCATGAGCATGTATATTGTTTATGTTTATGGCTAACCGGAGTTGATGAAGGTGATGGGAAGTATGGAGGAGATGGAGAAATGTGTTTGCTTGTCTAATGATGTGTAGGTCAATGGAGTCAACTTGATGGTCAACGGCGAGAGGATCGGGAGGAACAAGCGGGAGGCTTGGGTCCGGGCGATCGAGAGGCCGGGTGAGGTCAAGGGTGATCCATACCGTACACGTGGCGGACAAGAAGCACGGAGGGTTTCGCGGTTTGGCCTCAAAACCGTGGAGGTGATGAAGACGGCAGGTTGACCAAGTCAAGAGGCGAACGGGAGGCCGAGTCAAGTGAAGGGTCCCGACGGGCTGGGACGAGAAGACTTGACGGCAAGGTTCGCGGGACGAGGTGACACGCGTCGACATCGAGGTGGTTTTCTGGTTTATGCCTCAAAACCGGTGTGAGGATGGTTTCCCGGTTTGGCCTCAAAAACGGTGGTGGATGGTTTCCCGGTTTGGCCTCAAAACCGGTGGCCGACGGTTTCCCGATTTTGCCTCAAAACCGGTGGTGGACGGTTTCCCGGTTTGGGCCTCAAAACCGGTGGCGGAAGTCACGCTTTGAGAAGCGTGCAAAGCGGTTTCCCGGTTTGAGCCTCAAAACCGGCGGCGATGGATGGTGGTGCACGTGTCACCATCGCGAAGGTTTCGTCGAGGCGAAGCTAAGTCGTGAAGGACCCGACGGCGTTCGGGCGAAGGACCAAATGTTGGACGGAAACGCCCTTATGGAAGGGTAGGTGTGTTGTGGTGTGAGGGGCATTTGCGGGATGTGGTAATGTCCAAGAGGATAAGTAGGAGGGGCAGGTTGGCTGCCAAGTTTGAGGCTTTTGGGTCGTCTCCATTGTGTGTGAGAGGATAGGACTAGCTAGGGGAGAGCTAGAGAGAGATGAGAGGAGAGGGAACAAGGTGAGAGCTTGTATCTTCAACTTTCAACAAGAGAGGGAGGAAGAGGGCGGCGCCCTAGCTTTGTACCTATGGATTTCGTGATTGAATCAATGGGATGAAGTTTGTTTGAATCAATTTCGTGCTCTTGTTCTTCCTCCCTATCTAATCCCCGAATTTATCTTTTTCCTCATTTTTGGAGCTATTTTTTGGAGATTTTTCGATCTCCTTTTTGGCTGCGATTTGGGATGGTTTTCTTGGATGGATTCGGTGCTAGGATGTGTGGGAACATGCCTTGAGTGATCTTGCACAAGATCTCCCTACGAGCACTTCGAATTTGTGGATTTTGTCCAAGAACTTCCAAACCCTTGTTCTTCCATTCGATCCAAAATCCGTGGAGTTTTGGTTGGGTTTTTGGTATGGATCCACTTGGATGATGTTCCTCATGTTGTGACGGAGTTATGGTTCAAATTTCGTGAGGTTTGGAGGTCGTTTGGTCGAATTTCGAGTTTTGGATTGAGTTTTCTTGAGCTTTTTCGCGAGCTGGTACTGTTCATGAAGGAACTTCCGACACTTGAAGGAACTTCCGTGAATACTGTTCATCTCGGAACTTCCGACACCTGAAGGAACTTCCGACATTGATCAGAAAGTTTTTGTCGGAACTTGCGTGAGTTGTCGGAACTTCCGTCGCTGTTCACTCCGGAACATCCGTGACATGTCGGAACTTCCGTGAGTACTCAGAAAGCTTTTGTCGGAACATCCGAGACCTGACGGAACTTCCGTGAATCTATTTACACTTCTCATCGGAACTTCCGAGAGAGGTTCGGAACATCCGCCAAGGCTTTTTGGTTGGTTCTTCTTCGCTTGATTCCGCTTTGTCCAAATTGCTTCCGCGTTTGTGTATATCATCCTTTAACCATTCCTAGGATTAGCACATCATCTCCAATTGATGTGTGTGATCTTGGTGGTTGTAAGAAAGGCGCGTTGGGTTGTAATCAGGACATAGGCCGAGTTCTTTGAAAGAACTTTTATTGGCTCCCATTCACCCCCCTCTGGTCACCTTCTCGGTCCTTCACTTTCAAATTGCATAAGACCGGTTAGCCTTTTCCTATGTAAACAAGGGTTGGATCAACAAGATTTTAGGCTTCGACTTACATACAGACACGTTATTCTTTTTGGATCATTCCTTGGGACACATTTGACCTAGAGCTTGCTGCTGCAGGCACGGACAAAACATTAACTGAGTGTTTACAAACGGACCTAGAGCAGTAATACTGCGCTTTGTTTCTAGTACTACTCGATACAAAAGGCGTCCTCTTATCATCTCGGCTACATAGACTTCCTCTTATCATCTGCATGCAAGCAGCCAAAGAAAGCGTCTAGAAAACAGAGGCTCCTTTGTTTATAGCTTACGGGGCCGGCTAATAGAATCCACTGACATACTGTAAACAACGTCCTCGCTGAAATGACTCCGCCGTGATTATCTTTGCCGCTGTGCCGCGTTTTCTGGCACGTCGCTGATCCCTCTTGCGCCGGCGCTTGGACACGATGCCCACCATGACAGCCGGTGTCTTGTCTTTTTTCTCCTGGTCTAGGGTGCAGATATCTTTGTGCCCCTCCTACAAAGATTGGCTGGTCTATGGTTGATGCAGTACCATGGCATGCCAACGCCTTTTCGCACAAATAGGAAAACAGAGAGAAACAATTATGGATGGTTTTGCGCGGCTGCTTTCCAACATGCGGAGGCACGCCATGGCACTGCATCAACCAATACGCAGAGCTGCTCCATAGCCGCATGGTTTCCCACTTGCTCCAGTGAACATCTGTGTGAAAAATGTCTGTCTGCAGCATTCATAGTTCCTGACTCATCCCACTCACAGCAAGCCAGTCTCTTCACCACTAAAGGCCAACACAACCAACGCCTCTCGCCGCCTCTGCCACAGTGGCTAATAGACGTTTGCAACCTAGCTTCTACTACTGTTCAATTTGAGCATTGTTTCAGAGGATACACGGCGAGGTCAAGTTGTTGTACGAAGAGGGTATCTGGCCACTAACCATCTTCCATTTATATCCACGTCTAATGCCCCGCTCACAAGCTGCATGTCCCTGATATATATCTCCTTCAGGTGCTAGAGCTTCCCAAGATATTTCTCCACCAAATCAAATGAGTCCTCATGCCAGTGCAGACACAACTTCTTAAACACTACATGAAGGAACTAGCTACAATATTAAATATTCATTTAGCTGACGATGACTACACAACAGTGCAATTTTGTCAATTTTACAAATTTATTTTGCGTGAGATTTAAAATCTACTAATGTGAACACAATACTAGACCTTCCATATCATTCTGGATAGTTCTTTTTGTTAGAGTATATTTGGTAGGCTAGATATTGTATATCACGGACTGCCACATGTATCTTGGGAGGTGTCTTGCCCTCCAAATCATGTACTCTGATATATACCGGCCGAGAGGCTCAATATAATGCACCCAACACATTATACAACAATCTATTCTCTCGTACATAGTATCACGAGAGGGTTACGATCCTGTGACCTAACCCGCCCTAGCCCAACACCGCTTCCGCATCGCGCACTCCCGGGAAGATCAATCTCTGATCTTCGCCCGGGTTTAGCGGCCGATCCATTGATCGCCGTCCTCTCCGTAAGAAAACCGCTGGAAATGATCACTCCACCATGAACATGTGCCAAAACAAGAGTTCCTTTTGGTTCAATTACAGCTTGCTCGCTGCGACCACATAGTAGTATGTCCGTTTAATTCAGTTTCTCTAATCAACTCACGCCCCATACCATTAGTTTGGACAGTAAAACTCTCTTATTTCTGAATGTATTGTTCCATTTCCAGCCTCTCTCAGTCTCAGTCCACTCACAACAAGGTTGCGTAAATCCTGTGCTCGGATGTGCCTGGTCGAAACGAGCATCGGACAGCTCTTATTTCGTTTGTGAGCACATCGAGTGGTGCCACACAACATGATGTTCTCCTGCTGCGCGAGCAACTGACACCCTTTGTGCTGCTCCAGCGTGCGCAGACAGCTCCATCCAGCCATCTCGTGTCGATGGAGGCTGGTACCACGCAGGGTGGTGAATGAACTGATGGGCGTTCTGCTGGACTTCCAAGTCAACCCAATTGTCCTGATCCCAGTGGCGAGTGATGTTCAGCTTGCGTTCCTCATGCATCCCACTCCCAGCTCAACACTGCAGGATGTCCAAGGAATCGTCGGCCACCAATGCCATTTCAACTTCATCGTCAGTGTTTGTTCCAATATAAACCAAACAAGAATATGTGCATCAGTGTACCAGTGCAGAATCAACGGTGACTAATCAGAAAGTGCCACATGTTGGATATGTGCTCAAGAGAAAATACAGATCGGATCCGTAGATATTTTGATCACGCGAGTGTTTCCCATAGACATTTTTGTCAAGCCGTTTCCGCCAACATATGAAATTATCTTTTTATTATCCTCTATACTTGAATGGCAACGTATCCTATGAGAACCAACTTTGTGTGCGAACTATGAGAACTCCAATCAAGATCATAGGATCCTCATCAGATGGCCAGGGTGGAGGAGGAACCTTATATTTTCTGTTAGCTTTTTCAATAGATTGTGGATTAATACATTTCGGCCACAACAATTAAAAATGACAAGCGAAAGGGCCTGTAGCCTAGTGGTTACAAGAGTCTCAGTAGCACCTGAGGTCCTGGGTTCGACTCCCCGTGGGAGCGAATTTTCAAGGATTTAACGGCATTTGTGCTTTCAGTGATAGGCGACGCTCCCGTCGACAGCGAAGCGCTAGTGGTGACTTTGTCAATATCTAGATTTGCCGACTCCGTCTTCGAAGATGCTCATATGGGTAGGGTTTGCGTACGTGTGTTCATAGGGGTGAATGTGCATGCGTTTTGAGTGTCTGAGTTATACTGTGTAATCTAAAAAAAATTTAAAAATGACAAGGCATGTACATCCTGAGATATATGTACGACATTTCGCAAAAAAAAAAAGAGATATATGTACAACAGGATATTTTGAATTGTCTCATCCTATATTCATGCTGCAAGAAAAAAATATAGTGAAGGCAGATGTACCAGTAATTAATGGAAACATAACTGCACTCCGAATCATCCACATTTATTCTGCTACAAATAAATCCAAGCCACAAGTGTACAGCCAGAGTTCATATCAATGCACTCAAAAATACAGCATGATCTAAACATTTCATGTAAACCGCATACCCATTTAACTTCTTGCTCAGATGCAACACACGCGAGTATGGTGAAAAGTAGTAGAATCAAAACGGACAAAATCAAAACATGTACAACGAAATCGTAGATAATATCAAGATGAATAAATCATCATTTGTTTTTCGGGGTGTGTCCTCTCTCTGTACAAAACAGAAGAACACCAACCATGAACTCCAAAGAGGGAAAAAAAATCAGAAAACATGAACTGATTCTTGCTAAAGCATGTGTTCACTCTTTGTGCTATACCCTGAAATCAATAAATTTTTGCAGATTTTCTGAAGACTAAAAAAGAACGATCAATCAGCCACACGCAAAACGGAGATGCCGTTCAGTGAAAGAATCTTGCAGATTTTCTATTCCTTTCTCTCTCTGTTTTTTTTTTTTTTTGATTACACAGGACAACTCAGACACTCTTCTTAATTGCTCACCCGACGATGCCGCATGATGCTTGCACTTGACACCACCGCTGCATGCTGCTCTGCGACGCAACCGCAGAATGCGATGAGACTTCTCGGACCATCACATCCCTGTCGTCGCCGTGCCCAGGAGCTCCACGACGAGGCACCGACCACGAACACCATGATGCGGCAAGAAGTGGGAGGGCCAGATCCGGCCGCGGCACATGTCGTCGTCCCCGCAGAGCAGCGCCTTAGAACTTGATGAGGGCGTCCAGCAGCTGTAGTACATGGCGCCACCGCTGCGTCCTCGAACGGGCGCCGCCGCCTCGAGCAAGTTACCGCCGCCGCCTGGAGCAGGTCGTCGCCGCCGCGGCCCCAGCTTCTGGCGCGCCCTCGCCACGAGCAACGGCCGCCTCAGGATTTTCTAGCAAGTGTTCCACGGATGCGCCACTGCAAATGGATTGCAAGAACGGCGGTGGTGGACGGAGCTTTCGCTCGGCGCCACTGTCGCCCTCTGAACCTGGAACACGAACGAGTGGACGAGAACTGACTCATGGTTTAGCGAAAATGCAGATATCTTGCCGGTCTCAGCAAATTGTTCCCAACAACTGCAAGATTTACCGTTCTGTACCGATGCGCGAGATAACTGCCAAGTCCTGCGACCGGGAACGAATGGTTGAAAAAAATGCTCCCCGCATACAACGGAACCGAAGCCTAGACCCTCCTATGATGCGCACCTACGAAGGTGATTTTCCAAAAAAAAAAATCCCGCCGGACCTTCCGCCCATTCAATTCGCCTCCTCCAACCAACTCACGTATCCAACGGGCAGGATAGCATTTGCAGCGTAGGACGTCGTAAATAAATCCGCTCTTGGCTCGCGTTCCCGATGCATCCCACTCCCAGCTCAACACTCTCCACCTTCCGTAGAATCGCCAGCCACCAGTACCGTTTTGATCTCTTTTATCAGTTGATGCACGTTTCATGTGTTTCAATATAAAACCAAATAGGAACATATAGGTGCGTTGCTTACATTACCACTACAAAATTTCTAATGATATTTTGTAGTACATGGGTACTTTATATGGGGGTAGGTGTGCGACGTCTCCAGTCAAGCCTACAACGCGCAGGTCATTTCAGGTTCGAAGAAGAATGATACTGTCTTTACCTTTAGCGCCATGCTTTTCCTTTGGCTTAATATTGGATTGGATTTCCCTCAACAGAGTAAGATCTGATGGAACTGCCAAGAAGATTACAAGGAGACTGATGTACTCTGCGATTATACGTTGGTTAATTCTAGGTGTACAAATCCAGAAGCCGTTCTTTCACACGCGCTAAGGGTTATCATAGCCAAAACAATCAAAATTAAACATGGTTTCTGAGTATAATAGTATGGCGAAATTTGTTGTGGCGCACCCCCAAAAACGTGGTTTTTGGTCCAACACACTGGAACTCGCGATATTAGCAACAACACACCACAAATTTGTGGTCTTTGCAGTGGCACACTAAATCAAAGGGATGTGATATTTTCAACTATTTATCTCACTAAATGAAATACATTACGAATTGGAAGTTAGCACAACAACACAATATTGCATTCTCTGTCCATGTGATTTTTTAGATTTTTTTCTCAACTGTTCATATAACTTTTCATTGAAAACAATCTTTGTTTTTTTCAACCAAACTATGTGAAAAGTTAAAAAAAACATCAACCAAAAATCCCATAGGTACAGAATGCAACTTTTTATCTTTGTGCAAAGTTTCAATTTGTAATGTATTTCGTGGAAAGAGAGAAAAAAAATTGAAAATATTACTTTCTGTTGTTTTAGTGTCTTTTAGTGTGTTGTGGCCAAGAACCACAAATTTGTATTCCACGTTTTTGCGATGTGCCAAAGCAAATTTCGCCTAATCTCATACAGGTGTGAAAACTGTTTATCCTAATGCAAATTTAGAGTTAATTTTCAGTGTCAGAGATTATAGCTATTAATTAAGATCACATGTGAGTTGCAATACTAGCTCCGTTTTGAATCGATGTCATTAGGACCACGTTTTTTAGATAAAAATAAATTAAATTGTTGTCCTAACATCTTCGACTGAAAGCCAAAAGGGATTAACTCCGAAAGCTTGGGTGAGCAAGACATTTGCGTCAATTTCCGGCACTCAGTTTGATTTGAAAAGAGATAACTAAAGGCTACCTAATTCATGAATGGCCAGGTGCAGCTGCTCCCCTTCGTTGCACTGGAATGTGGTGCACGAGTGCATGTAGTTCTGATCCGCAGTGCGTGCGCCCGGCACATGGAGGTCCGCCAGGAGCGGAGTCGATGCAGCGTCGTCTGTGCCTAGTGGCCAGTGCCGTTCCTCCAAGGATTACCTGCAGGTACTGAGACATGGGTGGCACAGTAATAAGTCCCCATTGGCCAGTGCGCTTGGCGGATTCCACCTCGACGCGTAGGGCCACAATGGCCAGATTGGTGGCGAGCTCGAGGCGCAGGTCGTGGAACAGTTGGAAGCAAGGCGCCGGGAGAGCCATGGCACCGAACAACAATGAACGATCGATGGCATCGAAGGACGAAGATTCTATTTGAAATAGGTAACGGGTCTTGGGCCGTGATCTTGACGGCGCGGAGGAGTCGTGACCGTGATGAACGGTCGAGGCAGGTTGTTTACAAATAGCTATAAGCCTATGGTCTCGGTCCCTGTTTATAGCTTGCAGGGCCGGATAATAGAATCGACTGACAAATTAAAAACACCCCGCTAAAATGACTCCGCCGTGCTTATCGCTGCCGCGTTTCTCGCATGTCGCTGATCCCTCTTGCGCCGGCGCGGAGGCACGCCATGGGACTGCATCAACCACTACGCGGCGCTGCTCCATCGCGGCATGGTTTTCCACTGCAGCATTCATAGTTCCTGATGCATCCCACTCGCACCAAGCCAATCTGATCACCGCTAAAGGCCAACACAACCAACGCCTCTCGCCGCCTCTGCCACAGTGGCTAATAGAGTTTGCAACCTTCTACTACGGTTCAAATTCGAGCACTGTTTCAGAGGGTACACGGTGAGGCAAAGTTGTTGCACGAACACGGTATCTGGCCACCATCCACCTTCCATTTATAATCCACGTCTAGTTAATGCTCCGGTCACAAGCTGCATATCCCTGATATATATTTCGTTCAGGTGCTAGAGCTTCCCAAGATGTTTCTCCACCAAATCAAATGAGTCACTACCGGAAATACACACGGCAAAGCAACGACACTCGGCAAAAGGGCTCATACTTACCTTGTGAATCATCACGTGACGCATAACCGATAAATATCAATCTCGTTTAACAAAGTTCATCAAACAGTTTGCTGTCCCTTTTAACAATTAATAATCCACAGAGATGGTGTACACTACATACAGAGTGGCACTGGAAGCGAACGAAGATAACGAACTTCAGTTGAACCTTAAGAAACGTTTCCGAGAAGGATGTCTTTTCATACCTTCAGTGATTAGCTTAACGAAAAGTTTCTTAAGGTAAGAGAGAAACTTGGTAACTTGTGGCGTCAAAGGTATGAAAAGTGATTAGCTTTTTCACGGAGCAGGAATAACACTATCCACCAGCACACGTCTTACTCGGTACAACAAGCGTCTTCTTATCATCTCGGCTACGTAGACTTCCTCTTATCATCTGCGTGCAAGCAGCCAAAGAAAGCGCCTAGAAAACATAGGCTCCTTGCCTACCGATGCAGGCAAGTGGGGATGACTAGCTGTTGATCTTGCGCCGTTGGCTCATGTTCGTAGTGCGTCCCGTTCCAAGGCTATCTCTGTTAGGTTGATCTCCACCAGCGCAATCCAAAGATTGGTCTGGACCCTATCTCGGTCCCCGATCGGGGGAGCCCAGCCCAAGACGAGCTGGTGGGCCCCGTCGCGCAGCCCTATAAGAGAGGAGGTGGGGCCAGAGAGGAGGTGGGGCCAGGCACAGGTTACAAGGTTCGTCGCCCACACAGTTTTCACCCCACCTTCAACCCTAGTCCGATCCCTAGCGAGGGGCTGCCAGCGACGGGATGCCCATCAGTGACTTCACCGCCGCATCTGCGCCGCCACCTACACCTCGTTGTCGGCGTCATATCCGGCAACGGAACCAGAAGGTTCAAGGTATGACTGTTTACAGATTACTGCCCGCTCGATCTACTCCTAGTGATCCAAGTTTTCTAACAATGGTATCAGAGCACGGGCAGGCGAGCTGGGCCGAACGGGCGTGGAGGAGTGCGCTGGTTGGGCCGCTGCCCGGGCAGCATGCGCGCACAGCTGCTGGTCATCACGGGTGGGCCGCGCTCAATTTCCCAGTGACGGGCCAGAAAAGGAAAAGCACAGTAACATCCTGATCTTTCAGTTTTATTCCTTTTCAGAAGCATTGCTTTGTGAATTTGTACAGTTTTGATCTCTATTCAATTTGAACCAAAGAGATAATTGATTAGAGAATAGAAAAGTGAAAGTTTTGCTTCTAAACAGTGTTGTTTTCGTGAATTTATTCATGTTTTCCGCTGCAAAGTAAGAGTAGAAAAGTGAAAGTATTGCTTCTAAATAGAATTGTTTTACAATTTCCGCTGCAAAGTAAAAGATTCTCCTCTAATTAAATTGGAACCAAAGGGAAAATTTATTTAGAGGAGCATAAAGATATTTGTTTACAGTTAATTATGATATTGTTATTTTCTGACCAAAGTTGATGATAACAATATTATAATTTCATGAGTTTTACGATTAAAAGATTAAATCTCTGATAATTTTGTATCAAAGTGATAAATTTTCAGAGAACAGATAAAAGATAAAAGAAAAGCTCTTGAACTAGAGAAATGTGTTTTTCATGCTTCCGCTGCATTGATGATTGATTACCTTCTTATTAAATTCGAACCAACAAGAGAATATAATTGAGTTTTATACGTTATTTCCATTTCTGCCCTAAGGTGATGTGGAATTAATGTAAAAGAATGGTTTTGAATTTAATTTGAGGAGCACTGTTTTAACAGATAATTGAGTATTTTATACGTTATTTCCATTTGTGCCCAAAGGTGATGTGGAGTTAATGTAAAGAATGAGTAGTATTCTATTTCTGCCCAAAGGTGATATATATAGCAAAGGATTTCCATGTATGATGATCATTATTGTTGATTATTGTAGAATATTTTCTCAGACAATAGATCTTCATGCTTTCATTCTTGGAAGCGGTAAAGAAAAGATCTGGGTACTTGTGACCCGAAAGAATGAGGGAGTATGTTCTCTCTAAAGAATGTTTTAAAAGAAAACGAATTCTCGGATTTTAATCCAAGAAAAGATATAGATCATTGAGAGTCTTGCTTCACGGATGTCTTTCATGTACTCTCCATGAAAAGGAATTGATTCTCATCTTCAGTGATTATGATATGAGAATGCAATAAGTGATATACGTGCTTAATTTGACTAACGTTGGATTAAGCATGTGTATTAAAGAGTATTCGGATTTATTTTTGAATTTGATGATGAATACGAGCCAATACTGGCATACATGTCCCTTTTAGGGAATTTACCCGCATGGCGGGAAAAGTTTATGATAATACCCGCATGGCAGGAAAAGTCTGGAAAAATACCCACATGGCGGGATAATTTTGGCAAAGGAATTGTCCTGCATGGCAGGAGAAAGATGTGATGACTCATGTGCTTTTGAAGTATCCCACTCTGGGAGAGAGATATGGAATAGCTCTTATGCTATCCTAGAATAGCTTATACACTTTTATGTGTCATAGTTATTAAGCACTCAATGAGTCTAAAGAGAATAAAAGTTATAGACGAACCTAAAGATAAGAATGATATGTGAGTGTGACTTGCAAAAGTACTACTGATAAGAACTCTGTTGAGATGTAAAATGGAATGAGGAGAAAGTACTCCTATATGAGTCTAAAGAGACTGAAGTAGGTAATCAAAGTTTGTTCTGAATGGTTTTTGAAATTGTGGCAGAAAAGATCACGCCACATTTCGAGGGGGAGAAATGAAAGATAATTAAGAAGAAAGATACTCCCCTATACTCCAGGTAGTGTGATGCATATCATACATCTAAAGTGATCTATAAATGGTGAATGTGATCGTCGGGGGAGTACGACGATTATAATAATGATACCCCTAAAGTAAAGAGATAGTTGTATTCCTGGATCTTTTGCAGTTCCGATAGGAAGATAGCATAGTAAGCCGGTATTCATATTGGAGGAGTTTCAAAAGTCAAAGATGATGCTTAAAGCATCATACGAGAAAAGTTTTAACAGAATGAACCCAAATAAGAAAGTTCAAAGATACGTCATCTTCGGAGAAGATGGAGTAACCTGGGGGAGCATGTTGCATGATCTATACAACACTTGTTGTTTTGCTAAACAGATCATAGAATCAATGCCTCTAGCAATAAAAGAAAAGTAGGACTCCGTGTCCACTTCAATTATTCAAGAATGCAAAGAAGGATCTTTTTATACAAGAGACCATAGAATCAGTTGCCTCTGAGCAATAAAAGAACGAACAACAGCCCCATGTGAAAGAAGTGTCAATAGCTAAGGACTCTGAAGGTCTCAAAGAACAAGAAAATTAGTTTTTCTGATTACCATGGAGGGTGATCCCACCTCATTACAGGCGTTCACTTGTCTAAATGGCAACGATGTTTGAGATTTAGAAGAAAATTCTAATGGAGTCAAAACAGTAGTCCGTTATAGGTTTACATTTTTTTTAAATGTGACTCCAAAGGGAATGCAGATCCTTAATGGAGCCAAAACAGTAGGTCGTCATGGGTCTACAATATTAGATGTGACTCCAAAGAGAATATAGAATATTCATAAAGAACCGCTTGCGGCAAATGGAATATATAGTTAAAGGCTTTACGCAAAGAGAAGGGATACACATTACAACGAGACATTTTCTCCAGTCTCGTGTGAGAATTTCTTCAGAATTTTAATGGCATTAGTGGCACATTATGATCTGAGTTACATCAGATGAAAGAAAAGACAACATTCTCAAAGGGGATTTCTATGAAGATTATTACATGGCACAACCTTAAGGTTTTGTTGTGAAAGTAAAAGAATATAAGAGATGCTGCCTGAAGAAATCTTTATGGACTAAAGCAAGACTCTAAACAGTAGCTTTTAAAAGTTAAAGAATCAGATATTATTTTTTGGTTAAAGAGAAAGAGAGACAATTGTGTTTGTATAAAGGTTATAGAATGGGAAATTCTTTCCTAATCCTGTACATGTGGATGACATCCTACTTGTTAGTGGTGATGTCGATCTACTACAAGAGAAGAAGTTCTTGTCCTCAAGATTAAAGAGAATATATATTCTCGGTTGAATGTCTATCGTTATGAGGATATAGTTTCACCGAGAAAGAAGAAAAGGGGTATTAAGGATGTCGCATAGATATACTAAGAGAGGTCTCTAAAGTATGCATGCTGAGAGAACCTAAGCCTGTTCTTATAGTCAAGGGTAATAGTTTTGGAACTTTAGTGTTCAAAGAATCGATATGAAATAGATCAAATGGATATGGTACCATATGCTTCTGCTGTTGGAAGCTTGATAGAAGAAAAAGTATGATATTACCCTGACACAGTTTATTTATCCGGGTTGAATTTGGCAATGTCCAGTACAGACATAGGTCATTGAAATGGAGTTAAAGATACCGGCCTCATGCTAAAAGAAACAAATGCTCTCAAAAGGTTGCGAGTACAAAGATAGAAAGTTCTCTCAAAGGGTTGTGAGTATAAAGATAGAACTGGTGAAATGTGTAGCAAAATCCACAATTGTCGCTAGGAGTTTTTGTGTGGAAAGAATGAAACAATTGTCATCAATGTGGTGCAAAGACATGATATAGCATGATATGAGGCTGAGGGACTGGCAAAATGATTGAGGAAACCTGTACCCGGAATTGATAATGGTTGACAACAGCAATAACCATTTAAGTATTTTAATTCTATGACAACGTGTCAAGTGTGGTGCCAAACACATTGACACACATTGACACAGAGTTATGCGTTGTAAAGGAGAAAGTTCGGAATTATGTTGAAATGCTTGGAGCATAAAGTAAAAGACAAGTGTTTTGCGGATCCGTTTATTAAAGGCTTACCGCCCAGTGTGTTCAGAAAACACACAGTCGACATGATTTCATGGTATAGCCTATGACTTCCGGACAAATAAAGGCCCAAGAGAAACAAAGTTTTGGGTTCAAAACGGAGAAGTGTGTTGTAGCTGTTGATTCTATCGGCGATTGACCGTGACGACGAAGCATGCTCTACACATTAATCTGTGATGGAACGAGTACTTTGAAAAGACTTATTTCAGAGTATAAAGTTAAAAGTATAAAGATGAGATCAAGGGGGAGATTGTTAGGTTGATCTCCACCAGACCAATCAAGATTGGTCTGGACCCTATCTCGGTCCTTGATCGGGGGAGCCCAGCCCAAGACGAGCTGGTGGGCCCCGTCGCGTAGCCCTATAAGAGAGGAGGTGGGGCCAGACATAGGTTACAAGGTTCGTCGCCCACACAGTTTGCACGCCACCTTCAACCCTAGTCCGATCTATAGGGAGACGCTGCCAGCGACGGGATGCCCATCACTGACTTCACCGTCGCATCTGCACCGCCACCTACTCCTCGTCGCCGGCGTCATATCCGGCAACGGAACCAAGAGGTTCAAGGTATGACCGTTTACGGATTACTACCTGCTCGATCTACTCCTAGTGATCCAAGTTTTCTAACAATCTCATCATCTCGTTCCAAATAGCAACCAAAGGAGTCAGAATGTGAATTTTTTTTAAAATTAATATTTTTTATATCGGGAATTACAGAAATAATACCGAAAATTGGAAAATTACAAAAATAATACTCTGTCGTGCGTTGGTTGCACGAAAATGCAGTAGTCGTACGTTGAACGCACGAAAATGGGGTAGTCGTGCGTTCAACGCACGAAATACGCATTGTCGTGCGTTGGTTGCACGAAAATAGGAGTAGTCGTGCAACCAACGCACGACTACTCGATTTCGTGTCACGGGTGCGCGAAGAAGCGTCTGGAACTGTAGGGGTCAGAGTAGTCGTGCGCTGGTCGCACGAAAACTGGAGTAGTCGTGCAACCAACGCACGACTACTCCCCTCCTCAATTATTCGCGTCCGCTCTCCCCGCTATCTCTCTCTCTCGCTCTCTCTCTCTCTCTCTCTCGCTCGCTCGGGTGTGTGTGGCGGCGGCGAGTTGGTGGCGGGGCAGGGCGGCGGCGACGCGGCGAGGCTTGGTGGCGGCGAGGCTGGGCGGCGGCGACGCGGCGAGGCTTGGTGGCGGCGACGCGGCAAGGCGCGGCGGCGGCTGAGACGCGGCGACGCGGCGAGGCGCGGCGGCGGCGAGGCGGCGGGCGGCGGCGAGGCGGGCGGCGGGCTGCGGCGAGGCGGGCGGCGGGTGGCCGGCGGTTGCAGGGCGGCGGGGGTCCGGGCGCGCGCGCGGGGAGGGAGCTCCGGCCATCGGGCCGGCCGAAGGTAGAAGAAGCTATTTTTTTTTTTTTACTCTTCATTGATGGCTAGAAATTTTATTTATTGAAAGATGATGAATACAGGAAGTCACATATTTGATTGAAAGCGCAAATAAATTGTGAAATAAGGGGATGGAATCCCTATTGCTCATAGTCAGAAGCAATTAAAGTAACATGAGGGGATGAAATCCCTATAGCTCGGGCTCCCACCTTCTAAAATTTTATGTATCTGTAGTAATTAAACACCAGATCAATTGTGACTACTTTTAATTAGAGTGCTAGCAGGACCATCGTTCTTCCCTAGCTATTTTCTGTTAGGTATGAATGTCCAAAAACTTAATTTCAAGTGACTATAGTTGGACGGATGACAATGGGGTAAACTGAGGCAAACTCTTCAACACACATGTCCATGCATCGAAGTAATTGTGCATATATTGAATGAAATGTTGATCCTCCATGTGTTTCATTAGGAAATGATTGAGAAGAAATATGGAAAGGCTCAGACGTTGTTTACTCTTTTTCTTTTCTTTAATGAGGGAAGATCACTTTGGTCCATTGCACTTTTGGCATTTCTCATCTGCCTGTTAACAAATATAAATATGAAGATTACAATTTTTTCTCAAATCGGCAGGGAGGATTGCCCATCATATATTAAGAAGGAAAAACTTTTGTTCCTATATTTTTCCCTGCCACCTCTACAGTCACACGATTCAAGTGCCTCTTCTACAGAAGCATATAAATGATTCAAATACACTACTTTGTCCCTATATTTTTCCCTGTAGAACCTCTTCAAGTGCCTCTTCTACAGAACCTCTTCTTAGAAACTATTGTCCCTATATTTTTCCCTGTAGCTAGAGAAGAGTATTGAAACAGAACCCTTGAACCTTTTAGTGCATAAAATGTATAGTATTTAGGGGGCAATGTATATTGGTATAAATATTTAATAGCGTTACTTTGATTTCATAGGACGCGGTCCGTTGAAGATGGCAAGTCTTAAAATTTACTACGGCAGTGGGGAAATTCGACAGGGTCCATATGGTGTTGATTTGAGCAATTTTCCTTTTGTGGATATTGAGCACCCTAATCCTGATGGCACAAGAATGATAGAGATGAGAATGTGGTTGACCCGATTTATGCAACTAGACCCGATGATTTATTCTGTTAAGGTGCAATGCTTGTGGAGTCGTAGTACAAATCCAATTTTTTGGGAGCTGAAGGAAGTTCGTCGGACGGAGAAGTGGTTGAGCTGGCTGAATTGGTGTCGGAAACGACAGGCTTCTTTCATTATGCTAGTGCAAGCGTGCCCGAGAGAATTGTATGATGACGCTTGTGCAGTTTCACAGACCAGTGCGACATTAGAGATTGGACAAGATAATCGTCATCATGAAATTGCAAGGGCGACAGAGGAAGTTAGGCATGAGGTGGTTGAGCGTGGGCACATGGGTCAGGCTGAGGTTGCTGAGGGCCAGGCCGATGCGGGTGAGGATAACGAAGCAATACTTGAAGATAGTGAGAACGTGGATCGTAATGCAATGCATGAGGAGCATATGTTAGCTAATTCTCTCAATGACGATGATGATCAAGAAGACGATGATGATGATGAAAATTGGTCCAATAATCCCATCCCAGATGAATGGAACAGGGAGGATAAAGCGAGGATGGAAGTTATGGACAACCATGGTTCCCGTTGGGAGTATGGGTCAAGCATGATTCAACTGAATCAGGTCTTCCCTAATCGTTCTGAACTGAAAGACGCTGTGGCGCGTTGGGCAGTGACATCGCTTAGAGAGGTGTATGTTGTGAACTCTAGCCCCGTGAAGTATAGTGTAAAGTGCAGAAATGATGGATGCAATTTTTATGTTCATGCATTCAAGCCGAAGCACGAGACACACTGGGTGGCCTCTAGAGTTGTCGAACACAGTTGCACATTGGAAAATGTTGGTCGAAAGCACCGCAACCTCACTGCTAATTTGGTAGCAAATGAATTATTCTACGAGATCATCGAGAAGAGGGACACAGAATGTTCGTACATACAGCGTTCCATCGCTCATCAATTCAAGTATGAGATTAGTTACCAAAAGGCTTGGAGGGCAAAGCAGAAGGCCTTAGAGAAACGTTGGGGCACTTATGAGGCTTCATACTGCAATCTATCTCGTGTGCTTGAGATTCTGAAGGCAAGAAACCCTGGGACATACATCGCATTCAAGGAGACTGCGTTCGCTGATGATCAACCAAGGATATTTCGGCGTGCCTTTTTTTCTTTGGGGCAGTGTATTCAGTCGTTTCAGCATTGTCGTCCTGTACTTTGCGTGGATGGCACATTCCTGACTGGCAAGTACAAAGGTCAAATATTGACTGCAATAGGAGTTGATGGGAACAACCAGATACTTCCTTTGGCATTTGCGTTTGTTGAGGGAGAGAGCAAGGCAAGCTGGCTTTGGTTTTTCAGGCACCTGAAAGCAGGAGTTGTTCATGATCGACCGAATGTTTGCATCATACATGACCGTCATGCTGGGATCTTATCTGCCATAAAGACATTGCAAGAGGGGACGGATCAGCCGTATCCATGGCCTGACTTGCAGAGCAGGTGGTGCATGCGTCATATGGGTGCTAATTTCTATAAGCAATTTAAGAGCAAGGCATTGATGGACATGTTCAAGAGGTTGTGCAGCCAGAATCAAAAGCGGAAGTTTGACGCTCTTTGGGAGGAACTTGATACGAGCACAAGGTCTCACGTCAAAGAGCGAAATAAGAAACCAGGAGCACCTGATGAGCCTTTACCAGAGCCATTACCACCTCTTGGAGAAGGGCTGGACCCTCCTAATGTTAGAAGAAGGTCAGCTAGGCGCATTAAGTGTTTTTCACACTGGATTGAAGCTGAACCAAAGGAGAAATGGGCAAAGCTGTATGACACTGGCGGTGCAAGGTTCGCGTTACTGTCCATTGGTTATGTGCCTACAAGGTGCATGTCACAAGCCTCAGTGCCTCACAATGGATGAGGATGACTCACCACCACGTATCAGGGCGAGAAGAGAGCTCGATGCGGCGCTTGCAAAGTGGCGCAATGGACCTCCTGCAAACGACCCTAACAGAGACACCTTTCTGAATCCCCGAGCACCACCAACAAGGTTCGAGGAGACGCCTGAGTGCCACTGCGGAAAATTGTGCGTATCTAGTCTATCTTTCGAGATGGACACTTGGGGGAGGCGCTACTGGAAGTGCCCCCAGGAAGATGAGAACGATCTGGAGACATTTCCTTCGACGGTATGATATTTAATTGCTGTCGATGAACGTTCCGTGTGTTTCATGTACCTTAACTATATATTGTTTACGCAGACAAGGGAGAGGGCAAAACAACATGCTTACCAAAGGGCAAGCAAATACAACAAGTTGCCGAAGGGATGTGACTTTGTGAAGTGGATCGATCACGTCATCTCGCCTAAAGATCAGGAATGGGTGAACTTGAAGAAGAAGTGGGAGTTGGACGAGCTTCGCAACAAGGCCAAGGGCAAAGCAGGCTCATCTTCCAAGGCAGAGGATGACGGCTCCGGGTCATTTTACCTGGACGATGATTAGTGGATTGTGTCATGCATAACCCGGATATTTCGTTGTACTATGTTCAATGTCAACCAATTTAAATTCCCTAAGGCGTGTTAGGATTAGATCCACGCACAGTCAGATTAGTCATTATGTGCATGGAACACGTCATTGTTCACATCCGATCTATGTATGTTTCATTCTAAGTATTAATGTGCAAGCCGGGTTGTTTTCCTTTCATCCATCTATGCACACTCAACGTGTTCTCAATTATGTTTCAAAGGGCCTACTTCCTTTACATCGACATCAATGAAAAGTAAAGTCATTAAAGGATTCCCTTATCATCGTCTTATCAGTGCGAGGGCCTACAACACATCAACATCACAATAAAGGACTGTCAGGCATTGGATTCCCTTGTATTTCAATCAATGTTGCATATGTGCCTCCATCATACTCAAGCACCACGACATGCATGGGCAGCCAGGGCAGGGCCACAATTATTGCATCAATGCATCACTGCGTCACTGCATCACTGCGTCACTGCATCAATGCATCCAATGCCCGACATGCATGGGCAGCCAGGGCAGGGCCACAATTATTGCATCAATGCATGGGCATCCGAAAGCGTGTATGAAAACAACAATTATTGCAGCCAGGGCAGGGCCACAATCACTGCGTCACTGCATCAATGACTTTGCAGCCAGGGCCACAATCACTGCATCAATGCATCACTGCATCAAAGCAACATGCAGAGCATCCGAGGAGCATCAAGTCCAAAAGCAAACGTGACATAGATAGACCACGCAGAGCATCGAATTGTCAAATCGTGTCACCCATTGGATTCCCAGGCTTTGAAAATCAATGTAGCTTGCATGTGTCCCGACACCTGTGACAACACCAGTGACCGGTCATTTCAATTCCGGTCATCTGTCCCGACAACAATTATTGCACCCAGGGCAGGGCCACAATCACTGCGTCACTGCATCAATGACTCTGCATGCATGTCCATTATTGCTCTCATACTCTACCCTACCTCTGTTACATCGACATCACTGGCCAAAGCAAAGCACAGCTGAGCTCACGTCGATATCATCGCTGTCACATGCAAAGCATCCAATGCCTAGCTTCGCATATAAATGTAATGGGTTGCACAAAGAAAACAAGGTACCTACTGCACCAAACCGTCCACATGGCTGAGTCAAGCAACAGAAGCCTTCCATTGCCTCCATGGACCGACCGGCCGCCATGCAAGTGCGGTCATCGAGCTATGATTAGAACGTCGACAAAGCGTGCCACATGTGGCATGAGGTTCTTTGGGTGTCCTGACTTGGACCCTGATTTTATGGTAACTAAGCATTTCTCTAACACTTGTAACATTTTCCAGTCTGTAACGCTACAACATTTTCCCCTACCTTCAGGGTTGTGACTTCAAGCAATGGATTGATTCGGTTCGGCCCACAAATGCTACTCGTGCAGCCATCGAAGCCGAAACCACAAGTGAATACCTCATGAGGATGGCTGACCATGAAAGGCTCCAACAGGCACGTCCAACTAGAGGGCAAAGGGAACAAAACATTCCGCACGCCCAACCTACAAGGGAGGAACTAATGGAGCAAAGGATCAAGGCAGCAATGGATGAACGTCGCCGCCGTGAAGAGCAAACACGCCAGCGTGCAATGGCACGAAGGCAACAGCGTGAGGAAGAAGCTCATCAACGCCATGCTCAACAAGTAGCTGCATGGCGCGAGGAAGCTCGACGGGCACAAAGGGGGCCTAAGTAGCAGCATTACTTACATTCATGTCGCTTCAATTTCAAGTATCCTAAAGCAATTGTCCTTCCCTTATCGTAGTAGTTTTATGTGGGACATAATTGCATTTGTATCGGTGACGTCTTGTATCTAGCAAATGTTGTATTATCCTCGTTCAATGTTGCATTTCCAATTTCCTAAGGCATGTCAGGATTAGTGCGGTGCACAATTAGGTTAGTGGTTGTGTGTACCGAACATGCCAGTGTAATTTGTTTACCTATGTATTTATATTTTAATGCATTATTCTATTTCCTCACGAATGGACTTCTTCTCTCATACTTTCCTTTCTTCTCTCAATACTCGTGGACTTCTTTTTCGCTTCCAAACACTTTTCTAGTCGGGTTATCTTCCAATTCACTTTTCTAGTCCTACTCACGTTAAAAAACTTTTAAAACCACACAATTTTGACTCTTAATCCTAAACATATGAGAAACCAAAATTGCATGGCATAAAAAAATTATTTTACTAGTTTTAGCATGTTGAATACACGAAAATAGGGTAGTCGTGCGTTGAACGCACGAAAACGGAGTAGTCGTGCGACCAACGCACGACTACCTTTCGCGCGTTCAACGCACGAAAACCCTCTATACGTCGCTTCCCATGCTATACATGGTATTTTCGTGCGTTGAACGCACGAAAATAGGGTAGTCGTACGTTGGTCGCACGACTACTCAGTTTTCGTGCGTTGGTCGCATGACTACTCAATTTTCGTGCGTTCAACGCACGACTACCCTGTTTTCGTGCGTTGGACGCACGATAGTGTATTATTTTTGTAATTTTTCAATTTTCGGTATTTTTTCTGTAATTCCGAGCAAAGAAAATATTATTTTTAAAAAAAATTCGTCAGAATGTAATCGCGTCCGTTTTTGTGTGCCAGCTGCATGGAGCGCTTGCTACTTATGGGCAGGCTTTGCCGGCAGATGCCTGAAGAAAGTGGCTCGGACTTTTGTTAGGTTATGAACCACCCCAACTAGCAACCGGTCACAAGTTATGTGAATATGCTGGATTCAGTACATGATTGCTTGAATGCTACTAGAATGATACATGAATGTAATAGACAAGTTTGATTTGACATGCATGCGACCACAGTCAATCAGTTCCACTAGCTCAGATCCCCGTGATCATCAGGCACACTCCGTGCAGCTACAAGCTCGCAAGCATATACACGCCAGACTACTGGCCATATGCCCATATCAATTTGCCATGTTGTCTAGGAGTAAGGCGAATGATATGTTTTGAATTTACTAAAACAAGGAAAATTTTACACAGAATGTTAATTGACAAACATGCAAAAAAATGGTTTCAAAAGGTACATGCAAATAAGCCTCGAGTTTCATCATCGTTCATAAAACACAGCCCGTTCATAAGGTGAGCACACTTTCATAAACATGGAGGTATCTTAATGCAACAATTAAGTCGTAAACAACCTCAGGTTGATAATGGACATTGATATGTCTGTTCCGCGTAGTGCTTATTGATGCTTTAGCCGTCGTATATTACTTTAGGGGAAAAAAAAAAGAAGATCTGGGTGACCTACCATAAAAATTAGAGACCGTACTATCTCATTCCTCTGGTTCTTCGTAAGAAACAACTTGTTGGCTTCTGCAAAAGATGCATCCATACTGTTCAGATGGTCGCAAATATTCTGGGCCTCGGAAAGACGCCCATAGCTTCACTTTCTCGCAGAGTCCAGTTATTCAAGAGTTATTAAATATTTTCTGTTTTTCAATTTTTGTTATACTGATGCAAGATGAACGGGGAACGCCTGCCCGTAGAATGTTTGCGCCTCCTCGAGACTGCCAGCTAGTGTCGATGCTTTGGCGGCGGTTGCTACCCAGAAACTCACTTTTGGTTCGGCAACAAACATGCATCGAGGCTAAGGCCGCGCTCACGTGCTCATTTACGCAGCTAATGAGCAATATGGATCCGTGCTCTGCTAATTAGTCTTCCGCTAGATGGTGCAACTCTAGAGATTGGAGAAAACTTTCTCTGCGGTCAAGAGTTTTATTCCTCATGCATCCCAGTCTCAGGAAGCCAATGTTCCACCACAAAGCAGCTAACTGAGATTTGCAAGCTTTGAAGCTTCTTCGTAGTGCGGTTTAATTTGAGTGTTGGCTCAGCTCTTATATATGGTAGATAAGCTACAGTACTTGCACATTTGCAACCAAGTGGGGTGATTCATCATTATACACACGGTTCCAGACTTGGTGGTCATCAACTCGCTATTTATATCCCGATATATCCCAACTACTGTCCAGTATGCCACACTATAAATAGCTTTAACTTTGTGCAACTGTTAGTGCACTCGAAGACTTGTCACAAAACCATATGACGATCCTCATGCTTATTGACCCTAGTGAAGCTCAAATTTAAAAATGCTATGCAGGTTTACCTTGCTTGAGTATGACAGCATTAATGTATCCTCCAGTACATAATGGATTTGACGCTCCGATGTTTTCTTAATGATCTTGTGGACGAGGAGCTCCAAGCATGACCGGGAACTACGTATCTTGTGCGACCAAATTTGTCAAAATGCTTTCTGTCCATAAAAACTACCATTCGATGTACCTACTCCCTCCCTCCTTGTTGACACTACAAACAGACAGGCATGCCTGTAGGCTCCGAGCTAAAGATAACGAACTGAAGTTGCGCCTGAAGAAACGTCGATCAGCCGCACTGTAAAGTTCAGGTCGCAGCGAAGGACCTGGACGAGTCACAGAGGCTTGCTGAGGAAAGCCTTTGTAATAAGTGGGTTGAAGTCAGTCCCTATGTCTTGAATACTTCAATAAAGTCCATATCTATGTTTCTTTTGTTTCCGCTATGGTTAATGATTAATATCTTGATAAATTGTCCCTTTCTATAGGGTAAGTGTGTGCAAAATGAATTGAATGGATATGCTGTCATATTGGGTTGTTTTTAACAACATAATTCTCCTCAACTTCCAATTGCAAAACGCAAGGCCGAAGGCCTTTGATTCTCAGCTTCTTCTGGCATCCAACGAGAACTGATTTGGACCAAATATCTGTCTTTCTAACATCAAACAGTAGCGAGTGGATATCGCCACAGCTGCATAATTTGAAGGCTTACTCCAATAAAAACCACGCCGGGACTGCCATAGAACTTCTATACGTAGACATTTTGTGCTTATTTCGACTGAAAGGTACTGTTCAGGCACTCGACGTTGGATCATCTCACTGTCTCACCTATTAGCTTACAACTATGACGAAGGAAAGAAGTAATTCTAATGCATATGCCAGGATGCACATGGAACGAAGCTAAATGTTACTCCCTCTGTTATTATTTTATTTTCTGACGTTCAGACACAATCTGATAGTTCATTTGTAACTCATTTCGTTTGTCTGAAACTGAAATGACACAAATATAAGAATCGAGTGAGTGTGTGTTTAGTTACTAAAATTGAAGTTAATCTTTCATATTCAGAGGTGTTCAGAAAATACCAGCAATTTAAGAAATAGTTGGATTCAAGTAAATATTTACTGCCTACTGGAAATTTTCTTTACAGTGTGAAGCTCCAACATTTATTCAATAGTTGTCTCTGCTTTCTGGTGCGCTGCAGTGCCTATTTACTCAATATTATAGCTTACAACTGTGAGGAAGGAAAGAAGTATTCTACTGGAGTATTTCATTTAGGGAAGCTACTAATCAGCTACCGGTAGCTAGATCGGGGTATCTAGCTACCAGTCTAAGTTCATCCTCCCGAACACCACAATCTCAACTTAACAATTTGAATCATCTGGCTTCCTTGGTGTAGCTGCTAGCGTCATCTAGCTTGCCGTATTTCTCTATTATGTTTGGTCGAGAACCCAAGAAGGCAGGAGCTAGCACCCCAGGCCCGTCGCGATGCGCCGAGGCGGTTCACCTGGTCGCTTGCTCATGGAAGCCAGCAACCACTAGCTAGATAGACTTTTCCTTCATTTAGTGACGACATTACCTGCAATGCACGCCTTTTTCATCTACCTTTCTCAAAAACAAACAACATATATATACTATGTATCAAGGGTTTGCAATTCCTTTAATACAGAGATGCTCATTAAAACATTATTTTCCTATATTTGTAAATTTGTCGGATCTCGGGGATATAGTACGTCTTTATCATCCATGATGTGATGTCTAACAGCTCCTTTAATTAAAAAAAGTTTTCCATTGCTTGATCCATCATATTCATTAAAAAGATGCTACATTTGAACCGTTGAAAAACACAGACATCAAATGATAGGATGATAATGACCATGCGTCTGATGGAATTTGGTTGCCAGTGCTCGTTTAATATAGCTGTGAAGGTAAAGTTAATAAGTGTTTCCCTTTCAATTAACGAAGAAACAGAGTTACAAAAAGTGATCTAATATTGCAGGAAAGGAAACTTTGGTGTGCCAGAAGGGTGTAGACTGTAGAGTAGGTTGATGTCCTATTGTCCAAAAAGAATGCAAGACAACAACCAAGAGTTATACTACAGGCCACCAAACATTTGGGATCCTGACGCTACGTACCAAGAAGAACAGTTCCCAGGAGGCAAAAACAAAAATTAAGGTCGGTTGAATTGGCATTGAAAAGAAACAACAAACAAAAAAGTTGAATTTATCCAGCTTTTGCAGACCAAGAACAGTGCATTTTCAGTAGAAAATCAGACCAAGATCAAAAGGCATAGTAACAAAGAACATTCTGCAATTCTTGAGATGAACATTCAGATTCAGGCAAATCTGCTCCCCCTCTGCAATTTCATCTAGCAGAATCACCAGGAACTGAAGAAGAATCCACTTCTCCACTTTATTGACCAATGAGGAAATTAATGTTTGAATCATGCATAATCCATGACCACAATCACATTAAACAGTCACCATATACACAAGGACACAACGAAACAGAGCAGTAATATATACACATCACCAGCAGTTTGGGAGAGACACGACCAATGCATACCCAGAGGAACGGATCGGATGGCCAATCAATCCTGCACGTCTTATTTGCAATTTGGCGTTGCCAAATCGAAGAGATCGGATCTGATCAGATCAGATCTCCTCCACCACGATCCAGTCCTCCTCGCCATCGGAGTACTCCAGCGCGATCGTGATGCCGACCATGCAGAACCCAAGATCCTCCTCTTCCGGATCAGCATCTTCCTTGCCGTCATCGCCATCCTGCTCCTGCTCTTCAATTGCGTCGGTGTCTTCGTGTACGCCTATGTCAGTGGGACGCGCCAGGTCAGCTTCCTTGCCGGCGGCGATGGCCGCGGCGTGGCGGCCGACGATGAGGTCGTACAGGTCAGAGAGCCCGCCGCCGGCCGGCGGGGCGGCGCCGCCTTCAAGAACGCTGCCGTCGTCGTCGTCCTCATGCCAGCTGGTGCCGCTGCCGGCGAGGTATGCCAGCACGGCGGACGCCGAGGCACCCTTGTAGTCCGGGATGCCCGTGCCCCCCGCGCCCGCGGCGGAGGCGCCGTCGACGACGCGCCAGGAGACGAGGCGGTGGTTGAGCGCGACGTCGCAGGCGCGCAGCTTGTGCGCGCCCTTGGCCTTGTCCCGGGCCTTGGTCACCGGGTGGTAGTGGCATCCCGCGCAGCGCGGGCGCCGGCACTTGCCCGTGAGCCTGGACGCGTTCGTCGGCTTCGCCGCCGGCGCCTTGTCCTGGATCTGGTGCGCCGCCTCCTCGCCGTCGGCGGCGGCCGCCGCGGCGATCCTGAGCAGCTTGTTTGGGCTGACCCTGACGTTGCCGTGCTGCCATCCCTCCCTCTTCATCGCCGGCGGCCGGTGATCGATCGATCGGTTTTCTTTGCGGTCGTGTGTGTGTTCGGGGGCAACAAGTGGTTCTTGATCGATTGCGTCCGGGATAGCGTTGGTTGTCTGGTTGAAGAGGCCCCGGCCCGGGGAGGTAGTGGTTGGTTGGGGAATGGATACAGCTGCTGCAAAGGCTACAGGTCCACCACCACCATGTGCATGTGTGGTTGGGCAAATGTGTGGGACTTGCCAATGTCCAATGGCGGTTGTTGGGCGTCCTCGGTCAAGGGCGTAGAAGTGGTGGGCAAGAAACCTTCACTTGTTTTCTATCTATCCCCTACGGATAAGTAGAATATTACCACTAGTACAAGCACCAGATCCATGAGGATTAGGAACGTGGGGTCAGGAGGAACAAGCAAATAGGGTCAAGAAAACAAACATCTGATACGCGGTTGCTTGCGGGAATCAATCAACCCGGACGACTCATCTGTTAATTGTGTAGTTCAGTTTTGCAAGGGAAATTGGGGAGGAATACTGTTGGAGAGAAAAGAAAAAGATTTCCAATGTGAGGCCTGGGTGCAGGATCGTCTGAATGTACAACCTTACGCAATCAGAACCGTTCGATTGAGATATGTCTGTGAAATCCTACAATAATGCCTCCCACTGCCTCTCATACTCACTATAGACAGGAAAAGTCCTTGAAAAAGCTGCTATTATATTGATACCTCCTCCTTTCACAAACCGACATACTTTTACAGCGTTTCGTATGAAGCCATTGCTTTCATATTGACAGCTACAACATTGATACCTCCTCCATGTTAGGAAAAGAAGAGTTTGTCCTCTACCATCGTGTCTTTACGTCTCCGTCTCTACCATATTTCTACCATCGTGCCAAGGAGCTTTACAAGAGGATATAAGAATATTCTTATCAAATGCATATCATTCAGTCGTTTATTATTTTAAGAAAAGGTAAAAACTTCAAAAAGGCGAAAAGGTTTCAAGTTTCAACCTGCTGAAGCGAAAAGTGTAACTCGCATATTGCTCGTAGCTGAAGAGATTACATGGCATATTCCTTTGTCAGATACTTTGAGCAAAAGATATTCCTTTGTTAACATGCGAGTTCCAAGCTTCTTTTCAAAAGGTACTGGTAGTTCGCTTTCTTACGTGGTTTTGTTTTGTTGAACTTTTTGTTGTTTGTGCGTATTCTACATTTCATTTGAGTATTTATGTCACTATTACTGTCATTTGCAATTAATTCAACAATTATTTGCATATGAACTGTTACGAACATGGTTGCGGCATAACTTAATTTTGAAAAACCAAAACTTGTTGAGGGGTCAAATGTGTTCGAATGATTTCTTCTTGTTGTGTTCTTCTGAAGTTCCTTACCCTCATGAATTTCTCAAAAAAAAAGTTGCCTTTATGTCTTCAAATGTTCTCTAGATTCCTTTGGGATATCCTCCTGTCACCTAACTCAGACTCAGTTCCTACCTTTGGAACAGGGGGAGCAGAAAATGTATTCTGGACTGCTCAATTTGTATCCTTGATTCTTGCAAAATTCGAATGGGATGTTTTGGCGACAACTTGCTCAGGTAAATCCTTGCAACATTTCGAACGGTTATTTAGATGTATGCTTGGAGAGCACGACCTGTATTAGTTTATAGGCTAACGGGGCTATTGCTGTGCCTTGGACGCAAAACACGTGAGATGGCAAAGCGTAGCAGCGACGTATGGCCTGTGTCACTATTCCTTCTAGAAAGATAATATGATGATAATAAATGTAGCAAACCGGGATGGCATCAAGTCGTTTATCTTTTAGTGTCGCATGCCAAACGAATCCGAAATGATAATGAGGGTAGCCCTGTGCTCAGTTGCGTAGAAAACCATCAAAACTAGTCGATGTGCTTTGTCCGCGATTTATCACCCTTTAGGTCGATCATTTGGTGAGCCTTCAATCCAGAGCTGGACGAAAAGCCTCGACTCAGCTTGGTTTGGTTGTAAATTTTAATGAGACGTACTTAAGACTTTGCTCAGTTAGTTAAGGAGCTATCTTAAGCTAGCTCGTGAGTCTAATGAGCCAAGTGACATTTTGTAACATTCCTCGCGCCTAAACATGCAAAATGCAAATCTAAACATGCAAAATGCAAATCTGGCAAAGAGAACCCTAAGAAAATGTATAGATTTGTGTTCAAAACTTGTCTTGAGTGTTTCAGATATATATATATATGGTTGACTTCAAACACAAGAGGCAGAATAACAGGAAACTAAAAACAGAATGTTATCATCTCACAATACAATTTTGAAAACCTTGGACCAATATCTAATTATCACGGAAGCTAGATGCAATTTTTAATCTGTATATGTCCAAGTATGTAGAAAAAGAAAAACATGTCCATTACACTATAGCTGATGTACCTCAAACCAAAATTTTTGATAAACAACAAGAAAATAAATCACTGACATAAGTAATATGATGTTACAAACGAGACTGTTGTCGCAGCCTAGTGGATGATGCACATAGATTATTCAGTGTGAAGCCGAAAATATCATGTCATCTTAGTATCAGGTTTCTTCATAAATTTTAATTTCCAAAACCGTACTTCAGCAGTGCATGAGGAACTTCAGATATAAAAGATACAATGCCTAAATCAAAATATTCAAAACAGAATGCTGCTTACCAGAGGATCCAGGGCAGCAATTTCTATAACTAATATTCGCAAGCAGAAAAACCTGTTGTCTCTTGGATTCACATTTGATACTACAAAACACACACCATGAGTTAGGATGAAAAGATAGGAGATGGTTGCCATACACCATAAATGTTAATTCTGTTCAGTAGTGGCGCTAGCAAATAGCATAGCAGATAAAAGTATGTCTTGCATCAGAGACATGTTCTCTGCAGGTAATGAGTTTCTGAGTCAAAAGATGAATGGCGAACAATTAAAAATAAAGAAGATTCCAGTGTAGTTGAATAATTCCAGAGTTTTGAGAACTAATTAAACAGACACACCACAAGCATTTTTACATAAAGTAGAGGAGAGAGACAAAATAAAAATTACCAACTAAAATCTATTCAGAGTTTCAGACTGCTTCCTAGTTTTGCAACCTCGTTACAGCAAAGCAAGCCATAGTCGGTCAAAACAGGGCTAACAAAATGATATCATTACTCTTGATTACTTCCTTCCCAGTTCCCACAATGTTAGCAAGGTAGGAGGCCAAAGCAGAGTAAAGGGAAAGGTGCGGCTTAAGTACAAGTAGTAGTTCGTTGTATCCAATCCTGCTCCTCAGATGCGTAGAAATGAGAAGCCCACTTGTGAGCCGCCCCAAGAGTGAAACTCACAGGTCTCATCATAAATTTTCCTCCCTCAGTGCAGGAAAGATGGAAGGCCAAACCATCATGAAGGGGACAATTCTATTTTGGATGCGTAAATGAGGAGACTTGACTTGACCATATACTTTCTCAGTCCTGCTCTTCAGATGCATACTAAGGAGAACACCAGTTGCATTCAGACCAAGGAACACATACTCAAGATTACTGTCAACAACAAATACAGTGACATCCTCTTTACGGTTGTACGCTTCACACACACGAATCGCATCATCCACCAGATCCCATTCACTCGAACCATCGTCACTCATCCTGAGGTGCCATATACTAAGCAGAGAACCATCAGCGTGGACGAGGTATAGCCCTGATTCCTCTCCACAGGAAATCTTGTAATTGTCTGTGTTCACTCTGTCTGGGAGCTGGATGACAGAAACACTTGCCACTACCAAATCCAACTCGAGGATACAACTAGGACTAGAGGTCTCCAACGGAATGTGACGCCCAAATCGCAAAATACGTGCTGCTCAACTTCAGAAAGGAGACGCAAAAACATCAATCTTCAACGGAGTACCTTTTCTCCGCCTTGCCCTCGTCCGGCCTGCTCTGCTCGACGACTCCCACCGCCGCCGCCTTGCCTCCCCCACCTCCGAGCTCCTCCGGGGCGCCGGCGCTCGCCTCCGAGCTCCTCCGCTGGGCAAGACGAGAGCAACCGGAAGGTGGTGCTGCGCGGCTATATCGACCGCGCTCCCAGGGAGGACGACCTGGAGCTCGTCGACGGCGGCGCGGTGTCCCTGCGCGATGTACGCCATGGAGGCCATCTCCGAGCTCTCCTCCCACCTCGCGCCAGTGGAGGGGAAGGCATAGAGCAAGCCGCCGGGCGGAGGGGAGGTCGCGCCGACGCCCCGCTCCCGCGCTGCGTCTTCCTGCTCGCCGACGAGCTGCCGACGACGACGAGCTCCCCTTCGCCAGCCTCCACCCTTTCCTCCGGTCCCTGTTGCTGCCCGTCTCGCTCCAGTCCCTGTGCTGGAGGGCGCGGAGGGCGGAGGGCGGCTCCGGCGCGGAGGACCGCAGCGGGGGCGGGGCCGACGACGGCGGCAGCGCTGGATTGCGAGCGGGGGACGACGACTCGAAAGAACGGTTGGAGGACGCCGGATGCTTGGGTCGCGTCGTGCTGGGATGCATTTCTCCGTCGCCAACCCCCCGGCTCCAAGAATGCGTCGGTCGATTGGGTCATACGTTGGAGGCTGTTTTCTTACCTTTTAGTACCTATTTTGTGTTTAAGTGATTTAATATAGGTCATCCCTTGGAGATAGCCTCAGTGTCTGCACTCTTACCTTGATAAGGTCCGTCCAGGTGCCAGATTGGAAGGTACTCACTTCTGCTTTGAATCTTCTATTCTGAAGGAAAACCTCCACGACGATGGCACCGTCTTCGCTGGCATCCTCTGGGAGGAAGAACCAGGCACGAAAACCATCCATGTGTCCCGTCGGGAGAGGCGGTTGCGGGACGACGGTCACACCGCGCGTCGGGTGCAGTGGGTGGAGCACAAGTCGGTCTCCTGCTCTTGGCCCATCTAAACAACAGACGAGGAGGCGGCCGTGCCGGCAGTCCGAGATGACGATCTCGCTGTCGAGGGCGCTCTCACGGCGGATGGCGGCGGCGAGCTCTGGGGCCTCTAGGAGGGGCACGAACTGCGGGCGCTTGGAGAAGACGAGGTCGCCGAAGAAGCCCAGGACGCCAGGCGGGTGGAGCTCGCGGAAGCGGCGTAGGAAGTCGGGATGGGAGGCGATGCGGTACCAGCGCCGGCAGACGAGGGCGGCGCGGACGAGGCTGGTGGGATAGCCAAGGCGGAGGAGGACCAAGGGGAGGAGGTCGTCGGAGTCGAGCACTGCCGCCACCGCGGCCGCCTCCCTCTCCGCCGGCGACGGGATGGGCTGCGCCGATTTGTCGTCGCCGTGTATTGCCCCTCAGCGATCCAGCGCACGATTTCGAATGGGGGTGAGGGGAAATCAAGCAAACAATTGCTGCGTCGGGTTTGACTGGTGGGATTTGGGGTTGGAGGGCACCAGGATTTGGGGGAAATGGTTTTTTTGGGATTGCTAAAATTTGCGTAGCGTCTATATATTTTTTTAACATATTTTTTTAAGTTGCATGCATGAATTGAATGGGTAAAAAATAAATTCAAGTATTTTTAAGGCCTCGACTACTTGAATTCTTTTTCTCATGAGTTACAACCAATATATATTAAAGTTACACCTATTGTATGCCAAATTTATAGTGACTATTTTGGTGTCATTCTTGAGTATAGATGTAAATAAAAATCAAACATTAGAATATTTTAAAATGTCTGAATTTTTGTTCTCTATTATGTGAAACATGGCCTTCCTTTTTTGACACGACGGCTGTGTTAGCTGTTTTTTTTTTTTTTTTTGATAGGGAGTGTGAGCAGCTCGTTCAGTCATCGTCGCCCTAGGTTCTAGGCGCATGCTGAGAGCCGCGGGACGCCATCTGCCCTCCATTCTTCTCAGCCATAGAAGGGCATGCCTAACTAGCTGGATTATCGGACAATATACACAGAAACGCAAGACACACGATTTTGGTGGGCGAGAACACGCCGAACGCCCGGCCGGTGACGAACGCCGTCCTTTCTCTTCTATTTTCCTAACAAGAGTGGTTGCGTATAATCAGCATTAAGAACTCAAGAACCCATCGCTGAACAGTGGAAGTGAGACGAGCAGTGGTCTGTGCAGAGAACGCCTTTCTAGCTAGCGTTCGATTACCAATTTACCCAGCCCGTGTATAACGGAACGCACGAGTACGTTGTCATCATCGGCCGTCCTTGCCGGGAGGAGCTCTCAAGGTACGCCGCCAATGCCGTCGACTCCTGTCGGCGCATGCCCGCATTTCATGGGCTCAGGCCACGTTAGTTCACCGCACGAACAACTCTTGCAAATCTCCGTAGCACTCGTCTGGCGGCCTCGATTGAACTGCCAGCGCTGGCCGAAGGGCCGATTCGGCGTCCTCTGCTTGGTCCCCTACACGGCCCTGCGACTTCGTTGGTAAGCGCTCTGTCTTTGTCAGATTGAAACCAACTAAGAATGTGGCGATATGTTGAATTCTGTATTTGGTTGTTCGATCCATGATACTCGAGAAGCAACAGTGCAGTGCAGGGTTCTCAAAACCGTTCAAAACCGGCCGGTTTTCGCGAAAACCGAGAAAACCGGTCCGGTCCGGTTAGTAAACCCGCCCGGTTTTCTAACAAAACCGAACCTAGTTACTGTAGTAAAATCGAAAACCGTCCGGTTTTACCGGTTTATCGGACCGGTTTTTCCGGTAACGGTTTTTCCGGTTTTTTCGAAATTGAAAACCCTGGTGCAGTGTAATTAATCACATCTTCAGACTAGCTGGGGTCATGATTATTGGACTCTCTCTTCAGATGTTCTACTACCTCCGTCCCATAATAGTTGTCGTTTTTGACTTTTGATCATCACGTTTGATCGTTTGTCTTATTCAAAAAATTTTTGCAAAGATTAAAACAAATATGTCATGATTAAACTAATACTGATGAAAAAACATGTGATGAAGAAATAATTAATGTTTGCACGAAAAATTCAAATAAGACGAATGGTCAAACGTGACAATCAAAAATCAACAGCGACAACTATTTTGGAACGGAGATAGTATGCTTTAAATATCGAAGCCTGATAAAGTTTCTTTAAGAGCATCCGCATTGTACAGGATTATGTTGCATTCTTTATTTTTATAGAACAGTATTAAATTTCTTTCTTTACCAGGCGATACTGCATTGTTGACTGTACGTGATTTGCATTTTGTCAGCCATCTGTCATGGATGATATGTGTTTACTTGATTCTTAAGCACTCGTTACATATTGCATGATTTTGACCAATCATGCATGCTGATTCCTACCAGGTAGTGGCTACATCCGTGCCATCAAACAGAACGCATGTTCATGGTATTTTTATCCTGTAGAATCCAATCCAATGTTTAGTTGCTTCAGTCTTCACTCTGAAAGTTTCCTGCTTCAATTCATCTTATTGATGGCTACATTGTGGTTATAAAATTTGGTGGCTTAGACGTGGCCATATGTTGGAAGTAAATTTCAAAATTTATTGCAACTTTACTGTCCTTCAACCCCACATGTTAGGCAGTTAGTTTCAACTGCTTAGCAACATGGTGTGGCAGCTTCAGGGCATCCAAAGTTTACTGCATCTCTTGGTTCATACGAATGGTAAGCCTTTGGAGTTTGGACAATGCTAGCACCATGCCGAACTTAATAAAAGGGAACTTAATAAAGGAAGAGAACAGAGACATTTCAGCGTTCTAAGAAACCACCATACTTAAGGGAAGGAAGATAGTAATGTCAACCTAGAGTACATTGGTGCTACACAAGTTCACCTCATGTTCATTTGGGTGTGCCAAATGCACCCTAGTGGCTGGCCTATGCAAAGTGAAGTACACCGTGGGAGTAGGATCAGGAGGTATCAGGAAGTGAACAGGTAGTCACAATGAGAGGAATTGTACTGCCGATGATGGGATTGGTATATCATGCTTAATTCCTCCTCCATGTCTTCCTTACCTTTTTGCATTGGTCGCTTCCGTCCTCACTTATACTCGGCATGAGATCAATTGTCATGTCATTCCTTGCTAATGTTCATGCTTTCTCTCTACGTGCAAGCACCTAATTGGCATTTTTTTTTTGGTTGATCACTAGCACAATGCCCGTTGCCACGGTTATAGAAATATGCTCGAGATCAAATTCAATGAATCTTGCTTTTGTTGCTTGATCAATACTAGAAAATTAGGCGCGCTACGCTGCGCCCGTTTGGGTTTTAGTAAAGGATTTTTGTTAAAATTACCAATGATTCTTGTTTGGATTGAAAACAGAGAGAAGCTAGGGGACTTTTTGTGACGTCCCGCCTCCACGAGGCCGGGCCCGCACGCCTGGCAGCTCTCTAGGATCTAAGACTGTCCCCACAGACCAACACATGTCTTTTCTGCGCACTTTGTCCTCACTCGTGCACACCCGGGAAGGACTTCCCGGTCGGTCACCCATCCCGAAATTGCTCCGGGCCAAGCACGCTTAACCCCGGAGTTCTTTCGAGATGAGCTTCCGGAAAAGAAGTTGCAACTGTTGGTATGAGTATTCTTATCAATCCTATTAAGCCCTGGGCCAGGATGTTACACTTTTTCAGAAAATCACCAAACTTGGAGACGTGGACACACCTGGTCCACGATTTCCTCGTCTTCTTCCACAGAACCTGCGTGGGCTGCGCTGTGCTCCTCTTCTACTCTCTCTCTTCCATCGAATTGTGGAGGCAGTCGGGCGGCGGCGACGCCATGGAGCAGGACGCCGGAGGAGGGAGAAAGCACGCACGCTCGGCTGCGGCCCCGCGGCGTGTTCATGCAGCAGCGCGAGGCTCGGGGTGGGAAGGCGGCTGCGCAAGCAGCAGGCAGCTTGTGTAGAGCGGCGTAATCGCAACGGCGGGACGACGACCTGAGGTCACAGGTCATTTTCTTTGAATTGGTTGCAGTAATTGCAAATCGGATGGAAGATGTTGTATCGATTTCTTCGTCCACCTCCTCTTCCAGCTGCTCTCGCCTCCTCGGATCACCGTCGATGTGGCCACGGAGGCTATGGTTGGCGCTGCAGCCAGGGCAGCGCAGGGCGTGGCCGAGCGCGAGGGGCACGTGGCTGTGGCGGCATGAGCTGGGCACGGTGCTCGGGAGGTGCAGGCCGGCGCTGGCGTCGCTGAGGCCGCGCAGGGGGCCGGTGCCGGGCGGAGCAGGCGCGTGGCGGGTGCGGCGGCGGCGCGGCTCGCGAGGGTGCAGGCATGGGCGAGTGGGGCGGCGTGGGGGGTGCGGCCCCGGGAGGGCGCAACGGCGGCGCGAGAGTAGGGAGCAGTGGCACCGCCGGAAGGACGTGCCGCACGAACGGGCCAATCTCGCACAAGGAAACCATGCCCAGCGTCCCGATAAGTTTCTGTAGCTCTTATGAGCATGTACTCTGCTACATGCAACCATCCATCTGCTTCGCCGAGATGCGTGCCGGTGGTCCACGGGTTGGGAATACGAAACTAGTAATGGTTAGGAACCTCCTCTTTTTTTAGAGTTCTAGGGCCAGAAGACCCCAGCCTGATTGCATTGCAACGGCCAAAGCAGTTTACAGTTCAGTTCAGAAATTTAAAAACCTGCCGCCTCTCGACCACTTACAAAATCCTCTCACACTGGAGGCCTACCGATCTTACTACTCTTCAGAGTTCACATTACAGAACTTGCCGATCACAGCCATATCAGCTCTTCAGGTGAGAACATCACCTCTTCCAGCGCACGCTTGTGCCTCATTTCCACCAGCCATTCTTCACAAGCTTCCGAGTGCTTCTTCAAGCTCCCAGGTGCAGCCACCTCCGCGGCAGTTAGCAGGTATCCCTGAGCCTCTCCGGCCTTGCCCTCAGTTCTTCCAGCTTTTTCACCATGGCCTCGAATTCTTGCAGGTACTTGAAGGGGCACAGGATCTTCCAGTTTTTGAGCATAGGAATGGCCTTCTGCCATATCTGCCCAATATTCACCCACTGCACATTTTGGAAATAGATACCGTTTCTCAGTTTCCAAATAGACCAAAGAACAGCTGCACTAAGCATATTAGCAACCATATTCTTCTTATTGCAAAGCCATCTAGTAGCTACAGACTCAAAGCTATTGCCAAACTTGTAACTAAGCATGCTATCTAACTCAAACCAGATTCTACTTGCAACTACGCAGTCGAAGAACAAATGGTTGCACGTTTCCTGTTCTGTACAGAACAGGCAAGAAAGATCTTCTAATTTCTTTCTAAGGTTCACATTATCCCTCGTCAGGTTTTTGTTTTTTGACAGTAGCCAGAGGAAGAACTGAACTCTAGGAGGGATGTGTAGCTTCCAAACCGCAGGGGTATGTATTGGGTTAACCCCCCTGAAATTAACAACTTGGTACAGGGATTGTGAAGAATACACTCCATTAGAGGAGTACTGCCAGATCAAAGCATCCTCTTCATCATTCAAGGTCACTGTGGACACTAGTTGAACCAGTTCCTCCCATAGGTTCATAAGCCTACTATCAACACATCTTCTAAAGGTGCACCTTATATTAACCCCATCCCAGATCTCTGCTACTGTCTTTGATTGCTCATTTACAATACAGTAAAGCTCCCAAAATTGGATTGCTAAACTTGAGGATCCTAACCATGTATCTTCCCAAAACTTAGCCTTTTTCCCATTCCCCAAATGCCATCTATAACCCATTTTGGCCACCTTGATAGCCCAGCAAACCCCTTTCCAGAATTCAGAGGCATTATTGTCTTTACACGACAAAATATTAGGTTTACAAGTTTCATATTTGAAGTCAATTACCTCCTTCCACATCTTACCTTCATCACTAATGTACCTCTTAATCCAAGACCCTAAAAGACACAGGTTTAGCTGTCTCAGGTCCGGCACACCTAATCCCCCATATTCTTTTTTCAAGCAGACCGTTGGCCAGTTAACTAGGTGTATTTTCCTCTTATTATCTTCACCATTCCACAAACAGTGTGCCATTTGTGACTCAATCAAATGGATAGCCCATTTTGGAAACTTAATAAAAGACAGCAAGTAAACTGGAATACTAGCTAAGCACGTTTTAATCAGTGTTAACCTACCAGTATGGGAGAGTAGCTTACCTCTCCAACCAGCTACCCTTTTAACTATTTTATCTACTAAAGGTTGAATGTCTTCTTTTCTCAACTTTTCAAAACTTAAAGGAACACCCAAATATTTCATCGGGAAACAGCCTACTGGGCATCCAAAAACATGGGCTACTCCATGTATCTGGTCCTCATCTAGGTTCAAGGGAATAATTTCACTCTTATGATAATTAATCCTCATACCCGACAAATTTTCAAAGCAAATTAAGGTTGTTTTTAGATTCCTCAAGTGATCTACGTCTACATCTGAGAACAAAATTGTATCGTCAGCATACTGAAGAGAAATAACCCCTCCAGGTCTAAAATCAGTCAAGAGCCCTTTGATTAAGCTCGCTCCTTCAGCCTTAGCTAACATCCTAGTGAGAACATCCCCCACCAGATTAAACAGCAATGGAGAAAGTGGGTCTCCTTGCCTCAAACCTTTACCAGTCCTAAAGAAATTGCTTTCCTCCCCATTGATGTTAACCCCTACATATCCTCCCATCACTATTTGTTTGATCCAGCCTATCCATTTCCTACCAAAACCTCTAGTCTCTAAAATTTCTACCAGAAAATCTAGGTTTACTCTATCGTAGGCTTTCTCATAATCTAGTTTAAGCACCACACCTTGCTGCTTACTCTTGTGGACACTATGAACTACTTCAAGTGCTACCACTACACTTTCCAGAATGTATCTACCTCTTATAAAGGCACTTTGCTGCAAAGAGATTAGCCTTTGACAGACAACACCAAGTCTAGGAGTTGTGGCTTTTGAGAAAATTTTAAAACTACAGTTAATAAGACTAATAGGCCTAAATTTTTTCATACTCCTAGCATCATTTTCCTTAGGAATAAGAGTCAGCATCGCAAAATTCAGCCTGTAGAGTTCTAGTTTTGCCTTTTGAAATTCTTGAAACATTCTAACTAGATCACCTTTAACTATGTTCCAGAAGGTTTGATAAAAAAGAAAAGGAATTCCATCAGGTCCTGGGGCACCCTCTGGATAGCAGCTAAAGACTACCTCCTTAATTTCCTCTTCAGAAAAATCTCTCTCTAGGAAGTGGTTTTCCTCACTAGTCACCAACTCTTCATCCTGCCAAAAGGAACCATCTAAAGCAAAACCACCCCTATCCTCTTTCTTAAAAAGTTCTTTGTAAAAATCTACAGCAACCTTTAGCATCTCATGTGTTTCCTCTACTGGCCCGTTTGGTCCATCCAACACGGCTATGTGTTTTTTCCTATGCCTTTGATTGGCCACAGCCTGGAAATAGGCTGTATTCCTATCTCCCTCTAAAATATCCCTATCCCTCGACCTTTGCCTAGATTTGATTTCATCTAAGGCCCAGTACTGTTCTATTTTATTGGCTAAAAACTTCATCCTCTCATATTCAGATGGAGTGAGTTCTCTAGTTTCAGCTGCTAGGTCAAGATTATTAAATTCTAAAGAAACCTCTTTCTTTTCCTTATTCAGAGCTGCCACCACGTTGGCTGCCCACCCCCTGACTAACCTCCTAAAGGTCCTCATTCTAAACTGCCACACATCCACTGGGTTTGACTCCAAGCAGGGTTCACTCCATGCTTTGGATACTAGAGCCTTAAAGTCCTCTCTTTCCAGCCACCATTTCTCAAACCTAAAGATTTTCTTACTCTTACTCAAGTTATTTCCTGTATCTATCATAAGAGGATTATGGTCACTACCTTCTTTATGCATAGCAGTAACTCTAGCTAGAGGGAAATTTGCTTCCCAATCTGTCGACACAAAAACTCTATCTAACCTAGCCATGATCCTATTTTCTTGATTGTTAGCCCAAGTGAAACTCCTGTTTGAGGGCCTAAGCTCAATGAGGCCCCATCTATTAATCCAATCATTGAAACAGTTAGCCCAAGTCTGGTTAATTCTACCATTACTTTTATCAGCAGCAAATCTGCTAAGGTTAAAATCTCCTCCTAACAAAGTTGGACCCTGCCATAAGTTCATTACTCTATGTAGCTCATCAATAAAGTCAGCTTTCCCTTCCTCATAAGGGGAGCCATACACTACTACTAACCTCCAGGTAAAGCCACTTTTCTTGTCCTGAACTAGGAGACTCAAGGCATGTTTAGATTTATCAGTAACTGAGACACTGAACACCTCTTCCCTGAAACCTGCCAGTATACCCCCAGCTGTCCCCTCAGCAGGTATATAATGCCAGATAAAAGGAATATTCCCAGATAAAGACTTCAGAAAACTAGGGTGAAAATCTGCCTTTTTTGACTCTTGAATACCTATGAAATCTAGTTTATGTGCCCTAATGGCACTAGCAACCATTGGTTTCCTTCCAGGCTTATTTAAGCCTCTAACATTCCAAAAGGCCCCTATCATTAAACCGTTTAAAAGATTTCTTCGACACTACTTTGGTCCACTGACCATTATCAAACCCAGATTCATAGGCACCCCTCTGGTCCTTCTGAATCTGTTGTGGGGTAACAGGGTCCACTCCCTTGTTTCCCACCTGAACACCATCATTACTCCCTACATTAGCTTTACCATTCTTTCTACTCAAACAATCTACATGATCACAGTTATCAGAAAAAGAACTATGTCTAACCTCCTCTGTTCTATGTAACTCATCAAGCACTTTTTCTACACTATTTTGTTCATTACCAAAGGTAACTCCTACTACCGAAGCAACATTTAAGAAATCCTCATTTGTCAGCATAGAGAAAGCATTACCTTTTCCTTTACCTTGTCGGGGCATGTCCAGGTTGGATCTCAGTTTGCGAGCTTGAGCCTTCTCCAACACTGTCCCCTGTCCTGCCTGACAAGTTCTCCTAGGCCTTCTGTCTACTAACACAGGTCCCCATGTAGACTCTTGTTTCCCTCCCTTTTTCCTTTTTTGCTCTTTTTGTCCTTGTATCACCTCTTCAAAACTATTGCCTGTTTTTTCCATAGCATCAGTGATATTGATGTTGCTCAGATCACTATTCCTTATGAAATTTGTTGGCGATTTCTAGCATACCATTTTATATGCCAACTGCGCCTTATTTAGAGCATAAATGTCATCATTATAGGCCATTAACCCTTGATAATAGCACTATATTTGTATATATGTCGTTCTGGAGCTTTATTGCAGAAACAAATGAAAAGGACGACATTCTGGACATTGTGGCTGATCTGGACCTGAAGAGAAGAGAACCAGCAGAAAAGGCCCACTGTGCCGATCGGCACAGCCATGTGCCGACCGGCACACGGGACCCCAAGACCACCGAAGCTGGCCCACCATTCAGTTTATTCTAGAAGGAAGTTATCCGAACCAATCTTGGGAGATATTCATCACGAAGAGATAAAAGATACTTGAAGATTTGAAAGAGCAACACAAGACTTGATCTCGAAGAAAACTGATTGGAAGGCCCACATGGAAGCTACCTAGGACTACGGAACCGACTTAGGGAGGAAACCGAGCTGGACACGAGGTGTGCCGATCGGCACAGCCCCTGTGCCGATCGGCACAAGGACTCTTTTCCCGAGGATCCTTTCCTTTCTGATGTACAGCCCTATATAAACTTGTAAAAGCCCTAGGGTTTCGGGATCCGCCGCCAGAGGGACAACACAGCTAGTAAGTTTAGAGCCACCGGGGCTTTGCCCCGTTCTTCATGTTCTCTAGTTGTTGATCAAGAACCATTGGTGCTAAAGAGGTGATCCATCAAGGTAGGCCTGCTAGATGGTGATGTATCTTGCACTATGTATCATCGAAGTATGGTTGAATATGTGGATGAATGGTTTTGATTATCGATTGCCTGGATTTTATGGTCTTTACATGCACTTGTTCCTACGCTTAGTGACGACTAAGTATTAGATGTTATCTTAATTGTGGTGGCAAAAAGAAGTGACAAGATTCGTTCTCTCACTATCTCCATCGTGGTTAAGGTAGCATTGGGATCTTGTAATGCGCCATAATTGCACGTTGTCTCTGTACCTCCACAGCCGCTAATGCATACGCGATGATCCTTGAGATGATGTGTAGAGTAGGAAGAGGTCAGCGACTAAGGCGATTGGTCGTGACAGGGCTCGTCGGAAAGGGGCCTTGACCTACCGATCTTCGGTTATCAATAATTGAGTAATCCCGTTTATGATGCTATTTGATTAACCTTCTCGGTTACGATCTCAACTAGCAGACTTGGCTAACTTACCCATGATCTAATCTGTTCCTAGGCTTTTCGGACAACACTTCGGACAACTTCGCCTTCGTGCCGACCGGCACGCCCCTGTGCCGATCGGCACAACACCCCGTTTTCCTGAAACCCATGCTCACGCTCACTAGAAAGCTTGGCTAACTCTTTTACTGATGATTTTGCTTAATTCCCATAGGTCCTTGTGGTTTGATTAAACCTTGGAATACTCTTCTAGGGGAAAAAGACTACAACTGTACACCGTGCTCTTGCGGTATATAAGTGGGTGCGTAGATACGACCAACAAGCTGTCTTTTTCTGGCGCCGTTGCCGGGGACCTTTGTTCGAATTAGGCATTGTTTGAAGTTTGAGAAATTGGTCGCTGTGCCGATCGGCACACCTGTGTGCCGACCGGCACAGAGCTTTCTTTCTTTGATTTCTCTGTCTTTTCCAGTATATATGTCCTGTTTCATTTAACAGACAGGTATGGACGGCGCTAAGTCAAATAAACCCTTTAATTACCTCGATGATCCAGAAACTCTCTTTCGCAAGCGTAAGGCGGAAAAGAAAAGCAAGTCAGTGGGAGACATAGAAGACAACCGCGAGCCACTCAGCCCGAAGGCATTGTTTGCAGCTTTGGAAGAAGACAAGGTAGAAGAAGTTCCTGAAGAAGAAGACATGGGAGACGCAACTCCAATTGCTAATCGTCTCAAGCCTGCCTTAGACAATGTTACCAAGACTGAATTCACTGCACAAGCTAGACCCTTTCGGCTGGAGCGCTACATGTCTTTGGTTGGTCAGCAACCGTTCACAGGTTCTGAAGATCCTAATATGCATTTGCAACATTTTCATGAAATCTGCGGTACCTTTCAATTGGAATATATGAATGACAATGAAGCCAAGGTGCGACTGTTCCCTCTATCTCTTATTGGGCGTCCTAAGCAGTGGTACCATGGGCTGCCTACTGCGACCAAGATTAGTTGGGATCTACTTTCTGCAGAATTTTTGGCAAAGTACTTCCCTCCAGGCAAGACTCAAGCTTTGAAGAACAAGATCCTTGGATTCACTCAACTTGCTGATGAGAGCGTTGGAGAAGCATGGAATCGATTCAATGAGTACAAGGATGCTTGTCCGCACAATGGTCTTGCTGAATGGGAGCTAGTGGAAAGGTTCTACACGGGTTTGAATCTTTTGTCCCGACAACACTTAGATGCTTCGGCTGGAGGATCATTTTTGGACAAGACACCCGCTCAAGCCACGGCTTTGATCAAGAAGATAGAGCAAAATCAATCATGGGTTGGTGAGAGAGAAAGTAGAAGCCTTCAACCTTCCACGGGAAAAATGAAGAGTGTGGTGGAAAGAGCTTATGATGAATTGCTCATGGACAAGCTTGACACCATACAAAGGAGATTGGACAAGATTGATCATATTCCCAAGGAAGAGACCGTCAAGCTAGCGGAAGCCCGTTCCACATGTGAAGAATGTGGAGAACTTGGTCATGTGAGCAAGGATTGCCCCGAAGATGTGAAAATGCTCAATTATGTCAAGAGTCAAGGATGGAAGACTCCATATCAGCAACAAAGGAGTAGCTTCACCCCGTCATCGTCTATGCAAAATGCCATCCCTCTTCGTATTCAATGCCAAGAGTTCTTTCAAACTCAAGAGAAGGTCAACAAGGATACTCAAGCCAAATTCAAGGAAGTTGATCGTGTGCTTGAGACAATCAATGACAAGGTCATCGAAGTGGGGAGTTCTAATCAGCAAATCCTCCAATTCATGAAGATGATGGAGAAACAAATGGCCCAATTAGCGGAGTCGGTAAAAAGCGAGAAAGGAGCTCTTCCTGGTAATACCCGCTCTGCAGAACAGCTGAAATCCATCGAGACGAGGTCTGGGAAGCAAACCGAAGATCCGAAGTTCGCAGCTGGAGCAAGACGACCACGTGCCGACCGGCACGACGATGGTGCCGATCGGCACGCTACAGTAGACGGTGCCGACCAGCACGGGGATGGTGCCGATCGGCACGCAGAAGAAATTGACCTCTCGGGTCTGAAAAAGGGAACTGAGAACAAGGAACATGGTCCTGCTACCTTTCTGGATACGCAGCTGTTGACCAAGACAGAGAGGATTCGACATCACGATGAGCAATTCTCCAGGTTTGTCGATATTATGAAGAAATTATATATCAATGTTCCGTTCCTTGATGCTCTTCAAGTGCCCACCTATGCTAAGTACATAAAGGATATTATGCAAAGCAAGAAGTCCCTAGCATCGGAAGAAGTAGTGAAGATGACAAGAGAGTGCACTGCAGCTATTAATGACATTACACCAGAAAAGAAGCCCGACCCCGGATCTCCTAGTATCCGGTGCTTGATTGGGGCTCAAATCTTTGAAGGGGCTTTATGCGATCTTGGAGCAAGTGTAAGTGTCATGCCTAGCTATGTCTTTGCAAGTTTGAATTTGCCAGAGTTGGAGCCTACGGCCATGTGTTTGGAATTGGCCGATCAATCGGTTCGCTATCCCGATGGAATTGCTGAAGATGTGCCTGTCCAAATTGGTGATCATATAGTTCCTGTGGATTTTATTGTGCTTGATATGGATAGAAGGACAAAGACTTCATTGATTTTGGGCCGGCCATTCTTGAGGACAGCGAAGGCAAACATTGATGTGGGGAGTGGAAAGATAAGCTTTGACATAAGTGGAGCCTCCTACACATTTAATTTTCGCCCCAAGGGAGAAGAAGGCCGTACGGTATCCAAGTGGGTTGAGAAATACAAGTCTCCGCACCATAAAGCAATCGAGGGTAATTGGAGGAAGGACATGTCCTATCATTGAAGGAGAAGAGACAAGAGAACCTTGTAGTGTCGCAACTTTTTCCCGTAAGGCGACGCTAAGGAAGTGATTTATGCGGGGAGGTCAAGCTCTACGACCTTTTTAAAACTAAGAGCGCTTTTTGGGAGGCAACCCAATTTTCGGGAGCGAGTCATAGGGTGAGTCTTTGTGTGTTAGTGCTTTCGGGAGGGCAACCCGTGAATTAGAAATTTAGTGCTAACCGGGAGGGCAACCCGGTCTTTAAATTGTTTGCTTGTAATCAACAATAATGCTCCCGGAATAAAATTTGTTAGTCCAAGTGTTTGTTTTAACTTTTGTGTGAACACCTGCGCTGTCTGTTTACTTTCTGCAGTTTTTGTTTTTGTATTTTGCTTGTTGGCTAACAGCGCAGGAAGAAAAGAAACAAAAAGAGGAAATTCTGGATGGTGCCGACCGGCACGCACTGTGCCGATCGGCACAAGGGCAAGCACGCCAAGTCGTGCTCTGTAAGTTACCCTGAACTGAAGATAAAAATTAATATGAGGTAAAGTGGGGAAAATATGCGGAATATTCGATGAAGGAAAATTTGGAAAGGTAAGTGCAACAATTGTTCCGAGAATATTTCCGTGCTTTTGGTATTTTTCTGTGTCGCAGGATTATGCTGGATGATCCTTGCGAAAGAAGGAGGCAGTGGCGGAAAATTGGCACAGTTGCCGACCGAGACACCGCAGTGCCGATCGGCACAGCATGGAAACGCCACCTCCAAGAATCTCGATGCTACAGGGAGCCTGACAACCGCGAAGAAATTTGAAATTTTGACTACACAAAACAACGAAGTTTGAATCGGGCGCGGACTACACAGTGCCGACCGGCACCCAGCTGTGCCGACCGGCACATCGACCAAGAATTCGAATTGGATCATCAAAGTCTGTGCACATTGGAAGGAGGAAAGACCACTGACACCCAAGCAGCTGCCGAGCACAGGGGGGACACCGAGCACCCAGCCTCGGGATGGAGCAAATGTGCCGACCGGCACGGTTCCCGTGCCGATCGGCACCACCTGAAAAATTCAAATTTCGAACGTGCTCCCCTGTCTCCCGACATGCGACACTGTATCAAGCATGGGAAGAGGAAAAGAAGTTGCTGAAGCCGAGGTACGTGCGAATCAGTGCAAATTTGAATTGTGCCGATCGGCACGGTCTCCGTGCCAATCGGCACACCATGGGAAAGCTAATCTTTTACAGGTGCGCCCCTGTTCCCCGACATCCGACACTGTACAAGTTATGGGGAAGAGGAAAAGAAGGCGTGGCAGCCGAGGCGACGGAATCCGCGAAATTTTGAATCGTGCCGACCGGCACGGCACTGTGCCGACCGGCACGCGCGGGGAATTTGAACCGGCGCGGGTTCCTTCCCTTGGACGCCATGGAGAGCTATAAGAAGGGGCATCACCTCCTCCATTTTCGCCACAACTTCTTGGTAACCCTCTCCACTCCTCCACTTCCTCCATTTGCGCGATACGTTTCCATTCTTTCGCAGGAAATGAAGGGGTTTAGTTCCACGCTCAAGAGCGCCGGCAAGAAGATTCGCCGGGGGTTCAGCTCCCGCGGGTCACACCACTCCGGTGGATCACACCACTCCGGTGGACCGCACCATGCCGGTGGATCACACCACTACGGCGGGTCGCACCAAGCCGGCGACAACAACTCCGGCAGCGACACCGGCTCCTTCACCTCGACGAGAAGGGCAAGCTCGGTGGGCTATGATAGCCCCGAGCTCTCCGTCGAGATGACACCGCCACGAGGGCGGGATGACTTCTTCATCGGCCACCGCGACATCGGCATCCCTCGAGGACCGAGGCCGCGCACGAGGAGCGCGACCGCCGCCGCCGCCGCCGCCGCCGCGGCGGGCGGACAGCCGATGGGGGCCGAGCCGAGCGAGCCGGCATATGTACCGCGCGCGGTTCGGGAGGGGTTCACCCTCACGAGCCGTGAGGAGGAGTTCTACTACACCAACATCCGCGGCCGCATCTTCCCCAACATCGACATGGATGAGGAGTTCCTCGCCAAGGTCGGGGTATGGCCGGACCTCCAACAATGCCTCCTCAACCTTGGATGGGAGACCCTCCACGACCAAGCGAGCAGCTTCGACATCGAGCTCATCACCGAGTTCATCACCACCATGAGCCGCGAGGTGGACGAGCAAGGAGACGACAAGATCAAGTTCCGTGTGCGGGACGAGCCTTACTCCATCACGATTGAGGGCATCTCCGATGCTCTCGGTTTTGATAGGGAGGCCCCCGTATACGGCGCGGCGACTACGGAGATGCTCGACACATTTTGGCGCCGCATCGCCGACGCGGACGAGCGCAAGAGGGGGCACATCAAGAACCCCACGATCCAAATCCTCCACCGGTGGATGGCCGCGCGCACTACCGGCCGCCTCGACACCACCAACATCTCCGACCCGGACTTGCATTGGCTCTACAACGCCATTGCGAGTCCGTGCAAGTGCAATCCCATCGGGACGATGGTGTCAAGTTGGTTTAGCCAAAGGGCCAACCCTAAGGCGAGACTAGCTTTTGGAGGCTACCTCCAAACAATCATCTTCCAAGTCACCGAAGGTAACCTCATGATGAAGGAAGATTGTTGGACAAGGGCCGCGCTCATCGACGAGTCCATGGTGCGCGGGAAGACCATCACGGGTAGCGCCAAGCTCGGCTACTACGTGTGCGGCACCGGCATCAAGCTTCCCTGCCCCGAGCTCGCCCTCTTCCTCCCGAACAAGATCGACGGAGGGAATTGGCTTGAGGCCGACCTCCGCGAGCGACACAAGGTAACGAAGACCAAGCGCGGGAGAAAGGAGGTCGTCGGCCAGTCTTCGGCGAGCGCAGCGGCAGACTGGGACAGCTGGGACGCGGCAGCAGCCGCGCAGCATCAACCAGCGCAGCAGGCACCCGTGCCGATCGGCACGGGCTTTGTGCCGACCGGCACAGGACAGGTGCCGACCGGCACCGACCCAAGGTACTTTGGTATGCCCCCTGTCTACCCTCAGCACTTCCAGGGGGCACCCTACTATGCTCCTGCAGGTCCTCCGGGGGCGAATTTTGCCCCTATGCATCAGTACATCGACAACAACGTGCAATACGTTGAACGCGTCGACAACTTGGCGGGCGCGATGCGGAGCAACACCGAGGCGATGATTGATGAGTTCGAAAGATTGGAGGCGGCGTACTACGGCTTCGACTACACGCAGCCACCTCCATTCGATGGATAGAGTGTTGTGTTCGGCACAACTTGTATCGGTTTCCCGGTTTGCGTTTTTCTTTCCCTTTCGCATTCTCTTTTTATTTATTTAATTATGTGTGTGTGAGCGGGTTGGGAAACCATGTATCGGGTGTGTTTAGTTTGTTTGTGTGCTTTTATTCATGCATGTGTGCTAGTAGTCTAGTTTCATTTATGCAAGTGTGCTAGTAGTATGTTTAGAATGATACATCACCATGTAGCCCGCGCTTTCAAATCCAATATGATGATGATCTTTATGTTTTATTTGAAAAATGATACGAGTATGTATGTCTATCTTGAGAAGTGTTAATGATAATCGAGCGATGTTGAGCATAAATAAAATTTCGAACTTTCACTAAAGGGTATTCGGCAAACACTTCATATGTGGCGTAGTGCATTTCAAAATTCCCATGCAAGGTCAAATAAAAGATCAATTTTGGATGACATGACTTAGTACCTATTTCTTTATAAAATTCAAATGTCCTTATTGTGAGCTTTAGAATTACTCCATATCATTCGGTTGTGCCTACCAATGCCAAATATATGTGACTCAATTTAAGCCCTTGCTAAGTAGAGACTAGGATTGATGATTGAGCTCGGTTAAGATTTAATTCTTAGGGTATGAGACTTGGAAAATTGGCCACATCTTTCGCGTATCGTGATGATTTTCTAGCCTATTCCCACTCGAGCTATGCAAATTACCGCATTGGAATTATGCATAATTCGCCGAGTATCCGATACTTGAGAACCAAATTCTTTGATTCGAATATCAATCCTTGACCACATCCTACTGTATTCTTGGCTATACATCTGACACAGCAGTTCCAACGAAAAATCCAGAGCGAAATTGGCAAGTACAGACAGTGTGCCGATCGGCACAAGTTTGTGCCGACCGGCACACAGAGAAAAAAAAGTAAATAAAGTCTGTACCTTGCGCTGTTTTGCTCGGGACTAGCAAAAAATTGAGTGTGGGGGGAAGAGTGAATTCCCTTGAATTCTTATCATTGATTAGTAGCCAAGAATTTCTTTTTCAATCATGTCCACAATTCTATGCATTCGATATCCTTCGAAAATGCCAGGAAGTTTCTGATAGATATGCAAAGAAGAAAGGACAGCTTTGTCACCTGTTTAAAAAGATTACGTTCTCTACTTGTGATTGTTCATTCACACAAGTATATGTCCACTATTCTAAAGGTGTGAGTTTCTTTCTCAATTCATTTCCTAATGGCCTTTTGACAAGTCTCAGTAAAACCAATTAGAGTTATTTCTTAGCTTTGCAATATGTTGTTGATTTATGTCTATTTTCCTTGAATTTCCTCACCAAGCTACTCATATGGCCTTACACATACATATATCGATAAAGTAGGCTAGGCTTTTGAGTAATTTAGGTGAGAGATTGAAGTTGAGTTGTTGACTTGATCGTTTGAGAAGGATAGTTCTTTTGCTCACAATACCTTTTTGGTGATTCACATAAGTGGAAAAGTCATGTGCATTAAGTTGAATATTTTCAAGGTTTGCTTTGGGAAGTACTCTTTCATGTTTAATACCCATATTGTGAACATGTTTGCTGAATACTAAATTGATTTAATCTCACAATGACTAAATGCTCAGCTCGTGTAGATTTGAAATACTTTTATGATTGATGTGACTATATGCGAGTTGATTTTCATTCTTGACTTTCCTCGGGACGAGTAAAGGTTTAAGTGTGGGGGAGCTGTTGGCGATTTCTAGCATACCATTTTATATGCCAACTGCGCCTTATTTAGAGCATAAATGTCATCATTATAGGCCATTAACCCTTGATAATAGCACTATATTTGTATATATGTCGTTCTGGAGCTTTATTGCAGAAACAAATGAAAAGGACGACATTCTGGACATTGTGGCTGATCTGGACCTGAAGAGAAGAGAACCAGCAGAAAAGGCCCACTGTGCCGATCGGCACAGCCATGTGCCGACCGGCACACGGGACCCCAAGACCACCGAAGCTGGCCCACCATTCAGTTTATTCTAGAAGGAAGTTATCCGAACCAATCTTGGGAGATATTCATCACGAAGAGATAAAAGATACTTGAAGATTTGAAAGAGCAACACAAGACTTGATCTCGAAGAAAACTGATTGGAAGGCCCACATGGAAGCTACCTAGGACTACGGAACCGACTTAGGGAGGAAACCGAGCTGGACACGAGGTGTGCCGATCGGCACAGCCCCTGTGCCGATCGGCACAAGGACTCTTTTCCCGAGGATCCTTTCCTTTCTGATGTACAGCCCTATATAAACTTGTAAAAGCCCTAGGGTTTCGGGATCCGCCGCCAGAGGGACAACACAGCTAGTAAGTTTTGAGCCACCGGGGCTTTGCCCCGTTCTTCATGTTCTCTAGTTGTTGATCAAGAACCATTGGTGCTAAAGAGGTGATCCATCAAGGTAGGCCTGCTAGATGGTGATGTATCTTGCACTATGTGTCATCGAAGTATGGTTGAATATGTGGATGAATGGTTTTGATTATCGATTGCCTGGATTTTATGGTCTTTACATGCACTTGTTCCTACGCTTAGTGACGACTAAGTATTAGATGTTATCTTAATTGTGGTGGCAAAAAGAAGTGACAAGATTCGTTCTCTCACTATCTCCATCGTGGTTAAGGTAGCATTGGGATCTTGTAATGCGCCATAATTGCACGTTGTCTCTGTACCTCCACAGCCGCTAATGCATACGCGATGATCCTTGAGATGATGTGTAGAGTAGGAAGAGGTCAGCGACTAAGGCGATTGGTCGTGACAGGGCTCGTCGGAAAGGGGCCTTGACCTACCGATCTTCGGTTATCAATAATTGAGTAATCCCGTTTATGATGCTATTTGATTAAGCTTCTCGGTTACGATCTCAACTAGCAGACTTGGCTAACTTACCCCATGATCTAATCTGTTCCTAGGCTTTTCGGACAACACTTCGGACAACTTCGCCTTCGTGCCGACCGGCACGCCCCTGTGCCGATCGGCACAACACCCCGTTTTCCTGAAACCCATGCTCACGCTCACTAGAAAGCTTGGCTAACTCTTTTACTGATGATTTTGCTTAATTCCCATAGGTCCTTGTGGTTCGATTAAACCTTGGAATACTCTTCTAGGGGAAAAAGACTACAACTGTACACCGTGCTCTTGCGGTATATAAGTGGGTGCGTAGATACGACCAACAAAATTGCTGTCCTGCACTTGCTTCTCTATGTCAGCTTGTTCCATCTCTGGTTCTGTCTCTCCTCTTTTCTTGTTACTGTTTTTGTCTTGTGTCTCACACACTATATCCAGATCACTTGGCAGCCCATCCATCTGCACTTCCTTCTTCTCACTTAGGTTGTGAAAATCAACTGTTAAGTTCCTCACAATGTTTGGGGGGAGTTCTGTCAACACCTCTTGTTCCTCCACTGCTTCATCCTCCAGCTCTGATTCATCTAGCTCCATCTCCTTTAGCAAGTTCCTGCAAGAGTACTCAGCTAGGTCATGTTCTTTGACCTCCAGCACATTCTCATAGAATAGGCTAGCCCATAGTGGAATTGTCTTGCTCCCAGTAACTTTGTTTTTGGACCCACTCCCTTTCTCCTCTACACTACCCTTTTTATCCCCATTCCTGGGAGTTTGCTTCTCATCAGTATCCATTTGTTTCTCATTCTCTTCCCCCAAGCCCTTATCCTCATCCAGGAGGTCGTCATCATCATCCTCATCTCCCCCTTCAAAACCATCCTTTGCACTTTCCACTTCTACATTCTCTGCTAGGATCTTGAGCATGTAGAGTTTATCCTCAAACTCAAACAATCTTTCCTTTGATATCTTCTTTGGGTCCCTGCACTTAATTCTCAGTCTGATCATTTCCCAGTGACTAGTAACCATCGAGTTCCAATCAATCTCGACCAGCTTGCCCATGGTGGATGTAATTTGTTTGAAGATTACCCAGTCAAACCACTTGGGTGGAATCCCTTTAATCTGGATCCAAACATCTTCTAGCACAGCATAAGGTTCAGGCTCTCCAGTCCAGGTTCTCATTGACACCAGTACCCCCTCTTTGTTCAGAGTGAAGTATGTGAGGTTGTTGATGAGAATATCAGACAGCCTTTTATGTGGTGGAAACCTAATGATGAACCTGTATTCTTCCATGTCCTTCAACACCCAATTCCACTCAGCATCAAACAAGACTTTTAGCTCTTCTATGATCTCTTCCTTGGAAATATATCCCTCTTCTATAGTGAACACTGCACAGTTGTCGCTGCTCATGAAGTGATTCACTCTATCATCTCTGCCTGAGGTGTCAATGTGAAAGAATCCTAGACCTTTGTTTGCCATCCCCAGATACTTAGCTGCCTTCATTGGTTTCTTCCACTCTGGACACTCTTTTCCAATGTGATTCACAGTATTGCACATAAAACATCTTCTAGGTTTAGTGCAATCCGTGCTGAAATGCCCGAGATCTCCACAGTTGAAGCAGGAAATCTTACTGTCTCTCTGTTCCTTGGGTTTAATGGAGGTCTCTGCTTCTGCTTGCTTGCTTTTCCCAGATTCCTGTTTGGTCTTCTGCGGTGGAGGGGGAGCTCTCTGCCTGTTGCTCGCGGTGCCTCTCCCTCCAGAGAATGGTGGCCTGGGTCTCGGCCCTCCCTGCCCGAAGAACTGGGGAGGAGGACCCTGATGGCGCGGCGGTGGTGGTGTAGGATGGTTGGGGAAGAACCCGAAAGGTGGAGGCATCTGCTGGTTGGGGAAGAAAGGTTGCTGGAAGTTCGGCGGGTACCACTGCTCCCCACCTCCCCATCCCCACTCTTCCTCCGGCCTCGGTGGCCTGTTTCCTCTTCCTCTTCCTGGGCCTCTCCCCGCCATGGACTCCTTGAGCACAGCAGCGAAGGATCTCCTCTTGCCTTCCCCCCAGATGTCTTCCGCGAACTTCAAATCCTTCGATTTGTCGCTCAAGGTATCTGAGAGCTTCACCGGGAAGCAATCCTCAGCTCCGAACTTCTTCGCCTCCCATAGATCGCGGCGGATCCACACCACGTTTTGTCTCACCGGTGAAACCCTAGGATTGGGGAATTGGGGAGGGATCAACCACAATTGACCGAAAATTTCCTCAATTACCCCCTCTTCACTCTCATCACCTCTATCTCTTTTCACTGAAACCTGGCCCCCAGGTGATCCATGACCCACCTGTGACTCACTGCAGCTTGGTCCCGCCATGGCCACGCTGGGTACCTGAGATGACACCACCTGTGTTCTTCTCGTCACTCCGCGTGTCCTTGGTCTTGAAACTTTTTCCCGTTCGTCCCACAGCCTTCGTCGGAGCGATCGACCTTGCGGGGTGGGCGCACCATTCCCTCTGAATGGGCTCACCGGCGTCGGTCTCGCCGGAGACGAGGACCGGAGAGGGTCGTCACGCCCTCTCATCGTCCTTTTCAGGACCCTCCTCTATGTATGAGATACGGTCTTATACTCGGGCCCGCTCTGGTCCTGCTCACGTGAAAAGTTTTCCCCTACCCAAACTTGTTCCCGGTCCGCATTGTAGAATGCTTTGCTTGCTCCTCCCTTTTCCCCCGCCGGCGGCCATGGGAGCTAGGTTTACCGGAGATCCACCAACTCAGGCGGCGCCATTGTTTTTCCACCTCAGAGATTCAAGCACCTCTCCTTTACCCGCTGCCACGGCCATGGCATCAAGATGTTCTAGGAGTCCGCCGCCGCCATTCTTCCAGGCCTTTGTCTCCAGCGACGGCGACGGTGCCGCCCCGTCTCCCTGGTGCAGCAGGCACGTCTACCGGCAAGGCGACTCGTGGGGGCGGCGCCAGTTCGCCAGGCGAGCCGACCTCGCGCTGGGCGGCGGCTCGGCCGTCACGCTCGTCTGCGGCGGCGGCGGCAGCGACGACGCCACCATATATAGCGGTGCCGCCCTCCGACGTCGGCGCCCATCTTGACCGCCTGCTAGACAGCGCCGCCGCGACGAGCGACGTCTCCTTCATCATCGGCAGCGAGACCTTCCCCACTCTCCGGGCCGTGCTCGCCGCCCGCTCTCCGGCCCATCTTGTGGTATGCAATGCTCGCCGCTTCCCTAGGGATGGCAACGGGTGAAAATCCGCTGGGTTTAACCTCCTCACACCCATACCCATGAAGAAAAAAAGCACCCGCTGGATAACCCAATAAGAGTCGCGGGTGGAAATTTTAAACTAAACCCACACCCGTCGGATGAAAATAACCCATCGGGTACCCATACCCACCAAACATTTCAATTTTACAATAGAATAACATAAGTAAAAATGCATATCTAATGCATAGAAAATAACATATAATTAAACAATACAAGAGAAATAACACAAATACATATTTAGCATTTTGGCAGCATCATCGTTCATCACTTGATATCAATGAAGTACCACTAATTTAGTACATACTGAGTAACGATCGAGTGGTGGCGGGTGGTCACGGGTGGCGGGTTCGGGTTTTGCTAAACCGTCTCCAAATCCATCCCACCCGCTGGGTCAAGCTTCACACCCATTAGTTGACCCATGGGTACAATAATCCATCCAAACCCGCCTCCTAATAAGAGAAAAACCCGTCGGGTCGCGGGTAACGGGCACCCATTGCCATCCCTACGCTTCCCCTTCTTGCTCTTGATGGATTTAGGCTTATCCTCTCATTAGTGCTAGGGGGATTTCAATGTGCGGCGCGCCCGTAACTTAGCGATGCATCTCCAACACATCAATTTTTCAGTTGGTTGAAGTGGAAAACAACTTGTGCAATAATTGGGTAACCTGTGAACCTACAAGCACATGCTCATGAAGACTCTGGGGTTAAAAATATAGCATCCTGCATCTTTTGGACTGATCCAGATGTGCTCCTTCATGCTCATGTAAGAAAGCAACAGCATAGTATTTATTTACAGTAAAACAAAAAGTGTTGATGCTTTAGCATGTATAGCTTGATGCAGAGTTTAAATTGTGTAACCTGTTCCTCACTTAAAAAAACCATGGAATGCTGCCATTAGACATATGGGAGCTGTTATATCAACCAAACTGCAAGGTAAACTGATGTACAACCAGAACAATTTTTCCCTTCTAAAATTATAGTGTTTGCATGTGTAGATGATCCGAGCTTCACCATATGACTAATAGTAAAACTGAAGATGTGGTGGCAAGTTCTATGCATGCAGGACCATATCTAGACCAAGTCAGATTGTTGTGGATCGGAAATATAAACTATACAACATACATGTTAAAAACAAATTTAAATTATCAATGATCACTACAATAGTAAAAGTGAAATATGGCTAATAGTACAGTACTATTTCACTACTAACATAGAAAATGCACAACTGAGGTAGTGCAGTTAAATGTGTTTTGCATGTGAAAATGATCTGGGCTTCAGTATATGGAATGCTGGGTACAATTTCTTGCTGGGATCCATGCGACATTCTTGAACTTACCAAAGCTTTTTCATTCATTTCTGCCAGCCTTACTATTTTTGAAAAGCAGCAGCCTTGTCAATTGATACCTGCTTCTCCCCACAAACAGAGTGGGCCCCAATAATGGACAGTGCTCACAGGTTTGTCTCTGCTCCACAACCAAGACTGCATGCACAAAGTGAGGCTGTTGATCTGATGTGCCATTGTAGCCATTGCAAACTGTCAACTAAAAACTAATTCTTTCTGTATCTATGATAAGTTACATTTTTTTGGCTAACTAGATCAAGACAACTGCACTTGAACAATGGGATATTTGTAGGATGTTTATAGTGACAAAGGAAAATAAAGCAGAAAATGAGCTTTTCAGGCAGGCTAATTCACATGCACAACACCTTGTTTGACCTATCCCTTTTCTAAAATGTCGGAGAACAACACGGGCACACATTTTGTAACATGTTTCTTAGTACAAGTGGGTTCACCTTAGGAAAACAAAACCTCCACGTGTAGCTATTTGTAGCAATAGACTGGTCAAAAAGTTGGAGTGTTGTGTCACCTGTGCAATAATCTGTGCAGCAGTATATATAGCTCAACTTCCAGAGAGTCTCTCTCTCTCTCTCTCTCTCAAGTCCATCCAATAAACTCCAAAGGGGCAGATGAAGTGCACACATCCTGACCTTTCCCAAATAGGTTCTGAAATGATGATGAAGCAAGTGCCCCTTCACATGTGGTCGCAGTAAAAGTATGGGCATTGAACCATGCCTAGTGGTGGTAAACAAAACATATATAGTGGCTACCACAAGGTATGCATAATGTTGCATTTGGATCATAAACATATGTTTGTAAAAATAACATCAAACGAAATGTTGCCAACTGAAGTGATCTTGCCAGTTAAACTTTTCTTGCAATCTTCGCAAGTAAAATGTCATAAAAGCACATAAGAGAGATATACGTCAGGATGCAAAATCACCATGCATGTGGTCTGCCATGGTAATATAAAGATGGAAAGTCGCTATTTTAAAGTACATGCAACCAGTTTATGGGAGAATATCAATATTTTGCTTATTTGGAACAACTTGAATAAAGTGGAAAACATCTTCTTTTTTTATATCCAATTGTTGCTTGTTTCAGTCTAACAAGTTGATGCATAATACTAGGCTGAAGTGTTGCAAAACAACGTGTGCAATAACTGGTTGTCCACCTTGGCTTGCCTTGTAGAGAGACTGGTCAAAAGTTATACTGCTCTTATTCCTTTGCAGAGAAAACAATAGTGCAGTGCTTGGCCATCACTCTGCTGTAGGGTTGTCTCAAATATTTTCTAGTTGTACATGTTTTTTTCTTTTATGTCAGCAAGTCTGTCCAATGAACACATCCTGGCCTTTCCCAAAATAGATTCTGACACGATGAGGAGCAAATGCCTCCTTCACATGTGGTTGCAGTAAAAGTATGGACGTTGAACCATGCCAACCGGTGGTAAGAAACATAGTGGCTACCACAAGGTATGAATATGTTGCACATGGATCATAAACATGTTAGAGAGAGAGAGAGAGAGAGAAAGAGAGAGAGAGAGAGATTTGTTTCTACCCACATACTCAAACTTCTGATAGTGAATAAAAACACAAGTTCAAATAAAAGAATAATAAATAATTATTGCACTTGTAATATGTAATAAATAATCACACTTCTGAAGTGTTAGAGAACAACATGGGCTCACACTCTGAAGTATTGGAAAACAACTTGTGCCATAACCTTAGCTCTTTTTAAACAACCGAGCAGGCATTGCTTGCCTTTTGTAATAAAGTCACTGTCATCCATGTGTGCATTGCTATTTATAGTAAGAGACGGGTCCAAAGTTATACTGCTCTGATTCTTTGTAGAGAAACCAATAATAGACTACCAGGCCATCACTCTGCTATTTGGTTGTCTCAAAATACATTTTCTGGTTGTGCAGGATATTTTCTAGATAATTATTTATGGAATTTCATCTACTCCTAATTCAAAATATCTCGTCTGGTATAGCTATTCCTTATTGCAAGGTTTGTTAATGGATACTATATTCCACACATTGAGTAAACCCCATGGACATGCACTTGACCTCCACTCCAGTTCTCACATGCACAACCGAGATGGGGATTCCCAAGGATGGACAGTGGTCACAGACTCGCGGGCTTTGCCTCCCTTGCGCAACAAACTATAAATAAGCACAAAGTAAAAATGTTTTGTGTGTAGATAAACACTCTTCTTGTTCTAACTGCAAATGGTACTGTGTTAACTACTTCTGTATTGCTCCATGTGCACAAGGCTTAAAAGCATTTCATTGTGGAACTTATTTTTATGGATCAAATATTCATTAGAACTACTGCAAATGTTGTTGACCTCACAATATTTGCCACACTGTACAGATTTTTATGGATCAAATCTTGTAATCTCCCAACGCGGTCGCGTTCCCTGTTGATGGGATAGTCCACGTAATCAGTTTTTACTTTTACCGTTCGATCGAGTTATCTTTTTATCTGAACCGTCAATTGCCGGCTTTACCGTCACGTCATTCTCGATCTTTCCCGAGTCCCTAACTGCCCTTCTCCGATCCACTTCTCCTTCCAGTCCACAAGCTGCGTCCCGTTTCTCCTCTGCCCCGCGCTTCCACCAGATTGGCCGTCGTCCTCTCTCGGTTCCGGCGCCGGCGACCGTCTTCGCGCGGCGCCTTGCAAGTCCCCTGGGATAAGAGCCAGCGGATGATCCGCCGGGAGGACCAGCACATAGCAAGTCTCGCGGGCACGCCTGCGCCGGCGTATATACGCACCGCGTCTGACTATTGCCGGTGACTCTTGATGAGGCACTGGAACACGAGGTGTTCCATGTTTGCGCCGGTCAGGTTGCGTGACATGTAAACGTACGCTCGGGGAGGGCCACATGAACTGCGACGACAACATGGTGCTTCAGGTGCGTGGCTGTGGTCGGTTTGGCGTCGTCTGCTGGCGAACGAAAGCTGGCCAAATTGACCATAGCGAGCCATGTTGATGAAAGCTCGTGCGACATTCCCTGCTCCTCTAATTCCGAGGAAGGAAGCCTTCTCTGCCCGTCTCACCAGTGCACTGGTTGGACAGTGCACGCTGAGAGCATGAGCACAACCGGGACTGAGTTGTACTCCAGCAAATAGCAACCAATAGGGCATGCTTTTGTTTGTTTCATGTAATGTGCATCACGAATTTGATGAACAAACCTGCCAGAACATAATAATTTGTCTTGAAGTTAGCAAGCATTATTTTGAACTTTTTTTATTGTTTACCTTGTAAAAAATAAAATGAGAAAATACGCAAGTCATAGGGGGTTATATTTTTTTTTAGATAATGGGAAGATTGCATTAATCCCGGCCTTGGCTCTCATGAAAGCTACAGCCACAGTGGCCTTGACTTTCAAGAAAGTTACAGCCAAATACAACCATCGACGAAAGTCGACCATGATCAGAAGTGCACATTCACTACACTGATGGAATAAAACAAACTAAAAAAGAAAACGACTCCTATCCACAGCTTCTATTATCTTCCGGGGTTGCGTCATGAGTATAGTTGACTCTGTGTCCGTTCTTTCACCACTTCAGGTATTGGACAACACTTGAGCTTGAGCCAATCCAATGAGGAATCATCTCTTGATTGAAGCAAAACCACTCAAACAACCACCGACGAAGAATTTGCCCAGCTGCAGGAGATCGTAACCAAAGAAGATCGGCACGCGAAGAGAATCTCCAAAGCGACGCCTCAAGGAGGATGCGACATCAATGATGCCACCGACGCCCATTCGAGATCGAATTAGGTTTTCACCCGGAGATCACAATCACGAAGATGAGCTTGATGACAACGCCTTCATGAAGGAACATGGCGCCCGAGAGCGTCATCGTTGTCAGGGCCAACAATTGTTGGCAAGACTTTCGCCGTTCGAAGCCCATCAACCAAACACCATGGAAAGAAACAAGCACCTCCACGGTAGATGATGCCTTGATCTGCTACCATCGTGCGGCAGCCATCCCACCGATGCACATCAGGAACAGAAGGCCGTTGCCCTCCACTGTTGTGCCCAGCGGCACGCCGACGCACAGAACACGGCCGACGCACGGCCACACCGGGCTTGGTAACGCGCCGACGCGCAGGGCACCACCAAACACCGGCCACGCCGCGCCAGGGGGCGCACCGCCGCACATGTCACTGCCAGCACCCGGCAACTCCTCCGATGGCGCACCGACGCGCAGGACGCCGGATCTCGCCCGGCCCCGCAGCCCGGCGCGCAGGACGCCGGATCTCGCCATACCGGCGGCGCAGCACACGCCGCCGCCAGCGCCCGGCCACGCTGCCCGGAGACGCACCGAAGTGCAGGTCGCCGGATCTCGTAGCAGCCACGCCGGGTGACACGCCAGCGCCTCCGCACCCGCAGATCTTGCACTCCGCACCCGCATATATGGGGCTATATGTTCTGATATTTCATCATACAGCTATTCTTTGTAAAAGACCGACAAGACATATATACGCAAGTCCTATTCAAAATGAAGTGGAGGTTTCTAAGTTAAGGATGAAGTAGGTGCTTCAACCCAACCAGAGCCTGTGCAAATTATAGTCCATGAAAACCCCTTTCTTCCATCAAACTCCTTGTTCTCTGATCAGCTTTCTGTAATTTGGAGGACAAATCTATCCTACCTTTTTTTTTTGGTAACTGAAATCCATCCTACATCGGTTGTGCAACAAGAAGCATTAAGGTCTACACATTACTACAGCGAGGTGTCCACACTTAATATCACAGATATGTATATGATCAAAGCCAGCTACAAAATTTTTGGAAAAAATGAGCATATTATAGAATGCAAACTTGAGGGCCGCATGTGGTACATATGTGATTCTGTTGAAAAATTGAACTACAACAACAAAGACAATGTATGCTTCATTCAAAATCTGGACTCATCTCATTATTTGTCTTTTAAATATGGAGTATGGAATGAATATACACACATTTCACATTTTACAAGCGTGCATGTAAAAAGTAAAAAGTATGGAATGAATATACACACATTTCCTGTGGGTTATTTATTCAGCCTTCATCCAAATGTCAAGTGCAAAAAGTTTGAAGGGACGTGCACGTGTCATGGTTGTATAAGAGAAAAAAAAATCTGACTAAGTGATACTTTGTTGCAAATGATCCTTTGGTCTTCAGATTAATATCTTTCATGTAATTAATTTATTGAGATCAGACTTAATCTAAGGATAAACACCGTCACAAGCGTCCAGATAAAAGACTTTAACACAAGCGACCAGCAGGGGCGCGCTAACTGCGCGCTACTTTTCTAGTATTTGATTCTAACTAGTTGGAGCTCAATATATCTGATTGTACCCTATAATTATTTTGCAGGTCTGATACTGCTATGTGGACCAACTATTGAAGATTAGATGTTAAAGTTCTCGTTCTTTGTATTTGTTTTGTGGTGTTAGTTAAAAATACCCGTGACTTCTGATCGTTCATGTTTTGTTGAACTCTTATCCAAGGTCTCTTTCTCCAAGTGCAATTTGTGTGATGCTAAACGCGAGGTGCTAGCAAGTCTCATTGTTTCTGTTGTAACAAATGCCAACGCTGTTGCACTGTTAATGTCAGTTAACTAAATGTGTACATTTCACCATTGTACAGACGTAGGGTCCCAAAACCAATGTCGTCTTTCTGGCACTATTCTCGCATGTAAGACCAAATCAATGGTGGATTGGTGGGCTTTCTGAACCTGTGACGATTGTCACGTGAAGGCAAAAGGCTAACATGGCCAGCTAGTACCTTTTTCTGATAGGATTTTTTGCTGACTTTTGATTCAATTTTCAAAATCCTTTTTGTAAAACATTTATGCCAGTCTGTCAGGTTCAAATGTATTTCTAGGGTTAATACATTTACGGCCATGTAAAGTGATCAGGCCAACTAAGCATAGTGCATCAACTAATTCTTAACAGTAAGAAACATAATTCTTAACAGCAAGGTTTCAAATGCAATAATCACGAGATAGGTCAACTTGTGCATTGACTCCAAGGAACAGAATTTCTCCTTCCTTAAAAATACCAGGAGTATTCCAACCAACACAATACAGTTGTCCGCTGTCACAATTTATTTGCCAATACACTACGAAAATGCTACTTAGGTGGTGGAGGTTCTTCCAATAGGCTGAACGGTTAAGGTGGGAAGAAGTAATGAAGAAAAACAGAGTCTCAACAATCACCACTCTGAAGAACTCGAGTCCTTGTACTGCAGGAAAAGGAGACCGCCGAGAGCTTCAGGAGAAGAAAAATACCACACAGGCTGGTAGAGCTAGTCGTTAAAATTCAGATAAAACAAGTTGTGGAGTACAAAAATCTCAACAAGGATTCAGCCACGATGCGGAACCCAATCGATTCCACCAACTGCTTCTTCTGCCCCCCCCCCCCCCCCCCCCCCCCCCCCCCCCCCAATCCAATAACATTACAGATTTTGTTGACTGAAAAGTAAGAAATCAACTTCAAACTTCCAGAATTCACATCAACCTCCTTTGTCCTGCTTTTGCCACCCTCAACCGGGGAAGGGATCTTCTTCCTCGAAACAACTGGTATGGTCGGCAAAACAAAGTCGCCACTACTGTCCCCTTCCAGAACTAGACCGGTGCCATCACTGCCGGACATTTGTAGGATGGCATTGGAAGCAAGAAAAGGAAACTAATCTAAGTGGAAGTGTTGAACAATATAACTTCGATATCTAAACAATTCAAACAAGAGAGAAAAAAAAAGGTGTTTTGAGGTTACCGGTGCGCTGCCGCCGTCCGGCGAGAAGAAGGGGACGGAGAAAGGAAGCAAAATGATTGGGCTGGACGGCTGATGGACGGTGAGGATAGGGTTGGAAAACAGTCAACTAGATGCACCGGCGCCCGCCGGCCGCCGCCATCCGGTTGCCGCCGTCGTACTGGGAGCTGCCGTGGTCCGACGACAAGCAGAGGAAGCAACGGAGCTGAATGATTGCGCTGAGCTGTGGACGATGGATGAGGTGAGGCTGCCTGGTTGCTCCCATGACTCCTGTCGCCAGGGTGGGCCCCCATCGCTGAAATACGGTTTCGTTGGAAAACAACTTGGTTGAGAATACGTCTGCAAATACCCACCCGCATCCTGTACAACAGCTGGGCCCGAGCAAGAATGATTGGTTGCATGTGTAGGAGCACATGCTCTTAAGAGTTACATTTCCGCTTCCGCCCAGCGTCCGTCAAAAGAGCAGGAAAACGATTGGCCTGCAAACAAACGCACATGAGAGCAAAAGCAGCGTGACGGGACGCAGCAAAACCGACTGGGACCCACCAAAACGCAACGTGTCGAGGCTGGAGGGGAACTATGTATGCCAAAACACCCTGGGCGCTGCTGGCTCCCTTAGATGGAGATTACTATATATATATATGTATATATATGTAAATGTTCTTCTCTCTATCTTTTTTTGCGAGGGTGATATTTTCTCCACGGATATCAGATGAAAAGTAAACCTAATCACATATACTAACAACAAAATTTTGGTCATAAATTTTTTTTAGGAACACCACCTTTTATTATTCAGTATCGGTATAAGGGGCTATTTGGAAACCTACCGAAGACTGCCACGCCGCCCGTGCGGCTCCGCCGAAGGTGTGGCAACGAATTCGTCCGCCGCACTTCTGGCGTCGGGCGGCGCGCAAATGAACTAGAAAATTGAAGCGGCGCCACACCACGCCGAGAGTATGGATGTCAACCAAACCTTGGCCACAGTTCTGGCGCAGAAGTTGTGGCGCGGCGTGGCAAGTTGTGGTCATCTACCAAACAGCCCCTAGGAGTTACAAACACCCTGTGGTGGCGACACAAACCACACATGTCTACCAACAGAATTAAGGATCGAACTGCGAGCTAAGACATGAGCGTCCAGGTTTGATCTCCGGCCTTCATGTACAAATTCCACCTTTGTGAAACCACATGTTCTGGTCTTAATTTCCCGGATAATTTGGCCATACCGGCCCATCCCTACTCCTTGTAAGTTTCGGATGACCGTCAAGCAATCGCTAGCCAAACAAAATTTACGAAGGGCAAGATCCCTAGCCAAACAAAATTTACTTTGGTCACAAAATGGCACAAATATTCAGTCTACCGGCAAGCAGCCCATATGGCCCAAACAGCCCAGCTCATATAGGAAAAAGAAGGTCCACTCAGAATACACATCCGTTAGCTTGTGCACCATTCATATCCGCTGTCATCGCGTCAGTTAGCTTGTGAACGGAGCACTCCCGCCGACGCGCCGTTTTGACATCTTTTCTTCTATTGTCTTTATTCTGTTAAGTGTTTTCCCATGAGGTTTTGGGATATGGCCGAAAAGTGCAGATATGTATGATCCCTTGGTGTCTTATAATCCATAATGTCGCATATGTACTTCTGGCATTTAACGTCACTAAGTTTGCAACATCAATTACATGATTGTTCAGGACAAATGAGTTGGTCTGAAGAACACCACCTTTTATTATTCAGTTCTTTATTTTTATATAAGGGCGAAGAGAGCAGACCCATTTCGAAAGTTCAGATATACATAGATATAGTGTACTACCGCAAAAGTCAAGCTAAAGTTTAATTATTTTTTTTTTTGTTTAGGGAAAGTTGAAGATTTTATTTGATAGTGCGAATGAAGCCTAGCTAGAAGTCATTGTATAGTGAATCGCATGACGTGGTAGGATTGGGAAGCATAAGGGAAGAAAATAGCACTTTGAAGCAGATCCAAGCTGCAAGTACGGTTCTTTGTTGTACTAGCCATTGCTTTGGCTCCGTAGGTTTCTCTGTTTCAGGAAGCAGTTCTTGCCCGGGCATGCATTTGGTGCTTATGGCGCCCTTGTTAATGTAGCCACTACACCACCAATACGAAGAGGGAAGAGCGCAGACCCAGTTCAAAAGTTCACAAACATATAGTGTAGTACCGCACAAAGTTCCTTGCTTGCTTTACTACCAGAGTATACTGTGGGTAAAACCTGGCAAGAGTTCATCTAATATAGAGCATCGGAATAAGCAAACATAAGTTGAAAAGAGCTATCCGATCACCAGGTGATGCATGTACGCATAGAGCGCATAGAGAAGCATATCCATGCCAGCGGAATCTTATTCCTCGGAGCAAGGCCTAGCTCGCTTCTCGGGCAGGGGTTCGGCGACGGCGAGGGTGCGGCCCAGAGCTCGCTTCCGAGGGATTCGACACGGGCGACATAAGTAAGGCGCATACCCTTAACTGCTCACAGTGCTCAGTCGCAAATTTGCGAGATCCATGGCGTGGATCGCCTCCTCCGGAGGCGGATACGTGTCGACGGTGTCGAAGACCCTGCTCTCGATGTCCTTGGAAAAGTCCACAGCCTCGCTCAGTGAGAAAGGGCCGCAGCGCTCGCGGACCAGGGTGGGCCCTAGCAGCAACCTCACGATGCAACGGCGCATTCGCGCGCGCAGCGACAGCGGCCACACCCTCGTCGCCGCCGCCTCCAAGAGGGTCGGGTCCGGGGCCACTGGACCGCCAGCCGGCGCGCCGGCGTGGACGGATCCGGCGGGAGGCGCCGGCTGGTCGGCGTCCGCCATGGCTGTTTGGTGTTTGCGCGTGTGTGTGCTGGGGGACGGTAGCGAGGAAGGGTTTCGGTTCGTGTTTATCGTGCATAAGACTGCAATATAGATGTGGGGCGGTGCAGGGGTCGCCGTGTGCGCTCGTGTTTCAGGCCAACAAAAGCTTTTTTTGTTGGTATATCTTTTCTTCCTTTCTTTCTTATAGAGTGCAATCTGAATATTTTACAGCTCATACTACTTACCAAGGCTACCAAACGATCGAGTCGTACAGATATTTTCCAGCGCAGTTTGTTTGCCTGCCTATACAAGGAAACGTAACCAACCATCCCGATCGAGCGAGAATTCCCCAAACCCGACGACGCCATCCAATGAATCTCCAAACCGAGGAGGAGGATCGCCTGAGCGCGCTCCCAGACGGCGTGATCGGCCACATCCTCTCCTTCCTCAGCGCCAAGGATGCGGCGCGCGCCACCGCGCTGGCCCGGCGCTGGCGCCACGCCTTCGCCGCCGTGCACACCCTCTCCTTCGAGCAGGAGGAGGGCTGCAGCAGCGGGACCGTCTCCATGGACGACTACAACTACACGGCGTCCCACGAGGAGGGCTGCAACGCAGCCTTCGTCGCCCTCGTCGACGCCGCCTTCGCCTCCCGCCGCCGCTGCGCCGCCGGCGACGACCCGGGCCTGCGCGCCTTCCGCGTCGCCTTCGACTCGTTCCACCACTCCCTCGCGGGCCACGTCGACCGGTGGCTCGCGGCCGCGCTGCCCGCCGCCGTGGAGGTCAGCGTCGACGCCCGCCGGACGGGGCAGCGCGCGTGCGCCCGCGAGCGCGCCTTCTATTACTACGACGAGATCGAGCACACCGGCGAGGTCAGGGACGAGTCCGACGGCGAGGACGCCGACGACTTCCGCAACCCGAAAAGCCGCGACCGGGCGTACCGCGTCCCCAGGGAGCTTTTCTTCTCCTCGTCGGCGGCGAGGCTGCGGACGTTGTCCCTTGGCTCGTGCCTCCTCGACCTGCCGCCACCGGGCGACGACGGCGGCCAACACTTCCTCCGCCTCCCGTCCGTCGAGACGCTGGCGCTGCGGCGGATCCCGGACTCCGGGAAGGACATCCAGCGCCTGGTCTCCGCGTGCCCGCGCCTCGCCGACCTGACGCTCGACTCGTGCCGCCGCGTGCGGTTCCTCGCCGTCCTCGACGCGCGCCTCCGCAGGCTCGCCCTCCGCTGCTGCCACGGCGCGCGCCTCGCCGTCGACGCCTCCGAGCTCCGGGCCCTCGAGTACAAGGGCCCTGTGCCGGGCGGTGACGACTCCGTCCTGTCATTCCTCGGCTCGCCGCCAAGTATCATCTCCTGCGATGTCGAGTTCTGCGGCACCACGGTCAAGACCAGCGACGACCTGTTCAGCGGCAAGACGTTCACGTTCAGCGACGCGGAGATCCTCAATCTGGAGCGGTTTCTCGGGCGCTTCGCCGGCGACGCGCGGTGGCTGAGGCTGGCATTCTTCTGTCAGCTGGGCTCCGGCATCGAGAGGATCGACGGCGGCTTGGCCCCGTTCCTGTGCCTCAGGCGTCTCGAGCTGAAGGGCATCCTGACGAGCGACGACTCCGTCGACGCGGTGACGGCGATCCTGGAGCGGACTCCAAACCTTGAGGTGCTGACGCTTGTGATCTCGTCGGATACTTTGGAATTTCGCTGGGATGAGGTCACTTGCGACCCGAAAGCAGTCATCGATGTTCCAGATGTGCTGCCCATCGTACCTTGCCTACGGGATCGAGTTCGAGAGATCGACGTCGTGCACTACCAGGGGCGGGTGGCGCAGAGGAAGCTGCTTAAACTGCTGCTTCGCCTTGCGTCGGCGCTGGATGAATTGTGCGTTGTGTTTCCAAAGGGGAAGTACGCCGTCCAGAGCTCGCTGATGGGTGAGATCTACAGCTGGGTGATGAACCCGTCAGTGAAGGTGATGTTTTCATGATGCACCGGTTGACCGGTCAGGTTGACCGGTAACGTCAGAGAAGGTGATGTTTGCATGATGCACTGGCAAAAATGTTCAGGTTTCCAAAGGGCAAGTAGCCAAGTACGCTGTCCAGAGTGAGATCCACTGCTGGGTGATGAACGGGTCAGTCAAGGTGATGTTTGCATTGATGAACGGGTCAGTCAAGGTGATGTTCGCATGATGCACTAGCAGAAATTTTTAGGTCCCGTTTGTTGAATAATCGAACTTTTTTCTTTACAAAATAGGGAGTTAATTAGAGATTAAATAATGTTATTACAAATCTGGACTCCAGCACTGACTTCCATCATTACAAAAACACTGCAATATACTCACTAACAAGATCGCTAACACACTGAGGAACAGTAACATAGACAAAGTCTGCTTTAATCTAACAGCTAACCGAGCAAGATCGTGCGACACTTGTTTATCGTAACATCCAGTTGAGAATGCAATGGTTTCTTGTCAGCAAAATCCGCGGGTATTTGGGGTTTGATATTTACATCTGCAGAATCTGATGAGAGAGAACCCAAGTCATTTAGAATATGATGAAATTTGCTAGTTTTAGATGACTGGGGTTTCGTATATCTCTGTCACATTATTGAAACAATGAAAACATACTGCTGGAACAATAGAAATAAATTGCTGCAACAATAAAACTGTACTGCTGTAACAATAAGTTCTTGGATGGAACAATTTTGTTTTTACAAATATATATATATATATTTGCACAAGCGAATGAAATATTTGGATGGTTGGATCAAAATCCAATGGCTGAATAAAGTGACTGAGAACAAAATCTCAGTCACCTGAGAAGGAGACACCTCCTAAGAATATGCATACGTGTGTTGAAATTACTTGAGAAATTTCAAAACAAGTACTAATATATGCATGCGTGTCCAGATTTAACAATCTATTCACATGACTTGAACAAAAGTTTGAGAACACATATTTCTTCATCTTAACAAGGGGCTCTCATTTTTCTTGTTTTCCTCTGCTCTCCACTTTCTGGATGAAAATGTCTCACCCACTATATGGTGACTTACCCAATAGATCAAACCAGGGCAGCATGACCTATCCTCCTGTCTGTTTAAGGTCCAGTTTGTGTTTGGGTGGCTAGAACTTTGCAGCTCTTGCACACGATTCATCTCAAAGACGACGAATTTCTGATTACGTTACCAAGGTGAGCCAAACAATATCTGTATTTTGATACTTTGTGTTACGATTGCAGTGCATTTCGATTCTGTTACCGTTTGCGATACAAATTCTCAACCAAACAGCACCTAATTTCTTAGTCAGTTCAGGCATGAAACTAGAATCACTAAATCCATTTCCAGTTGCTAGCTCCATAATATAATCTCATGCTACTTCAGCAGCATATTTTTTTTTATTAACCAAACATCATGCTCTCTGAAGGCCTCGGAATTCTTTGCCTGACCCTACAGGAACCCATTTCAGGGGACCCGGTTCCTTTGCAGTCACTAGTGTGATTGCAACTTAAGCAGTCGCACAGGAACCGTTGGATCAATATCGAACGGGTAAGAATGAGGCGAGACACTGTAGCGATTCACTGTGCCGAAAACACTAGCGATTTACTGTTGACGAAACACTGTAGCAATGATTCTGAGCCGTCATCAGCAAATCCAATGGTGAACAATGCGTGCAGTCTAATCTTGCAGTACCAGTAGGAACTGCATTTTATCCTCTTCCCATGGAGCATGGTCTTGCCATGAGCCCCAAGGTTCTCATTGGAGCGGTAAACCGGACGGTTTTCAGAAAAACCGTCCGGTTACCTGTTAGATCGGTTTTTGTTTCTAAAATTTAAAAAAATTTGAAAATTTGAAACAAAATATGTAAAAAACTAGAGAAAATTAGCAGCGCAATGATGAAATAAGAACATGAAAATTCAATTGTTTGATAGGTCAAAAATCATGCAAGCTTTATGGGTAGAAAAAGGAAGGAAAAAAAAGGGAAAAAAAAACCCCTTTTTTAGAACCAGCAATCTTACTTTATTTTTTCTGACCAAGCAAACGATTGAATTTTCGTGTTGTTGTTGTACCATTGCGCTGAGAACTGCATCTAGTTTTTTTACATATTTTTTTATTTATTCCAAATTTTTAATGTTTTTGATTCTATCCACCGGTTTTCTAAAATTTCGTCCGGTTTACCAGAAATTCTCACCGCTAAACCAGTCCGGTTTATCGAAAATTTCGAGACTTTTGATTCAAAATTCGGAATTTTGGACTTTCTTCGGTTTTCGGACCGATTTTTTTTGTTATTCTGAAAACCGGTAATTTTGGTGACGCCCAGTTTTACAAAGAGAAACGGGATTGTAAACCTTGATGAGTCCTGCTCCGCGTTTTCTGAAACTCACCACAAAAATTGGGGGCATTTCTGCCAAATGCAGAAAAAGGAGAAACCAATGCATTTGTCTCGTCGCGGAAGAAACCAGGGAAAACTGAAATCTTCTCCGCTCCGCAGCTTGCTCTTGGTCTCGCCTTCCATCTGCGTAACCGTGGCCAGACCATCCATCCGGTGTGGATGATGCTCACGGCGACTGCGCCCGCATGTGGCCGCCCACTCTTCTTCACAGGTGCGCGCTAGCATTACCCGTCGATCTCTTTCCGTGTTCAGTATTCTCCTCCCGATTCTTGAGGGAATTAGCGAGTTTTCTCAAGTTGCGTCATCTTTCTTTCCCTTGCGCCAATTAGTGAGATTTGACTGTATCCAATGATGAAATGTGAGCAATTGGTTCCTTCCTTTCTTGGGGATTTTTCGAGTTCTTGAACCACAAATAGTGCAGTGCATGCAGAAAAATGAATTTCTTGTGAACCTATCCGCAAGGTAGTGAACATCCTGATTCAACGGGTAGAATAAGTTGCGAACCCACTGTATTGAGAACTGTATTGGGAACCTGGAGCTCCTACTAGGGAGACCTAGAAGCCCTATATTGATGGTGTGAATACAGGCAGATAGGCAGGGTGTTTGCTTGGGATAACTCATGTTTGCTGAAGCCTTGAGGCCCCTGCGAGTCTGAGATATGACAGTAGTAGCAACACAGACGATTTGTGGGCAGTAATTGCAAATGTTTTGGTCCGATTTGTGCTGTGACTGAAACGGGGCTAATATTAGTGTTGTTCTTTATCTAAAACTCTGCAACTCAAAAGTGTAAAATTCCAATCCTAATCATATATTCATTTAAAAAGTGCTGCCATCCATTAAATGATACCCTATAACACTGATACTTTTTTCAAGTTATTTATCCCGTCGGATATTTGTTTCATGCTTCGAATCTAGGGAGAAACTTTATTCGCAAAAACAATGTAGGGATAAATTGTAGCAGCACATTTGCACACCCATGTTACTAACAAATTGATTTGTTTTACAAAAACCAGTTGATTTTTATGACACAATTTTTCAGTCTGTGGCCCTTTAGTTCAAACGTCGGGCAGCCCGATGCACGTAGCTCCCGCTTGCGCAGGGTCCGGGGAAGGCTCCGACCACTTGGGTCTTTTGTACGGAGCCTTTCCCTGCATTTGTGCAAGAGCCTGTTTCCAGGACTCAAACCCATGACCTCATGGTCACAAGGCAACAGCTTTACCGCTGCGCCAGGGCTTCCCTTCCTTTAGTTCAAACATCACCATTCAAAAAATAAATCCAACTTGTAAACCATACACTGACTGCCTTGTGGCAGTGGGGAAAAAAATGTGTATCACTCATTTTTCAAGAAATTAAGTCCTGCAAACCCTGCACCATTGAGTTTACCTGGCGAAGTACAAGACCTCCTGCAAGCAGCAAGCCGGATGTGTGCATATCATTCTGATGACATAGTTAGAACACTGTACTTGAATTAACAGAATTAGAAATACTGTACTTAAAATCACTCATTTTGCCCTGTTAATCTATGTCCATACATGTATCTACTATGCTCTACCATATTTCTTATCTGAATAGAATTGTTCATATCATTCTGATGTCGTTACATTGACAGATCGTACTTGATCAGGTTGGGAATGTCAAAGATCAATTATTACATGGAAACATCGACATAGTGGCCGACATAATGTAAGTATTGTTCAGGACTACGGGAGTTTTATTAGTTCTCAGTTTTTGTGATAACCAGACATTATTTAATTTGAAGGCAGCCAGAACATTCGCATCAAAGAATAGTCAAAGAAAAAGAAGGAATGTTCAAAACAAGCCAAAAGGTCCAACCTCCATAAGTGAAGAAGCTTCTTCAGTTAGTGGAGGAAATGCCAACACCGTCCTCGAGGTAAATAGCAAGGATATTGCTACCAGTGATGAAATTCCAGTTGCCCCAAGGATTGCAGTTCTTCAAGCTTGCACTCTCACATCCGGCTTGCTGCTTGCAGGAGGTCTTGTACTTCGCCAGGTAAACTCAATGGTGCAGGGTGACTTAATTTCTTGAAAAATGAAGTTCAATTGTTGCAATTTCTTTGGTGCAAGCAATAGTAAGCACATATAAGTTATTGCTTGGGGTACTCTGAAATTTCTGTTGAACTAAAGTTGTTTAACTTTTTATGTCCCAATCATTTGAAGAGCCTGGATTTCGTATTAATGAAAAGAGTGAAATGCACCGTGGGTCCTTAAACTATTCAAGGATTCTCATCCAGGTCCAACATCTTTCAAAACGTCCATCTAGGTCCACGATCTATTTAAGTTGCTAACATAAGGTCCATATCCCTCCTGGTAGTTAAATTGCGCAGACGTGGTAATGATAACATGACATAATTTTATAGACAGCTCCTCTAATTCTCTCTCATTATCGCTATCTTGGGCACTTGGCCGCCGGTGCCGGCCGGCACCAGCATGATGTCGAGCTCAGGCATCTTCCACCATCTACCTGCAACAGAACTCGGAGTTGTTGCATAAATCCTCTGTTTACATCCCCTCGCGCGAATCGAGCTTGGCTAGCCCATCTCCCTCAAAGCATGATCACGGCATGGTGCTGCACCCGTTTATGAATTTGTATAGATTAGAAAACCATGTTTTAATAGCTATTGTCCACGTTTTACAAACACATCGAGGACCGCAAGCTTTGGCCGGTGGTCCAGTATGCTGCCTGTGCGCTCATCATGGACGGCTGGACGCGGCCAAGGATACTTCCCGGCTCGCTGTCGCGGTCATCAATGTCGCATGCCCATCGCGCCTCTCGCACGGCCAGCATGGCATTGCCGAGGTGCGAGGTGCTTGGCTAGAAGAGATGGGTGTCAGGGACAAAAAACCAAGAATGAGAGAGAGCAGGAGGGGCTAATTATGCCATATTATCATTGCCACCGCGTCAGCGCTATTTAGCTATGATGAGGGGTATGGACTTGATGTTAGCAACTTAAATAGATCTTGGACCTAGATGGACGTTTTGAAAGTTGATGGGCCTGGATGAGAATCTTTAAATAGTTTAAGGACTTACGGTGAATTTCACTCTAATGAAAATGCTTGATGATCTACTACAGGCATCACATTTTGCTTCTTTAAATGGGTGGCCTATTGCTGACCCTACAGATCTGTCATGTAAGATCTTTTATATAATGTATTTTGTGTAGTTTTCGTTGACTAAGCGAGATGCGTGGTAACAAATTTATATTGATTGCTGCAGTTAATTTCGAAATTTGGCATCTCGAGTTGGTAGCAGGACTTGTATTATTAGTATCCTCTAGCAGATACATTCTTCTAGAAACATGGTCAGAGTTCAGAGATTCCAGTGAAGCTGCAAATAGTCAAGTGTGTAACTTTGTACATCCTTTGCATAATTATATTTCCGCTTGTCTATTTTGCTGAAGTTAGCTGATTCTTGATTTAACATTCAATGACAATCATCAATCATTGTATACACGCATTAAATATTGAAAGAAATGGTTGCACTGCAAATTATGTGTTCTTTTATCTGAATGAAAGTAAAAAACTTTTAAAGTGCCTTAAAGCAACAGATCTGTAGTATGATTTGTTTATAATAACTTACATAAGATCTGCTTTCCACCAACATATTTTTAGCAAATAATCCAGATTTGCCAGCTTACAATTGTTATTGTTCTATGGGCAATAGCTCTTTTGCCTTCATTTGGATTTTCAACTCTTCAACTTTCTAAACATTTTTAGATACCCCAAAAGTCAGATTGCTTAACGAAGCTTAATCACTTTGTTCTTGTTTATTAGATCCTCAGTTCTCTAGAACCTCTGGATTACATTGTGGTTTCTTGTCTCCCTGGGATAAGCGAGGTAAGCACAACAATTGGAAATGTTACTTAAGAACATCAGTTTTAAAGAGAAAAAAAATCTTCATGCACAGTTAACATATACCAGGAGTTGCTCTTTCGAGGGGCACTGATGCCTATTTTGGGACTGAATTGGATAAGTGCCCTTATCATTGGTGCTATTTTTGGTGTTCTTCATCTGGGCAACGGCAGGAAATATTCATTTGCAATCTGGTAAAGGTTTTTGCTGCAGTATTTTCATATCTTTGGACCAAAAAACAGCTTATTTTATTTAGTTGTTTGTTTCCAATTAATTTTTTTCTGTTTTGAACGTAAATCGATTAACAGTGTGATAGGCTTTCTATAGTTTCCTGACATGTATTTCCTTTTTCACAGGGCGACATTTGTTGGCTTCGCCTATGGTATAGGAACCTTAGCATCTTCAAGCATCATAGTTCCAATGGCTTCTCACTCCTTAAACAATATTATCGGAGGTTTACTTTGGCGTTTTACCAACAGCTCTCAAAAAGATAAATAGATGCTATTCATCCCTGTAAGATAAGCTTGTCTCGTACTAGTGTAGATTTAGTACTTAATAGTTTGTTTGTATTAACAGCGCTGCTTCATTTCTGTATACTCAGTAGTTTTCATCTCAATGAAGTTGAAATTGAAAATTTTCCAACAAATTTGGGTTAGTGTTTGGGCTTTGTACTCTCTTCTTCTACTAATCAATGATACGCAACTCTCCTACGTGTTCGAGAACTTAAATCATGTTCCACAGATATAAGTTGTAATGAGCTTGAAACTAAACAGGGACAACTATGGGTGGCTCTGATATTTGTCAAATTAAGAGTTGTTGGTTCAAGATTACTAACAGAATCAACTGGAGAATTGATAACTTCATCCGGTTCGGATCCATATACAAGATACTTGGTCTTGATGCTTAATAGTAAAATCTGGAAGCCCCTACTTCATTTCGAGCAAGCACCATTTCAAAAATCTATTTTCCTTGCCATGTTCTTCTGTGGCTTCATGTCATTTGCAGCATTCCTCACAAACCGGTGGGAACCTGTGAATGTTGCAGTAGTAGCAGCAGGCCACACTGCAGTAGTTGTTGAACCTGTCAATATTGTTAAATTGTAAAATTTCTGCTCATGTTGTAATAGTTTCAGTTCGTGGCATAACAGAGCATACATTTTTAATTAGTTTGAAGATTATAACGAAGCTGACTATTTAGGCCCCGTTTGGAATGGAGGAATTCTTCCCATTCCTGCGGGAATTAAACTGTTTCCTGTGAAATTCCTGCGTTCCAAACGGGGCCTTAGGCAGTATAGCCTACTAATGCAAAGACCATTGAAAGTTGAAAAAATGCTCCAACAAGGTGGATGAAGCTTGAGGGAGAGATGAGTGGCACACAGTGTCAGTGGCAGTTTACCGCTTATAACAATGTACCGTGATTTTCGACTGCTCGTTGAGACTGCGACTGGTGAAGGTTGTGCAACGGAAATAAGGCCCAGGGCAAGTACAAGGACTGTGATGACAACAACCCTCATGGAAAACTGCCTGTTCACAGCTCCTGCCGCTGCTAGTAGCCATATTCAACTTGCTTGGTGATGGCAACATCAGCACGATGCTCTTATGTACCTTGCAGGAGTTGAGTTCAAATTTTAGCAGGTGAGGATTAGGAGGGATGGAAGAACGAATACGGCCAATAATTCCTTGCATGTACAAAACGTTGTTAAAATTTTGATTATTTAAGAATCCTCGATTTTTTCTATTATCTCAAGTTGACCACGTAGGCTGTTGGTAGCTAGCTAGTAATATAATAAGCTGTGGTGAACTGTTTTCCATTATAACATCTAGCACATCAATTGTGCAGGTGGTAGGCATTGGATTGGTGAGAACGCAATGATGCACTCCCGTGGTATGTACGTGATAACCCCAGGGTTGCGTGCTTTCTTCTTTAGTGCGTGTTTGGCTGGCATGGGCTGCTAGTCTATTTGGAACATTCTCCTTATCGATTTGGAACATTTTTCTTCTCAATTTGGAACATTTTATTTTCGACCAGAACAATATCAATTTTCGCCGTCCGGGAAACAATGTTATTATGCTGGCGAGCTTCACGGCGTCCGTGTGGCGGCTGATGCTGGGCTGGTCGAACGATGCGAACGGAGACGAAACAATGTGTGGGCTGTGGTGGCGTGCAAGTGGGCCGTGGTGGTTTCAAGTGGGCCATCTAATCAAAAAAGCCAGCAAATACGACAGGCGTCGTGGGCGGAGGCCTGATTCGGTTGCTCAGGGCGGAACCGAACGGCGCCCTAGCCCCATCGGAAACCTCTCACGCCGCCGGCATTGCCGAGCCTCGCCCGTACGCACGCCGCCGCCATCGTCCGGAGCTCGCCCGGACAGGAGAGTAGCAGATAGAACAACTCCGGCGGCGCGCTGGCGAGTCTACAGTACTAGTGCTGTCGCCGCCGCTGCCGAAGCTGCTCATCTCCCCGTGTCGTGTCCCAGGCGCTGAACCCCATTCGCCCCCGACCCGTATCGTCCTCGGTGACGCTGCCGCTTCCCACTGCCCCACTGTTTGCATACTCCAACGAGCCGGCCTGAACAGCTGATGGCGAAACGCAAGCCGGCCCCCGCTGGCGCCGCTCGAGGTATGGAACCCTACTCGAACCAACTAGTGCCCTTCAGGTTTGAATTGTTTTTCAGTTGCTTGCCCCTTTTCTTGCTGTTGCTCTAGTAGCAGGACTGAAGAAGCGGCCGAAGAAGGCAAGGTCCGCGAAGCAGGGAGCCGGGTCATGCGAGGAGAATGCCAAAGTGTCTGAGCTTGATGGTTGTTGGTGTAGCGGCTGCAGTGCCCGATTCCAGTTCAGGTTCTGTTCTTGTTGCCTTGCACATTCTTTGCAATCGATCCCAGTGGATGGTGGTCATGTTCTTCTATTATTATGTCTCCATGGCATGCAGTGTGCTTATTAATTGGAAATTCATGGTTGCCTGATGGGCTGATTTTTATGGGGAGATGACTCATTCTCTGACCTTTGTTTTCACATGTGACTTGACTCTATGGTTATATTTGTAATGTATCTCCAATACCCTCAGTCAAGTAATACAGTAGCTTAAGTTGCTAAAGTTAGTTTCTGGCTTTCTGCCACCAAGATTCTATGATATGGTTACTGCTGTTAGCTATAAGTTGCTTTGGATTGGGGGACAATTTTAGTGGCTCAATATTTTCTCTGCTTCTATTGGTGCTTGCATAAGGCCTTTTCTCCCCTTTTTTTTTTTTCTCGAAAACGCAGGAGAACTGCGCTTCATTGTATTAAGAAGAAAGACGATGGGCAGAGCCCGTACAACACACACACACCCCACACACACTTGCTATTTGTTTTACATTCGCGCCTGTTACATATAAAGAACGACCAAAGGTACTACCTAATCTACTGGGAAAGGGGCTGTTAGAAAGGAGACTCCTTTCGCACCAGCCAACTCCCAGAGATATCTCTCCTCCTCAGCCTGAACCAAAGTCGCAGACAAGCTGGGAGAGATCCCATCAAAAACACATCTGTTCCTGTGATTCCAAAGAGTCCAGGCGTCCAAAATAATAAGTGAGTTCAGTCCCTTTTCAGCTAGGCCTCCAGGCGCCTCACTTGACGATCTCCACCAATCCATAAAGAGCGAACATCAGGCTGAGGAGATAAATCTTGCAGGCCAACTTGTCCTAGGAAACGAAACCAGAATTGTCTCGCAAAGACACATGAAACCAGAATATGATCAATAGTTTCGTTCTCCTGGTCACACAGCGGACACTTCTCCGGATGGTCTAATCCTCGGCGCGCTAACCGATCAGCTGTCCAACATCTATTATGTGCTACCAGCCACATAAAGAATCGGCATTTAGGAGGTGCCCAAGATTTCCAAATCCTCAAGTATGGCTCAAAAGAGATCGATCCCAAGAACATGCTTTCATAGGCCGACTTCGCAGAGTAGACACTAGTTGAAGAGAGTCTCCAGAAGTGAGTATCATTAACTCCATGTTGCAGCTCCATGTCAAGTAAGATGTCCCAGAGATGGATATACTCCACTATTACTCCCACTGTTAGTGCCCCTTTGATGTCAGAGATCCAAGTCCTATTTGTAAGTGCTTCCTGGACAGTACGCTTACTAACTGTTCTCTTGGGAATGGTCGCAACGAGTCGAGGGGCAATATCAATGATCCGCTGCCCATGTAGCCAACGGCAGTCCAGTCCAAAAAAACGTGTTAGCACCATCCCCAATTTCAGATTGCATGGCCATTGAGAAAAGAGCCCGGACCTTGTCGGGAACCTGAATCGGTAGGGTTGCCCAAGGCCTGTCTGGTTCAGTTTTCTCCAGCCATAACCATCTCATACGGAGTGCCCAGCCCAGCTCTTTCAAACTTGATATGCCAAGGCCACCCAACTCCAGTGGCCGGCACACCTTGCCCCAAGCGACCAGGCAGTGTCCGCCCTTGGCCTCTTTCCGACCACGCCACAGGAACGCGTCGTCTGATTTTGTCAATCGCCTTTTGGGCCCATGCTGGGAGGTCAATGGCCATAGCAAGATAGTAGCATGCCAGTAGCACCAAACTGAACTTGTACTCGCCGCCCCGCCCGCGTCATCAAGTCAGCCTTCCAACCCGGCAGCTGATCAGCAATTCGGTCAATAAGTGTTGAACCTGCTCCCTTGTGAGTTTCTT